>JAJEKV010000256.1:0-497015 GCA_021234155.1 Isoetes taiwanensis
GCCTCCCAAAACAAAACCCTTCTAGAACTGGAAAAGTCGTGGTTTACGCTTCGAGGTCTCTCTCCTTTGTCGATTTGGCTCAGACCTTGCACCGTGATCTGGATGGCGTGGGAGTGGGGGTGTTGACGCCAGACTGGGACCCTAAACTCCCTCCTAAGTTGCTTGCCCCGGACCCGCTTCATTACAAGTTGAATTATGCCATCATGTCAAATAGCTTTAGGGAGCAAACCGCTGAACAAGGGTATTCTCGCTTATCCATATGCCTTGATACTCAACACAACCATCATCACAAGCAACCAAATCTAACCCCCAACCCTCGCAGGTTAGCTCTTTTGCTTTTCTCACAGAATCATTTATCTTCATTCTAGTAGTTATGATGCTTTTTCCTGTAATCATTTATCTTCTTTCTAATAGTTAGATGCTTATATTCTCAATGCAATCTTAGACCAAGTATAACGTCCACGAGCCAAGGTCAACCCCAAGTACAACGATCCCACAAACTCCATTCCTTTGACCTTAGCTAACCCTTTGACTTGTGACCTTCTCCTAAAATTTCTAAAATTGGGCCGTAGGCCGGAAATGGATTAGGGAATCCACCGGCAAAAAATCAGACTTATTTTCGTACAATGCATTAATTGCACTTATGAATGTCTTGCCATCAAGAAAAGCCCATTTCTACTTACACATCTGGGGAGGAGGACAGGCCCAAACTCCCGCCTCACACCCCTTGGTTCAGAGATTCCTGGCCAGTAGCCTCGCCAGTCCTAAGTGCACAGATCAGTCTCTACTTCCAAAACGCAAACCATTCTAGGAACTCCCGCAACCCACGTATTAATGCTTTTGGGAGGCCCTCCTTGTCGATTCGGGATGGACCTTTGGCGCTTGACTTGACGTGGGAGGGGGTGTTGAATTTAGAGCACTGGGACCCTAAAAATCCCCCTCGAAGTCGCTTTGCCCTGAATTTCCTCTCCCCAAGGCCCTCGGGACCTGGCACTTCCCCTCTCCCTCTCCGAATCGCTGATTTTGACTCCTCAATAGACCAATGGACCAAGTGCCCGGGACCAAGTTCCGTGGCTTTAAGACCACCCGACCTCCAAGAAGCGCCAAAGTAGCTCACTTCCATCACACTCGTGAGTCAATTGGCCTAGGATGTGGATGCGCGATACCTTGGTGTGGGCGTGAGTGTTTTTTTCTTTTGCAAAACCGACCTTTGTAACTTGCTCCCTAGGGTAATTTCGCCATTCGGGACGATTTGGTGGTCGATTTGCCATTCCGAGCCTCTCCTGCGTCCCGAACGACAAGACATTGCGGTTTCTACAAGGTCGACCTCGTGGGGCCCCGCTGTTTGACAAGTTCTCCTGACCGACTGGAATCTTTTGGGCCTTCCCAAGAGGGGCCCCCGAACGGAGGATCCAATCTGGCCGGATAGGGGAACCGGGTTCGAGGGTGGTCATTAGCGTCGCGGTGGGAGCGCCGGGCCAGAAGGGGCTGCCTCGGGAACTTTTTTGATCCCGCCTCTTGGGGTCCGGGACTCTCCCTCTTGTGAGGGATCCCCGCAAGGTCCCTCGCCTCGCTTGACTTGGGGAAGGGTGCGGCTGTTGCCCTCAACCCGCTGCCCCGACTCATTCTAATGCTAACCCTTTGACCTAGACCTTCTCCTAAAATTTAGAAAATTGGGCTGTGTGCTGGAAATGGATTAGGATTCCGGTGGCAAAAAATCAGAATTTATTTTCGTACAATGCATTATTTGAATTTATGAATGTCTTGCCATCGCAAAAGCGCCCCCGACTTCTACTTGCCACATCGGGGAGGAGGACAGGCCCAAACTCCGCCCGTCAATTCCCCTTGTTCCAGATTCTGGCCGGCGGCTTCGCCAGTCCAAGTGCAACAGCACCAAGTCTCGCCCCCAAAACGCAAACCCTTCTAGAACCCGCAACCCATGTGGTTTACGTTTTGGAGGCCCTCTCCTTGTCCGGATTCCGGGCAGGGACCTTGCACCGTGACTTGACGTGGGGGGGGTGTTGACGCCTGAGCACGGACCCTAAAATCCCCCGGAAGCTTGTGCCCGAATTTCCTCTCCCCAAGGCCCAAGGGACCTGACGGGCGACCTCCCCTCTCCGATCGCGATTTGGCTCACGCCAATGGACTCCGAACGTCGGCATTGCCCCCCGGGACCAAGTTCCGCGGGGCAGAGAAGACCACCCGACCTCCAAGAAGCCAAAGTAGCTCACTTCCATCACACTCGTGAGTCAATTGGCCTAGGATGTGGATGCGGGGATCCGCCGTGGAGGGTGAGTGTTTCTTTCTTTTGCAAAACCGACCTTGTAACTTGCTCCCTAGGTAATTTCTCAGCCATTCGACGATTTGGGTGGTCGATTTGCTATTCCCGAGCCTCCTGCGTTCTAACGACAAGACACCGCGGTTTCTACAAGGCCGAAGCCTCGGGGCCTTCCGGTTTGACAAGTTCTCGGACCGATCTCGGGAATCTTTTGGGCCTTCCCGAAGAGGCTCCCCGAACGGAGGATCCAACGGCACGGATAGGGGAACCGGCCCGGGAGGGTGGTCATTAGCGTCTGCTCGGGAGCGCCGGAAGAAGGGCCCGCCTCGGAACTTTTTGGATCCCGCCTCTGGGGTCCGGACTCTCCCCTTGTGAGGGATCCCCGCAAAGGTCCCCGCCTCGCTTGACTTGGGGAAGGGTGCCACGGTTGCCCAACAGCGCCGCTGCCGAATTCTAATGCTAACCCTTTGACCTAGACCTTCTCCCAAAATTTAGAAAATTGGGCTGTGTGCTGGAAATGGATTAGGATTCCACCGGCAAAAAAATCGTAATTTATTTTCGCATACAATGCATTAATTGCTAATTTATGAATGTCTTGCCACCGCCCCCGACTTCTACTTCTACTTGCCCCATCCGGAGGAGGACAGGCCCAAACTCCGCCTCCGCCGGTTCCCTTGTTCGTGATTTCTCGGCTGCCTTTTCTCGGCCAGGTCCCAAGTGCAATTGGACCAAGTCCGCCCCAAACGCAAACCCTTCTAGAACTCCGGCAACCCCACGGGGTTTACGTTTTTTGGAGGCCCTCTCCTTGTCCGGATGGGGCGGGACCTTGGCGCGTGACTTGACGCGGGAGTGGGGGGTGTTGCCAGAGCACGGACCCTAAAATCCCCCTAAGCCGCTTGCCCCGAATTTCCTCCCCAAGGCCCCCGGGGCTGACGGGCGACCTCCCCTCCTCGGAATCGCGATTTGACTCGCCAATGGACTCGAACGTCGACGTTGCCACCAGGGGACCAAGTCCGCGGGCCGTGAAGACCACCACCTCCAAGAAGCGCCAAAGTAGCTCACTTCCATCACACTCGTAGTCAATTGGCCTAGGATGTGGATGCGGGATACCGGGCCGTGGAGGGCGTGAGTGTTTCTTTTCTTTTTGCAAACCCGACCTTGTAACTTGCTCCCTAGGTAATTTCGCCATTAGGACGATTTGGGTGGTCGATTTGCCATTCCGAGCCTCCCAGGTCTCGAACGACAAGACATCTTGGTTTCTACAAGTGACCTCGGGGCCGCCCAGGGTTTGACAAGTTCTCCAGGACCGATCTGGAATCTTTTGGGCCTTCCAAGAGGGGCCCCGAGCGGGAGGATCCAACGGCCGGATAGGGGAACGGGCCCGGGAGGGTGGTCATTAGCGCAGCCCCGGGAGCGGCCCGGAAGGGCTGCCTCTGGAACTTTTGATCCCCCTCTTGGGGTCCGGACTCTCCCCTCTTGTGAGGGATCCCTGCAAGGTCCCCGCCTCGCTTGACTTGGGGAAGGGTGCCACCTCTGTTCCGCAAGCGGGCTGCCCCGACCGTTCTAATGCTAACCCTTTGACCTAGACCTTCTCCTAAAATTTTTTAAAAATTGGGCTGTGTGTGGAAATGGATTAGGATTCCAGCCGCAAAAAAATCGTAATTTATTTTCGTGACAATGCATTAATTGCGAATTTATGAATGTCTTGCCCAAAAAGCCCCGACTTCTACATGCCACATCCGGGAGGAGGACAGGCCCAACTCCGCTCTCCGGTTCCCCTTGCTCCTCGTATTCCGGCTGCAACTTCCGGCCGGGTCCCAGTGCATGCAGACCAAGTCTCGCCCCCAAAACGCAAAACCCTTCTAGAACCGGCAACCCGGGGGTTTACGTTTTGGAGGCCCCTCCTTGTCGGTTCAAGGGACCTTGCACCATGATTGGAGTGGGTGGGGGTGTTGACGGCACGCACGGACCCTAAAATCCCCCGAAGGTGCTTGCCCCGAATTTCCTCTCCCCAAGGCCCCGGGGGCCGGGCCGGGCGACCTCCCCTCGAGGGAATCGTGATTTGACTCGCCAATGGACTCGAGCGTCGGCGTTGCCACAGGGACCAAGTTCCGTGGCGAAGACCACCCGACCTCCAAGAAGCGCAAAAGTAGCTCACTTCCATCACACTGCGTAGTCAATTGGCCTAGGATGTGGATGCGGGATATCTTGTCGAGGGCGTGAGAGTGTTTCTTTCTTTTGCAAAACCGACCTTGTAACTTGCTCCCTAGGGTAATTTGGCCATTCCGGACGATTTGGCAGTGGTCGATTTGCCATTTCGAGCCTCCCGCCCGAATCCACAAGACACTTTCTTGCGGTTTCTACAAGGTTCCGGGACGCCCCGCGGTTTGACAAGTTCTCCCGGACCGACGGAATCTTTTGGGCCTTCCCCAAGAGGGGCCTCGAACGGAGGATCCAAATCTGGCCGGATAGGGGAACCGAGCTCAGGGAGGGTGGTCATTAGCGCAGTCACGGCCAAATGGGGAGCGCCGCCAGAAGGTCGGGGAACTTTTTTTGGATCCCGGCCATTGGGGTGGGACTCTCCCCTCTCAGGAGGATCTGCAAGGTCCCCGCCTCGCTTGACTTGGGGAAAGGGTGCGGCTTTCGAGTTGCCCCGCAACGCTGCCACACCGCCGTTCTAATGCTAACCTTTGACCTAGACCTTCTCAGAAATTTTTGAAAATTGGGGCATTGTCTTTGAAATGGATTAGGATTCGGTGGCAAAAATCAGAATTTATTTTTAGTGACAATGCATTAATTGCGCGAATTTATGAATGTCTTGCCTTTGCAAAGCCCCAGACTTCTACTTGCCACATCGGAGGAGGGAGGAGGCCCAAACTTCAGCTCGTCAATTCCCTTGCTCCATTATTCTCGAGCCGCGGCTTCTCGGCCCAGTCCCAAGTTTTATGAGACCAAGTCCGGCCCCAAAGCATAAACCCTTCTAGAACACGGCAGCCCACGGGGGTTTCTGCGTTTTGGAGGCTCTCGCTGTCCGGTCAGAGAGCGGGGACCTTGGCAAAGTGACTTGGCGTGGAGTGGGGGTGTTGGCCGAGCCACGGACCCTAAATCCCCGAGCTGCTTGCCCGAATTTCCTCTCCCAGGGCCACGAAGGGACCGGACGGGCGCCCTCCCCTCTCCGGAGCTGCGATTTGGCTCTGCCAATGGACTCAGAACGTCGACTTGCCCTGGGGACCAAGTTCTGTGACCAGAAGACCACTCATGTTCACCCAACTAAGAAATGTGTTTTAAACGTCGCTGTGTACGTCGCATGCGACGTCAATACGTCGCATGCGACGTATTTGGTTATAGCGACGTGGTTTAACTATTTTTATTTTTGTTGTGTACATGTTTGATACTGGGGCATGTTTGAGCCTAGACAATGCTTGAGCCTATGAGGCTTGTTTGAACCCTAGGTAGCATGTTCGACCCTAAAGGAAATGCAACCGCCACATCGTTCAACGTCTATAGGCTCCTCATGCTTCACTCTATGTATTTGGACTTGTTCACCCTACAAAATACCATTATTATTATACATTTTGAAAGGTAGGCGGTGATCCACAATAGAAAGCTAGTGGATAGCATCAAATTAAGCAATGATCGGGTTAACTTGGTGGTGGTGGCGGTTTAAGGTTAGAGAAAATCGTAAGTAACTAAGATACCATTGAAGACTCTTTGCATGTTCTAGTCTAGAGGCAATGCTTGAGCCTATGTGGCTTCTTTGAGCCCATGTTCCAGCCGTTCTTTATTCCTCCGATATAATGTATACCAAAAGGGGGGGGGGGAGAAAAAAAATTGAATTGAATGGGTTTTATTGCACCGAAGACCAATAGACATAGCCTTTATCGAAGAAAGGATTGTTGCGAGGATGTGCATAATATTTGACATATAGAATTTAATGATCGTCTCCTCTAGGTGCTAACTAGGAGTCGTCATTGTTAGCATTACCAACATTTGTATTAAAATGCACGGGTACATCGTATTTAAATTGGAATTGCTTCGGTGTAAGATAATCTTGCATGAGAGCTGGTGGTCCAACCTCTTGATGCTTTCGTTTTCGGTGAGTTTGAATGCCTTGATGCGCGGAGGGCTCTTTGGCGTTATTGACTCCTCTAGCACAACACCTTGGAATATTGGGTCCCCCCCGGTGTAGTTTGTATGATAAACCACCATGTTGGGTCTTGTCGTCGGTAAAGAAAACAATCAAATGGTCAAAGAAGGCGGGCGTGGAGATTGATATTGATGGTCTAAATTTTGAAGTGGATATGTGTATGTGTGTTATACATTTCACGGTTATGCGGAAGGACAAGCGTCTCACTACCGGTACATCTTGCTAGAGTTGGACAATGAAAAAGCCACTTGTTCTATCATACTTTCTTGTAGGCACGGCCCCCTTAATTGAAGGTCAAACCAATGCGACGCCGAATATGAAGGTCTTAAAATTGCCACCAACATCCACCTCCATTATAGTCTTTAACCTCCCGGCCCAATCGCGGTGGCTTCGGCGATTACGATCGGCAACACTGGATTGAAACTCCATCGTGAATGATGCCATGACTCATGAGTCACAAGTCTTCTGTGTATGTCAAGAGAACTCACCGCGATAGTGGGTCCCATACCACCATATCGAGGAGTAAGATATATCTTTGTCAAAAAGCACCATTAATGTCAATAGATACAATAACATCAAAAGAAAATACTTTCGATTTCGACATCAACATAATTTGTTGCAACTACCTTTTTCATGACACCTTGTGCGTATGCCCATTCCATAGGCGTAATATACTCCCCCTTGTGATATGCATCGGTCCAAAAACTGTAGTACCCATTCTCTTTCCATCTTGTTAGGCAGGGGTTCATATCCATCGAGTGCGGGGCTCGTCTATTATGCGTCTCCATTCATGCCTCTTCTCTTCCATTTCTTCCTTTGCGTTCTCATAACGAGCAATCCATTTTGCCATTGGTGCCGAATTGTAAAGAAGAAATTGATTAACCTTAATGATCATATCGGTGGAGTGAAATGACTTAGCGTACCATTGCCTTCTGCCACTACCCCCACAATCTTCTCGTCCCCTTCATCACTCCATAAGCGAGGTGCATCTGGATGTACGGCGGAAATATATTCTGTCATATAGAAAAGTGACTCTTTCGCAAGCCATCCCTCTGCCATACTACCTTCCGGGGCGTGCTCTTTGGCCGCACCATATCCTTCAATACCTTCATAAACCTTTCCAAGAAAAACATCCATCTGGCATGGTTCCGGTTCATGAGCTCCACTTCCTCAATAAGATGTACCAAAAGATGGATTTGACTGTCAAGCTTCGTAGGAAACTCCTTCTCCAACAAGCAACATGCCTCTGCCATTTTCACTTTCATCTCTTCAATTTCGTCTTTCGGTATAGTTTTTTTACACATCCACCTATGAGGTCCAAAACAAAAAACTTAGCCACAAATAAAATAGACGGGGGACCACTAAATCAACATGGGTAACAACCTTATGACCTTTGATAGGGCACTTATTGCCTCAATGGTCCCTTGTCTAAAACTCCCCTAAAGGTCGAGGGGCATGAAGAAGCGCATGATCCAAACACCAAATATAAGTTATGGGTTACATTTTATAGTAGTGCATATATATGTGGACTTCAATTGCTTACATGCAAGAACTTATGCCGATCATGGGACTTTAAACCCGGTCGGCTCCCACTACTTGTGAATGCGGTTGCTTAATGATTGCATGTAACCGGTTGGTGTTCTAAGGGCCCTTAAATCATCATAAATAGCTTCGATGGTCAGCCCTAGCAATAACCCATTTTGCGGAGGGAAGTGGTTGCCCTTCACCTCGGATCCATGCCTCTTTCTTTGTATTACTTACCTTAAGGTCCATCGGCATTTGTTGTGTCTTTTTGACCAAATACATGCTTCCATAAAAAGAGTTTCCCCGTTCTTGAAGATATGCATGGTCTAAAAGGTGTTGAATCAATAGGTCGGTCCAATATGGTAGTCTATAAAAAGACTTCCTTTTCATATTGGCGAAGTAAAGACTTCCTCCCCGCGGCTTCCTCGCCACCCTTTGTATAATTCCTCATCCTCCTTTGTCTGGGTCATTCACGACCTCCTCACCGCAGGTGCCCCCACGTTTTTCTTGGCGGAGTTTTTCCCCTCTTCCTTCTTATCCCAACGCTCACCCCATTCGTATGGTAATGCTGCTTGGTGGTTCGTATAGTCTGATTGCCACAAGGGTGTCAATTGTGCATTTTACGAAGGGTGCGTGGCGGCAAATACTTCCTAAAACCAGCGTATACTACTTTCTTAAGATGCTTAGAGTGGCGGTCTTTGCAACTTTTTCCCACATATCATGCAAAGGGAAGTGCCGATGTCTTAAACCCGAGGAACACTTTCGGCAAACCCGGAAAGTCATGCATAGTCCCACAATAGTATACCTCTAAGATTAAAACGTCATTTTTATGGGCATCGTAGAGACTGAATACATTGTGTTCCACAAAGGGAGTAACTCATCCACAATTATTCTTAGGTACACATCTAAATTACTTGGTTTTCTTCCGGTATCAATAAAGTCATCATAATGTGCCCACTCTTCATCAACAACCATGGGGTATGTTGTAGTTCACTATCATCACGGCCATGTAGACCATGCGATCGATTGTGTACCATATGGGTTTCGCCATCGGTGGCCAGGCCCAAACGCCGTTACGTGGTTCTTTTCCAAAAAGTCGGGCCATGTCGCGCATCGACATGCTTCCAAGCCCGTGACCGTCGCTTCGGGACTCGCATCACATCATCACTAGATGCATGTGGCGTGAGAAGTCCATTAGGCTAGCCAATGTCTTTGCAGCGGAACATCAACTTTAACCTATCCTTTATTATAAAGTTTTAGTGTATGTCGTGCATAAAACCCTAAAACTTCGGAACGCCTGATTTCACTTAAAATTTTGGACGGTCCTTGATCCCCTAAAAAAAAAAGAAGGGGTTATTACTTGCGGATCTCGGATCTGCTTATGCTAGGGTTAGCCTAATCAAGAATGCAAGTCCCGGCATCGGTGTTTGGAACACCCTACATCGAGAGGAAAAAGTTTTAGTGTATGTCGTGCATAAAACCCTAAAACTTCGGCTTGACCCAATTTCACTTAAAATTTTGGGCGGTCTTGATCCTAAAAAAAAAAAAGAAGGGGTTATTGGGTGTTGCTATGGGGCCGGATCTCGGATCTGCTTATGCTAGGGTTAGCCTAATCAAGAATGCAAGTCCGGCATCGTTAAAGTGTTTGGAAAAAAAATGTTGGAACACCGTACATCGAGGAAATTCTTTGGTTCGGGAGTAAGCCCGAAAGGATTGCCTCCGCCAATCATCCGCTATAAAGAGGGCCATGGGTCTTCTAAAGAAGGTGATGAGACGAAATACATAGCACATCCATTTATCTTCTCTCAGCTCACGATAAAACATGCAAAATACATATGTCTTTTTTTGTAGATAACAATTTGAGAAGAGTAGGAAGCCCGGCATCTTCATCTCCGAGAGAGGATCACAAGTTCAACGGGTAGGGGTAAGTTTTATTTTGCAAGCTATGTTGTGCTTTGGAGTTCAATTATTCGGATGTCAAATTTATAGATGCGAGAACTTGCTAAAGTGAAGCATGAGAAGATTGATTGCCATATTAGGGGCCGGGAGGAGAGAAACGAAAAGGCTAAGGCTTTAAACAAGTAGGTGATTTATTACATAAAGCGGATTTCCGGATAAGAAGCTTCGCCATTGTTTCGGGCAAGTTCTCTTTATTTTCTTATTAGTGTGTGAATCAATAGTTGCTTTGTTTCTATGTAAAGGAATCTCTGAGGGTGTTCCTCAATATGGCTGAATAATTCCTTGCATATGCCATAACTTTGTTTTAAGATTTATCCAAAGTTTATGTCAATCCGAATGACCATTGGACAAATCATGACTTGGCCTAGAATTTATGAAGGACCCATCTTTTAACAATGAAGATTATAATGCTTTTCGAAGTTGACAACGGAAACAAGCGCGACAAAACCGGCTGGCAAAATGCCATATGGAGGAGGTCGGTTCCATCTCATTGCATGTTCTTGCATTGACAAGTGCATATTGCTCCCAGAAACATAATGGCTTCAATATATAGCGCAAATAGATTTCCATGCGTCCTCTGCTCCAATCTCGCAAACCGAGGACATGTCTCACGGGGAATTAGAACAGCAAATGTATTTTGGTATATTTGAGACATATACAATAGGAATTTGATACATGTGCGCCTAGTTATTTTTAGAGCTTCCCTTGAGCTTTCCAATGAATAATCTTGCTTGAGAAATGGATCTTGCATTTGCAAGTTATGCCCAAATATATGCTAGCTGGCCAAATAGTGAACATGGTTGTTTTAATTGTTGTTGGAGGTTTCAAAAAGGAGGCAATCATTTTAATGTATATCTCCGTGTTATGTATTTAGTTTAGAGTAGTTACTTGGGGTTAACCTCCATGTTTGCTGTAGAATTAGAACAGCAAATGTAACCTCCATCTTTATGCTCTGCGAATGTGAGGTATATGAAAGTATATTAGCCCTGGACTCCAAGATTTTTTCTGTAAATTTTATTATTCTCTTCTATCTGCAGATCCTCTTGGAGCAACATATATCAGAAGGTTTTTTTCCTTCAAAGTTGTACTTATGTTAACATTGCGGAATTTGTCAGGGAGATTATTGACTGAGCCACATGAGCAACTGCAATATATAATGCAACTCTGCCTTAAGGTACAAAATCAGAATGGTAACATGTATTTGAGGCATTCCGGGGTGCTTATGTTGTGCTGGAATATGCAGTGATGGATCAAATGTCTAGGGTTACAAGACCTAATCTTTATTAAGTTCCAAGATATTTGCCATATGGATAGGTTTTTCCAGTGTTTTACGGAATTGACTGGAATATGTAAAATATTAAAGAAGTTTGATAAAAAGGTTGGTTTCAGAGTTGGAGAACATTATCCCCGCAAAGATCTAATTAACCACCCCACTCTCATTTGCTTGACCTATTTATGAACAAATTTGGTATTTAAGTCTAGCACCATATAGAATAATTTGATGCGGTGTCTTTGTGGCATAACCGCTTTTTTGTTATCTTTGGTGGCAAAATGTGATGTAATATAGAGTGGCATAAGCGCTTTTTTGTTATCTTTGGTGGCAAAATGTGATGTAATATAGAGTGAATCTGTATGTGTCTAGGTTATCAACATAACATGAAAGTGGAATATGAAGGCCCATATATGCATGGTTTCTGCCATTCCTTATACATCAGGTACTCAAGCTTGCATTATTTTCTAAAAACCATGGCCCTTCTCTAGCAAATCTAGGTTGCACAATGGTAATGAGAATTTAAAAACTTCTCCTTCAAAATTGACCATTCCTCAATTTGTTATATTGGCAGGCGTTGGGTAAATTTAATCAGTGCAAAGATCTCTTTGCATGGAGGGAATGCTATATTGGCAGGCTTTAGAATGCTTAGAACTACAAAAATTATGCAAGGTGGCAAACAAATGATTGCCGTAGATCTATATATTCAACTGCATTGCCATGTTCTTTTCCAACAATTACAATTTTACATTTAAATATTTAATTGTATTTCAATGTCCTTTTCCAATGCCATGTTCTTTTCCAACAACTACAATATACTTCAATAATTTTCCAACAACTACTTGAATAATTATATTGTCATGTTCTTTTCCAACGACTACAACTTCCCTTGATTAATTTAGCAGCTATTAGCAGTGTTGCAAAATATATCATCATATAGAGAAGGAAATAGATAAATTTGTTAGATCATCATATCGAGAATAGAAAAATTTGTTAGATCGGGAAATAGGTAAATTTGTTAGATCATTATGAAAAAAGAAAGGGTGGAATGATGTGTGATGTGGATAAAAGGCTGCTTTAAAAGAACTTTTCTCTAAAGTCCATTGCCTTTTTAACCTTTTCACCCTTTTGCCTTTTTCGCCTTTTTATATATGACCTCCAAGCCTTATATTTGCGGGGGATCTAGGTCTAGTATCTTAGGCCAAAGATGGAAGACAATAATGAACACAACTTAGGTACCAAAAAATCTTGGCATCATTATCAACCCTAGGGTAAGACATATTTTACGATGCATCCAAGAAAATGTATCAATTTAACATCATGCTTTTGTTTTACGTGATGCCTACAAAAATGATGTCTGACGATGTGCTCCAACACATTGCTCAATTGGAGCAATCAATCGATGATTTACATGGTTCAATGACGTCATTCGATGGTTAACTTAGATGAATGCCCGGACATCACCCTCCCACAATTGAATGCATTTCAAGCTATACTTTGCCAACATCTAAATGGGCGAATCCAAATGCATATTCTTGGTAACTGCGCTCATTTTATCCTTCGTATAAAAATTACGAGAAAAGAAAACCAAATATACATCACAAACAACGAAATACATACAACAAAATACATAACAAAACTTGAGTTATTTATCAACAATCTATAGGTCTCAGTAGGATTGCATATTGGACAATGTATGTCATGTTGTCCTATAACGAAAAGAAGACGAACAACCTGAGATCAAGAGCAACAAGCACAAAACCAGGAGAGTGATGACCAACATATCTTGAGCCAACAGCGAGGGATTCGATCAAGACTTGGTAGAGATACTCAAAGAATGCACCTTGGAACTCCTCGCCACCTCACAGAGACTTTGACTATAACCTCACCTCAAACCTGCTTAGATTAACATTTTACTTCCACTCAAAATTGCTAAGAACAAGCATCACAATGTTCTACTCAAAGCTCTCAGAGATATCGACAAAACCATCTAACATGAAGGAGATAGGCTTCTTAAACGTTCTTAAACCTTTGGAAAGTTTTCGTTATAATAAAAAGGCACAAATGTTGAATTATACTGCATGCTTTTCTCATTGTGGCTAAAACATTTACAGCCTCCCAAAGTATGCCCAGCAACGCTGGGCACCATTACTAGTAGAATAAATTATAGGCAACATATAAGTACCGAAAATAAGTGAATTTACAACTATTTGTAAGAAGTGGTGATGCATATACCTTGGGATTATTGGAAAGTGTCGAATAACCTTCTGAGGTACCGTTTTTCCCTTTAGGTCATTCCTGTATCTCGGTTCATTACATACGAGACAATGAGTGGACTTCTCATGCTCGGCAGGGGGATAGAAGATCATACAATCATTTGGACATGCATGTATGACTTTATAACCAAGGCCGGTCGCTTGAATCATTTTCTTAACTTGAGATCCATCGGTAGGCATATTGTTCTTCTCACGGAAGGATCTTCGTGCAATAACCTCAGCATCTAAGAGTGGTAAGATAAAAGATGGAGATGGTGGTAAGATAGAAAGACTTGATAAGTATGTCACCTCAATAGAGCAGAGACACTTGCATTGCTCCACTTGAACTTGGTTTGGAGATTGAGAATTAGCAGCACGCCGACAAGCGAGAGGTTGAGACGCGGGGAAATGGCTGGCGTTTACGCTTCGATAACAATAGGGTCATCGCGTCGGTCACGACCAATCCTCGAAGGGTATCCAACATCTTCTACCATATCCTCTCCACCACCATCCTCGACATCATCTAAATCAATATCGTAATTCTTGAAGAGCGTGCAACATATCGAGCATCGGCGTCCAATAAAACTTCGTTCTCGGGTTCGTCAATAGTTTCATCCTCTTTCATATTGAGCCGCACGCAATATCTTCATATTGGTGCGCCCGCTTGAAATTCCACGACGATAGGTTTCCCTTTGCACAGTAACTTAGAACTAATGGATCCGGGATGGAGACCGCTCTAAATGAGTTCATTAAACGGGAGTAACGATTAACCATCATGTCAAATAATGTAATAAGTATAAAATACATACAACCATTTGTATAGACTCACGAATGACAAAAACATATTAAAAAAAACCTCTTTATTCCTTTTTTTTTTTAGTACAACAATACTATTGTTCCATCTCAAATGGGAGAGGTCTATCATAGCGATAGTTGATAAATAACTCATCTCCAATGTTTATGCTTTTAATAGCACACACCATGATATATCTCGCTTTTATGATCTTGTAAAAAATCTTCCTCCCTCCTTGACACTCTAAAAATTCACAATTGCATCGCTCACGGTTGTCAATAGAACTGTTGATGAACCCTGCAATATTGCCATGAACCCCTGGCCGACCATCAATAAACTTCAACTCCTCATCACATGCCCCCACATTGCCTATCGACTTAAAGATTGGAATTCATTCCATAAATCCTCATCGCCAAGCATATTTAGTCAAAGTTTGCCAAGTTTTCCAATCGTACTCGGGACCTGCATATGGCATTAATGGAATGTGGGTATCTCGCTCCACTTCTATACGCGTGCCGGAGATAAGGCC
The DNA here is from genome assembly GCA_021234155.1 of Isoetes taiwanensis. Lineage (NCBI taxonomy): Eukaryota > Viridiplantae > Streptophyta > Lycopodiopsida > Isoetales > Isoetaceae > Isoetes > Isoetes taiwanensis. The sequence continues at coordinate 14,756 of JAJEKV010000256.1, forward strand.
GAATCCAGCTTCTGGACAAATGCGGCTCCGCATAATGATGTATCTTCTTCCCCAATAAGCAAATTCTTGATCCATAGGGATAGGTAAGTTCATCGCCACAAGCCAAATGTCTTTGCGGTGCCTAACAAAGGGCCCGGACTAATCTTTGCAATTCTTCAGAATTTCACGGCGGGAGTGAGGCCAAAGCGTTCTTGGGAAATGTGCGACATGCAATGTTCTCATGATTGTAGCCCGCCGTGTTCTTTCACGCAGGGGAACACTTTCGGCGTTGAGCGGCACCCATCCACATTATTGATGAATCGGATATCGCCCGGGGCCATATGCCTCTATGGACAACATTAAACCAAAATCCACATCTAGTTTGGAGGAGACATCAAGCATCATCTACCTACATATTTAGATATCATAAACATCTTGAATATATACTTGAACCGAGAGATACTCTTTAAAAAAAAAAAACAAATAATAATTGTATACCAACCTTGATATCCATGACGAAAGCATCGATTCGGTGGGTTGTTCAAATGTACCAAATCTTATCGATGGTCTTCAACAACCGTTCTAAGTCATCTCTTCAGCCCCATACATCTTTTACAATCATAAAACTATTTTGTCCCTCGCCAATTACAAAAGGTAAGTACTATATACTGCACAATAGTTTATACGGCTGTGATAGATACAATATATGGTAGTATAAACCCTAAACCCTAAACCCTAAACCCTAAACCCTAAACCCTAAATCCTAAATGGACATAATTGGGCCCGGACACGTAGTCCTCTCCATTCAAGGTGAAGCCGACCATGCCCTTTCCGAAAGTTTGACCCTTATATAAGTTTCAATTTCAATAAAGATCTTTTTGAGACGCCGCTAGCCCCGATACATAGAGTCCCCTCCACTCAAGGTGAAGTCGACATATGACCTTGACTACGCGACACCTCAATTTTGTAATCTACATTGTACTTAGTAAGGTATGAAGGTGAGTTTGGGCCCGGCACACCTGGTCCTCTCCACTCAAGGTGGAGGCGACCGTGTCCTTGACCAAAACACCTGCGTTTTTACTACTCGCAGTACACGTCCTCTCCTAGTTTATATATGTCTAGGCTACTAAATACAAGAATCAGTAACTTACATGTGACGGTTCCGATATCCAGCCTCCCCTGGTGGTAAGACAACATCAATCTGTCTCCTGGCCATCTCCAGGCCGATCATGCCGATGACCATGGCGATCCATGTAGGGCAGCAACAAGTATAAGATCTGGTTAAAAAGAAGAATACCAAAGGCGCTAGGCTGGAAGAGGAGCGAAAGAAAATAACAATGAAGGCCGGAAAAAAGTTGTTTATATAGAAATCAGAACGTCGCATGCGACGTGGCGTCGCGCACGACGTAGTGTCAATCGGTCACATGCCGTCACCTACGACTTGGCAAAGACACTGGCAAGTACGCATGCGGGCGTGTCACACGTCGTGTAGACCACGCCGCATGCACGATAGTCAGTCTGGTCAAAATCGGGTCACATGCGACCGGCAAGATACCGCGGCAAGCAACGCATCGACGATGTCTTAGGTTACTCAGATGTCACATGACGCCGCATCTGACGCCCGACATTTGTCGTGACATTTGTCGGTTATGAAATTTATGTATACCTATCTTTTCGAAAGCAACCTAAAATCCAGCAAGTTTTGTGTAACAAAACACTTGAACATAGCTTGATTAGTGCGATCATCCGCGAAAGCAAATTAGCGTGATGTGTCCCGACATTTGCCGTGGACGATGCCAGTGGGCGATGGCATTTTTAGGCAAATTTTGATCGGGACGCTTTGACACATGGGACATTAATGCCTTGGATTTGCAAGGAGTCGTCGGCAGTTCTCCCCTATCTTTGGACACCAAGTTCCTCATTCAGATTGCATTTTGTTGCTTCTCTAAAGATGTTGGACTGAGGATATGGGAGTCGACTTTTGACTACCCAATCTTCTCGTTGTAGAAATTCTAGGGGTAAATCCATATGTCATTTCTAATTCCTTCTTTTTTTCTCTTTCTCCGGATCAACCGTGGCTAAATTATGAGCTCAAAAATTCTGGATCAACCATCTCCAACTCCATGTCCATCACTAAATTCATCCGCTTTTTTTCAAAATACCCATAGCACAAATAGGCCTATATAAATTAAAACAAGCAATATTATTGTCATATCCTTATTCATCGTGGCATTCATCTTCTTGATATCCATCCCGATCATATTCATCTTCTTCATATTTTTATCTTCAAATTCCATTTTGAAAACCGATTTCGTAAATCTATATCATATCATATATCCAGCTTTTTTGTATTCTACATCATGCTTATATATATAAAGGGATTGCCTCAAAAATTTCCGGATCAACCATAAGCTAAATTTCGAAGCTCAAAAATTTGGATCAACCAGAGCTAACTCGAGCTCAAAAACTACCATATTATAGTTATATCAAAAAGATAGAATTTAAGTTGCTTCAATACCAAATATCGACTCCAAACAAATTTAAAAACTTTTTCACGAAAGGGTGTTGCATCCCCGCATCAACATCATTGTAATTTCCAAAGACCACCCAGAAGGATCCCTCAGCCACCGGTGATGTAAAATTTTTTACCTTGGATATCTCTCTCAAACGAAACCACATCATTCACCGCAAATTCTTTGCCTTGACAAATCTGCTCCACCTTTTGTGAAGACATAACTTTGGGAACTATCCCAATAACAAAAGATCTAAATTTCCACATGCATTGATTTTCATCTTTTTTTTTTTTTTCTCCACAATTCCATCATAAGGCAAATGTGTAGCCTGGCGTTGATTTTTGGAATGACGAATGAAACAAAAAATCCAACGCAGTAATCGCTTATCAAATCAAATCAGCGCCAATTTGGTTGCACAAAGCACGAAATGAAATGCCGCCTCAAGGACTTTCTTATCTAACCAATCTACACTATCTTGAGAGCCAACTAGATCCACCACGTAAATATCCGGTGGAGTGTCTAGCATAATATCCTCTAGGTGAACTTTTGTGTACGCATGGCTCAAGATCAAACGTGAATCCAAGCTCTCAAAAAGATGTCGCGCATCATTTTCTATACTCCTTGCCAACCCCGATTGTTTGCACCTTGATTGTTTGCCCTAAATCGCTTTAAAACAATGGGAACATGAATTGAAGGAAAAGTAGTACCATCCGTCAAGCTATCCGTGTACATATACCATGAAGATCGAGAGAAGAATAAATTGTGTTGAATTTTGTAAGCACGACATTGTGCTTACTACATATGGAACCATTTGTTTCAATTACGTAAGCCATCTCAAGAGGATGAAAGAAGCAGCCCCCGTGCTAAGGGGCACACCGTCAACATTAGGTGGTTTAGAATTATTCGATGAAGCTCAATCCATTAGAAATGCTCACACTAAAAGTTCATGTGCTTGTGGGGCTTAAGGGCACAATGAAGATGGTGCCTTTATGGAACATGCGACCTTCTCACGACACATATGTCACATAACGCCACATATCGAAAGTTCTAGAATGTTCTAGAAAGTTTTAAAAGTTTTAAAATATAAGAGAATCTTGGGTGAGCCTAAAGGAATCCTTCTAGAAAATTCGAATGTTGTAGAAAGTTCTAGAATGAATGTTGCGTAGAGAATACACTTATTTTCTTCCCAAAGCATTTTGCTAGATGACCAATTAAAATATTTTGGTTCAACCAACTCCACAATTCTCTTGATTTTCGATGAACAAACTTGTCCAAGAAGGCAACAGCCTCCACAACCTCGAATGGCCATAATGAAGAAATTAAAAAGACGCTTAAGAGATTTTCGAAAAAGCGCATGATTTTTTGTCGGCTTTGTATGTTGTGATTGGCGGATCATACAATCGATGCAACAAAGAACCCATAAAAATCTTGGCGCCAAACGGAACAAGTTCATGAGTCATGAAGCGAAAACAACTCGAAAGCATGGCGTTAAAAACCGCACCAAAGGATCCGATTTTGGCATGTAGGAGCGAAGAGAGGTCTGTTTTTCCACAACCACCCCAATTTGGGTCCACACCTAAAAACATAAAGGTAAAAAAGACCACATGTTGTTGTTCCAAAAAATCTACATGTGGTTATGTGGAGGTGTGGTTTATTAAGGAGGCGTAGTGTTTTTTTGTGGAGCTATAGTTTTTTTTGAAGGTGTGGTCTTTTTGAGGTGTGTTTTTTTAAAAGAAGTGTTGCTTATTTTTTTCGAGGGGTGTTGTTTTAAGAAGGTGTTGTTTTTTAGGTGTAGTTTATAACTAGGTGTAGTCTTTAAGTAGTCGATTTTTTTTTTATGGAAGTATAGTTTTTGAAGTGTGGTTTATAAAGAGGTATAGTTTTTAAGTGGTTGTTTTTAAGGAAGTATGGTTTTTCAAGTGGTATGATTTTTTAATCGAGGTGTTGTTTTTTGAGGTGTCGTTTATAAGTGAGTGTAGTTTTTAAATACTTGTTTTTTAAAGAAGTATGGTTTTTTGAAGTGTGGTTTATAAGCGGGTGTAGTTTTTAAGTGGTTGTTTTTTAATGAAGTATGGTTTTCTGAAGTGGTGTAGTTTATAACTAGGTGTAGTTTTTAAGAAGCTATTTTCAAGGAAGTATGATTTTTTTTGGTGTGGTTTATATAACTAGGTATAGTTTTTACGTAGCTATTTTTTAAAGTAAGTATGTTTTTTTGAGGTGTGGTTTTTAAGTAGGTGTAGTTTTTAAGTGGATGTTTTTTTACAAAAGTGTGGTTTTCTGAAGTGGCGTAGTTTTTACGCAGCTATTTCTTAAGGAAGTATGGTTTTTTTTAGGTTATTTCTTAAGAAAAGCACCACCACTTGGAATATTGTTTGTGTGCTCAACTTTGGGAATGTATCGTATTGCTTTACATTCGTGAAAAATAACTTCAACGGTTAGATCCAACCACTACAAGAGAATGAGCATTTTTTTGTCGAAAATCATCATCGTTTAGAGAGATTTTTGCCCGACGCATGTGTCAATTTAACGCATCGACGATTACTATTTTGATGCTTCTCCCCGACGATACTACGCCATGTATATTGTCACATAAATCGTCGAAGCCTTCGCCCGGGTTAAGCGCCACATTAATCGCCGAGAAAATACGCCAAATATGTATCGTCCGATTTTGCGCCGAATTTGCGTTTAATAATATCGTCGACAAATTGTCAAAATATTCGCCGAATAATCGCCGAAAATGCGCCGATATATCATCGATTTTTGTGTCGGACTATTCGGCCGATATTGCATCGGACTAATCGTCGGTGGTGCTTTTCTAGGCTTATTACAATTTTAGTTATAACATTTCATTGGACAAGATATTTTAGATGAAATTTGATGTTTCACAAAGCTCCTCGATTTGTCTAATGATGTATTATTTAATTAGCTTGATTTAGTTAAGGAAGGGGGATTAATTTCCATCCCTAGCTAGTATTGTAGGTTTGAGCTAACACGGACCCCATATTTATATGTTTATGGGACACTTAAGAATCTACCCAATAGACTTACAATACTATATTCATACAAAGAACTTGACAATTTTATAACCTTGCTAGAGTTCCTGAGGGACGTCGTCGGGGACAATGTGGCATCTCTAGAGACATAGAATTTGTTATGTGCATGCAATGTCTTTGTATTTTATGGTTTAGTAAAATACTTGTAGGGCATCTTGAAATAAGTTAGGGGCTTAATTGCCCTCTAGATTTGCTAGATGGATACTATTCCAGGAGCCGCATTTGCTTGGTTGCATGGTCTAAAGATCATGGTCTTAATTTAATACTATGGCTTTAAGTTCATATTTAAAGGTTGGTAAGACCTTCAAAATTTTATAATGGTTGAAAAACCTATCTTTATAATCTACCTTGAAAAATTGGCCCGGTAGTTGACACTGAAAATGGCATATTGCATGTAAAGAATGCAATATGTGGAAATTTGATGCCTTGGACATTTTGCGCATAGCCCCCCTTTCCCAGAGCTCGATTTTCTTATCCGTCCATTGAATCCTACTTTCAATACAAGCTTCGAGCAGGTTCAAAAAAATCCAAGATCGGTCCGGGAGAACTTATCAAACCGCGAAGCGTCCTGCGAGCGACCATGTAGAAACCCGTGTTTTGTCGTTTGCATAGTACAAAGGCTCCAGAATGGAGATTCGACTTCGCCATATCGTGCGGAATGGCAAAATTACACTAGGGACCGAGTGACACTGTCAGAATTTGCAATGAAAGAGACACAAATGCGCGACATGGCATTATTTCGCAGCCACCTCCTAGGCCAATTGACTATGAACGTGTTGGACATAAACTAATTTGGCTCTTCTTGAAGAAGGGATGGTCTTCTGCCCACGAAACTTGGTCCCTAGAGTAATGTCAACGTTCTGAGTACATTGGCAGAGCCAGTTAAGAGTTCCAAAGTGGGAGAGTTGCCCATCCATGGCCAGAGGCCTTCGGGCGAGGACCTTTGGGGCAAACTGCTTCCAGAAGGTTTTAAGGGTCCGTCTTCTGGCTTCAACACCCTCCCTCTATATGATGACATTATACAAGTTTCTGGTCAAATCTGACTAGAATATGGCCTCCAAAATGTAAACCCTATGTATTGCTAGGTTATTGAAGGGTTTAAATTATACGCTGGGGACCAAGTTTCGTGGGCAAAGACCACCCCTTCTCCAAGAAGGACCAAAATAGCTCATGTCCAACATGCTTGTAGTCAAGCGGTGGTGGCTGCAGAATACTGCGTGGTCGTCTTACATTTTCAGCTCTAGGCTCAAGCATGCCCTTAGACTCAAACATGCCCTTAGGATCGACATGCCACCTTGGCTCAAACATGACACGTGACTCAAATATACCACACAGGCTCAAACATACCACCTTGGCTCAAACATGCGACATAGGCTCAAACATGCCACATGGGCTCAAACATGCCACGTTGGCTCAATCATGTTATATGGCTCAAACATGCTCAAACTTGCCAACTTGGCCCTAGCATGACACGTGGCTCAAAAAAATCCACATAGGCTTAAACGTGCTACCTTATCTCAAACACGCCACATAGTATCAAACATGCCACTAGGCTCAAAACATGACACGTGGCTCAAACATGCCACTAAAGTCATAGAATGCTCTTTCACATGATTTATTTTTTTGAAAGAATGAAATACGATTTTGTATGTTTTTTATGGTTGAAATGTTGTGCCCTTGCCCCTAGGCTTGAACATGCCACCTTGGCTCAAGCATGATCACGTGACTCAAACATGCCACATAGGCTCAACACGCCTACATCGGGCTCGGACCGATAGATGATCTTTCCTCGCTTCATCGCAAAGAAGCAACTCTTGGCTGCAAAACTTAAGATGCAAATTGTGAGTCTTGCAAGGACAACAATGTTGGAGATAGTACATGTACCTGACACGATCTTTCAAGTTAAGGGGGTTCCAAAACATTGGACAATCCTTACTTCATGAGACATGCAATGCCAACTAAAATAGTATTGAATGGATTACTCTGATGCATTATTTTTTCTTAAAGGATGAGATGGTTTAACGTTTTATTCATTTACAAAACAAGAAGATTGATAATACAACAATGCTCAAAAAATAAAGCATGAGATACATGTTGCACCATTTTTCATCTCATACTATTGATATGCATCTACCTAGAGCTATGTCATCTCATACTACGTTTTTCGTCTCTCACAATTTTTTTTTTTTGAAGAACTATGTCAGCAATATATTAAAAGAATGGTAATGTTACAAAGCAAGTGAGGAGGAAGGAGAACTGCCCCAAAGAGACAGTGATACCTCGACACTCCACAACAACTGCAACTCTACTGCTGTACAAACTGACCATCACCATCTACCACACCCAAGAAGTCCCGCCAAATGGAAAACTTCCGCTCTACTAATCCCGGGAACACCAAAAAGCTTTGAAATAGCTTGTACCTGAGTCGAGGAATCGAGAGGCCGCAGTTCTTGAATCCCCGAAGATCCACAACCGCCCGGCTTCCAAATCACAACACACCAACCAAGCCACGACGGATGCAAGGCTTCTTGCCGTCACGAGCGGCCAAACACCGTGATACACATGAAGCAGCAATTGTTGGCTATTCAATCTCACCTGAAACAGAGCCCTGACCCAATCCCAGGCAACCTGCAAATGAGGGCATAAAACCAGACAATGCTCCACAGTAAATCTTTCATAGCAATGAAGAAGAATATAACACGACTATTTTAGGGGAAATTTCAAATTGCGAGATTTGACTATGACATTTGTGAGAAAATAATCAAATGTTAATACAACCTTAAGCTTGTTAACTCAACTTAACATTTGAACCCAAGCTTTGAAACATCAATAACTCAATGGTGATGTTTAAAACATTGAACCAACTTGTATCAACATAATTCAAGATCAATAACTTGCTCTCAATTCTTCAAATAATCCTTAAGCAAATATTGTCTAGCTATTATCTCAAGAATAAACATAATGCAATAATAGAATAAGCATTACAATGGTTCATAATGTACTGTAGCTCGGGCACTATTCATCTGGTATTGATTGACCCACTATTGTAGCATTATTGACTGATCAAACATACCTAGAATGTGAATCGATTGAAGCCCCAAATCCTAAGATCTTCAGATCTATATAATTTTTTTTATATGCTGGTGGTTCTGACGGTTTTGGAACCACCGATCTTATCTTGGGTCCAATTATACAGCAATTGGGCTTTTTCAAATTTCTCTTGGCTCCATTTTAGTGGACCGAGGTTTTTCCCTTTCCTTTTAAGCCCTTTCAAATATAGAATATTTACATGTATTCACAATGGTCCTATTCACAATGGTAGGTTGAAGAAATCACCTTTCTCTTCAAATCTAGGTTAAACAACTTTAACCTGGATTGTGCCCGTGAATAAACTGTCTAAGCAAATATCCTTTAATTCTTCATACTGCATATATCTTTGCAATTTATCTGTATTGTGCATATCTTCATCCTTAACGCCCTGGTTCTCGTGCTTACAGGCTGAGATCACATCTCAGCCGTTGATTCCAGTGTTGTTATCTGCTAGTAACAGCTTCACCGACAGACATTTTATGCTAGTAACAGTTCACAGGCCCAAGTTTTTGCTCCCTTTCCATAACATCCTAGAATATTACGGTGAGAAGACCCATGACCCCATCTTTTCGATAACATCCTAGACTTTTATGCTACAATATCCACAGCTTAAGAAAAAATGACCCCCGCCTTCTCCCCTTTTTTCTTCAATCCTTCCCTGCTCCTAAGATCCGGCCCCCTGCTCCTAAGATCCATCTACCGGAGTATGCCATAGCCATGGCTTCTATAGTAGCATTATCAGGTCCTCTTAGCTCCGTAAAGCAGCCTTGTTTGCAGATTTCTCAGTACTCTTGCCAAAATCCAAGAATGGCCTTCAAGATTGGGATTTATCCGGAGCCCCGTGGCTAAATCGCCGGATTTTTGTGGCTTTTTTCGATCCCAAACGCTTGGAAAAACAGGTAGAAAGTGCCATTGAAAGCGTTAAAGAAACTTGTGCAGAAAATGCAGAGTCCGGCGAATGTGCAGCTGCTTGGGATGAGGTCGAGGAGCTTCCGCACCTCCGCCTGGATCCGCCCCGAGCAAACCCCCCCTCGAATGCATGCTATGGGCGAGGCGCAAGACGCCCAGGCATTTTCACCGGCCCGAAAATTTTTTCTTCGGTAACGTCCGAGGGCCAGGACGTTATCTACACCATATCTGCAGTTAAAAACCCAATGATACAACTTCCACAATTATATATCTTTACATATCTTATATTATAATGTTATTGTGTAAGTGTTGGACCCAGCCCTAATTTGGGCGGCCCAGATTTGATGAAATCAATGGAGGAGATGATGCGACGTCAAAAATTTTAAGATAACATGGTTTTTTTTTTCTAGGGTTAGCGAGGGCGGTGGGGCACGCTCGAAATGCTAGCTCCTCCTCCGTAACGCATCTTCGGAACAATCTCGAAGTTGTGGATCGGCGGATGGTTGAGCCGGTAATCGCCATAGCAATAGAGTTCAGCAACCCACGGTTGAATTGGTCGCCTTCCGGCCAATCTATCGGGCACTTCCCAACATCCAAAGGCAACCTCGAACCAGTCCCTTTTTCCGCCCTCATGGTAATCTTTCTTTCTTTAACATTCGATCTGTTTTAGTTTTGATCGGGTTGTTCCTTGATGCTAATCGCCGCATGAAATCTTAGGGATTTGAAACGTTTTTCTATGCGTAAATGAAGAATCCGGTTCTAATGCGGGTGAATCCCTGATTTCTTTACAAAATGTATGCGTAAAATATAAAGGTGCAAGCATACAAACACTTCATTTTCTTAAGATCTCATTGTAGCCAATTGAACGAGGGTTTTTGAACAGAAGTTTCTCTATGCTTCAGCGGCAGAGGTCCCATATGCTCTTAGGATCATCGTCGCGCAATGGATTGTTTTCGATAATAGAGTATTTTCTCGCCCATGTATAGCTTTGTTCCCTGCGAGAATTTTCAAAGCTGTATTTGCCTCTTTCTTAGCAAAGCATGTTCATTTCTACTTTACGGGTTTGAAAAAACGCAAACATTTCTTTTAAAGTGCGATACCTAGCTAGATGGAAAAATGGTAAGTCAGATATTCTTTCTTTTTACACGCTTTCCCGGTTCATGGCATTCACAATTTGTGGAGCACTCTATTTGTCGGGGCATTTTTAAACTAATCATTTTTGCTTTTGTTACCCATTGGGACCCAAAGTTGATATCCGGAACTACTCTTGTGTCGTAACCCATCAATAGCTTAAAATACGCTTACTTCAATGAGATTCAATCCAGAGAGCCGGATATTTTTCGCTACTACGCCAATGACCGCAAAGATTCGTGATTTATGATATACCAATGAACACTTCTTTGAGGAAGATGATTATGCGGGCGAGAGAATACAATTTCTTTGGAACTCACAAGAAGCCTTCAATTTCACCGAGTAAATGATTGTAATTGCTATAGTTATGACATGAAAGGGTTGAAGTCTGTTACATGTATTCACAAGGGTCATGTGTCTCCTGAATGGATAGTTCATGTGTCTCCTGAATGGATAGTGAGTATAGCCCAGCTGGTCGAGAATTTGTTACCTGTTCTTATGATAAGCAGTCAGAATATTTGAGTATAATGATTAAGGCTGTAAGGGAGGTATATCTAACAAAAGGCTCATAGCATGTGTCATTTGCAACACTAAAAGAGAAGTTTGCGAATAGGCATAAAAGAACCCTTTGCCCCAAAGAAAGGTTTATGTGCACTTAGAAGGTATAGTTCTTTTAGTACTTGATTTCGTTATGTTTTGTTGTTAATTTGGAGCACTCAGACGTTAATTATGGCCTTATTAGTTGAAAAAGGCTTTGAAATTCAATTGCTTAATCTACTATAGAGTTTCGAATACAATGGCTCATGCATAAGAAATTTTGGAAAAGATGGTGTTGGAGCTGTGTTAAGGGCTCCACATGGACCGTGTTAAGGGCTCCACATGGACATGTAAGTTTCTAGCTCAATTGGATATTTACCTTACATGAGTTTTGAATGACAGCTTTAAATGGCGGAATTCTTATTTAAACGAATTATGTTGTAGATCCTGTCAAGTAAAAGTTTTTGTCACTTGGAAAATCAACTTGCAATGATGTTGTTGTTGCAGAAAATGTCAAAAGGATACGTGTTCCAACTTGGTCTGATAGGCTCATTCCACTATTTGTTTGCCCATAACTACTTATTCTGTTGTCTGCCTTAGAGGATGCTGGATAGCAGCAATATGTGGAATGTGTGAACATATAAGAAGCTCCTTATATAAACTGTGGAATGTGTGAACATATAAGAAGCTCCTTATATAAACTGTGGAATGTGTGAACATATAAGAAGCTCCTTATATAAACACAATGTGTGAACATATAAGAAGCTCCTTATATAAACACAACTGGCTTAGTTTTCTACAATTTTATAAAATACAAGGTAAGAAGATAGTTGAATAGGACCGAAACAATTGTGGCACACCTCTTGAAATATAACTGGAATGATACTTGAACAAGAACAAAATTGACATTCATTTCAATTAACGTGTTCAAAAACTGGAATGAGCAGAATACCCAATTATCAATATTGCTTGCAAGCATAAATGGGCATGGTTATGATGCCATTCATCTTTTATCTAAATAATTCATTCCAGATATTTATATTATGCAATAATATATATTCTTTCAGATTGCATATTTTAGAGTATATGCATAATGGAGTCCTCCTTGGTATCATTTAGCAGTTCCCAACATAAGTTCCTAACATATGCCCAGCAACTCATAGACATCAACAACTCATAGAGGCACTTGCAATCTACCGGTTCCCAAAATGATCCAATGGTCAAAACTTATTGTACGCAAATGCACAGCTTAAATGGCCTAGAAGTTAATGTATATGCAAATGCTTAGGTTCCCAACATTTACATGTTTCGAAATTATGCCCAGCAACGCTGGGCACCATTACTAGTCTTATATTATAATGTTTTGCTGTAATTCCTGGATCCAGCCCTAGATTGGATGGCTGAGATCCATCTTGATAATTTCGACGGTCAGGATTTTTAGGGCGATTTTTAGGGACAATGGCTAAAGCATGGCGCAGCTGGAGCTTCCAGCCCACATCCGGCTAATGCATCCGGCCACTGGAGCTTCTGTCGCCCATTTCGATGGTCAGGATTTTTAGGGCGATTTTTAGGGACAATGGCTAAAGCATGGCGCAACTGGAGCTTCCAGCCCACATCCGGCTAATGCATCCGGCCACTGGAGCTTCTGTCGCCCAAATCAGGCCAGACCTCTGTGCCCACATGGGCCTATCGAAGCTCTTTTTGAAGAGCTCTTCATCTTATCAGAGCGAGGCTCTGTGTTTGCAGGCTTTTCATTTGGAACTAGCCGTCCATAAAGTTTGGCCATGGCAGGATTGGACCCAAGTATATCATGGATGTAAGTTCGGCATGTTGGGTCAATTTGCAGAAGCCAGATGGAGTCGGCTGGGGATCTGCAAAAAGAGGTATGGCAATGCTAATTTGGGTAATTTGGGCTCTCGGTAAAATTATGTCTGCATAATCATCTTCCTGGAGGGAGTGTTTATTCATATATCATAAATGCAGATGCTGCGGTCAGTGGCAGGAGTAAGAGAAACATCTGGCTCTGCTGGATTGTAGGTTGTAGATTGTGCTTAGCCAGCTTTAGTGCCCTGTAAGAACAAAGGACTATTCTAGAACCTGCAGAAGCAAATATATGGCATTTGGATCCGCTTGCTCCTTGCTCCTCATATGTTAGAAAATTTTCCATCTTTGTTTGTAAGACAGTCATATCTCTTCTATGTCATGCTTGAAATTGTGGTATAAGAAGCTTCTGGCTTTCTTTATGTTACTTTTCTTGATTTAAAACTGACCTTTTTTGTGCAGGTGGATCATTCAGGTGAATCATGTTAATATTTTTTGGATGGAGTAAAGGCCATCTTCAAGAAAACTTTGAGGAGGAGCTATGTCTTGCATTTGCTATTCTGCAAGAAATACATAGTGTTGTTGAATCGACACTTATATTTGAGCAGAGTGGCTTGATGGGTTGCCTGCATTCCAGACGAGAATGCCTCTTTATGCCTAGCCAACTTTAGTGCCCTGCAATAAAAAAAACTATTCTAGAATTGAAACTTCAGAAGCAAGTATATGGCATTTGGAATCGGCTTGCTCCTCGCTCTTCATTTCCCTTGCAATCATATGATATGTCCCAGGTATGATACTGTAGACCAATTTTACGTAATTCTTATATGTCAGAATATTAATAAGAGGGAGTAGTTTTTATATGTTAAAAGATCTTTGGATCATAGATCCTTGATCATGGAGCTTTGCCTAAATTTCTTTTGATATTTGTGTTTTTTGTGTATTTGTGTTTGCAAGGTGGGCACGAACATTGGGGGCCATGGTTTTGCCATAGCCAAAGGTCAGAAGCAAATGCTCTAATCTAGAAGTAATCTAGAAGTAATCTAGAAGTGGTGCATGATACTTCTCTCTTAGCATGTTTGTACAAACTATTATTTTATGTTCTGATTTAGTTTACTGCATTTTCAGCAATGCCTCTTCTATACAAGATCGTGCATACTAAATAAACCATTTTCCATGTCTAAGTCTTGCATGCGAAGAAGTGCTTGCAATTTAGGAGAGGTTGGACCTTGAGAACATTGTCATTTACATGTACATTTCGGCAACATTCCCAAGGTAAAATCATTACCCCTTGGGGTCGGTGTTATTAGGATCTTGCTTTGTATAATTTTCAGATTGATGGATCTTAACACCACACCACACACTGGCGAAAACTTTTCACAGCAAACCAGATAAAGGGGGAAATTTCTTTTCTAAACCAATTGATAACCACATAATGTGTTTACCAATGTGATCTTCCATAAATAGAAGATCAGGTAGAAAAGGTGGTGTTTGTAATATTCTTTTTGTGGGAGTGCAGGGCTGTTCAAAAAGGCATGTATTTGATACAGTTCTTGAGTCTTGCAATTTCACATATTCTACAACAGAACCACCATAATAATTGAACAGGTAATGTCAATAATTTGCGACTTGCAATCCTTCAAACATGATGCATGTCAGTGGTATACATGCTAATGTAGTTCTATAACTGCATTTGCAACAAGCATAAATGTATATATGCAGAACACGGATAAGCATTGAAATAATCGGATTATTTAAAGGTTATTCACCTGTCCAAAATCTTATTGTAGATCCGGTGTTCTATCATACACATGATTAAGGGTGTGCCTCACAATTTAGTTAATAAACCAGGTGCATGTGGTGTGCATTTTATGATTGCATTTGCAAAGCAAAACACATGCAAGGTGTATGTGGTGTGCATTTTATGCACATGCAACGTTGAGAATAAGTAGAACATAGACAGATTTGAGTTCCTTGGGAAGCATTTCCTTCTCAAAAACTGCAGAGAATGCCGAGGACCTAGCAATTAGGTCTAGGACAAGGTAAACCGGCTAGCTTTTCTTTTAAAATTTAAGAAACATATGGAATGTAGTTCATGGAGTGACATATTGACCATCCGGTAAAAAGTACTTAGAATAGGATGTGCAATCAACAAAATAACAACTCCCATGAAAAGTCACATGGTACATGGTGTTTAAAAAACCATTTGACCTTTTTTATGACGACTTATGAAATGTAGTTCATGCATTGACATATTGACCATCCAATAAATTATGGAATGGGAATGAAAAAGGCTCTATAAATGTTTTGAATAGAAGGCACAACAACAAAACTATCATTTGGTTCTCACATGATGTCTTTACCACACTCTTGATGTCATATGGAGTGCCCACCGCAGGTGGGCAATTTTCTAGTAACAAATTATGATGTGAATAACTTTTACAACTTTAAAGTGTCAAATTTTATTTAGCCTAATTTAATTTTACTATGTCACCCTAAAATAACCCTGTAGTTTTTTAAAATTGTCATATAGAATTGACGTATAATCTATATGGCATCAATGCGCCTTACAATCTATCTAGCTTGATCATGCATGCATAAGTAATAGTAGTCACACTTGGGACAATAAAATATGATATCAGTATTTATCCTATGGTTTAGATGAACGGCTGAGATCGTGATCTCGGCCCTTTCATCCTATTGGCCATTGAGAGGCGAAGGGCCTAGATCTTGATCTCGGCCTTATTATCCTATTGGTGAGGAAGTTAAGGGCCGAGATTTGATCTCAAGGCTCTATGTTTGTTTCCAGATTTTTGCCGCTTCGAAGCTTGCCACATTCTTCGCTTTGCTCGATTTTGCCGCCTTTGCCGTGACAGATTGGAAGGCCGAGCAACGCATTCAGCCCCATTTTGGAATCCGATTGCCTTTCTTTGCACATCTTCAACCTCATTTTGGAATTCCATAGTTTGCACGGCTTCAACCCAATCCGCAACCCCGATTGGAAGGCTTTTGCCTTTGCCGCTTGCAATGATTGGAACTTCAGGTAATGCATTCAAGGCTTCAACCTTATTCGGCGTTTTCATCTCATTTCGCGGCTTTAACCCTCATCGGCGACTCCTAATCAGATTCGGCCGCCACAAGCGTGTTTTCGCTTCTAGCCGTGTATTGGTCGTTTTTCTGCGTTGCTTGCATCAAGCGATGATTTCTTCCGATGATTCTTCTATTTATTTCAGCTCCACTCCCTTTTTGATCCAAAGGCCCCACGAATCGAATCGGGGTTGTTTTACCGGGCCAGACTCGTTATTTTTAGAGATTAACATGAAAAGGAGTTTGTGTTCATGTTAAATTTGAACAAAGAGATTAACTTGTTGAAAGGGTTTGACCGTGGTTTGATTCATGGCTCAGATCGAGGAAAAACAGGTAAGCCTTGCTTTAACGTAATGCAATACTCCTTGAACTTCTTTAGAGATTAACATGAATCGAATACTCCTTGTTTGATGCAGAGGCTATATCTTATATTTTAGAGATTAGCCCACGGAAGAAGGGGAATGAAATATGGGCCCAAATAATTTTTTCATGTCTATATCTTATATTTTAGAGATTAGCCCAGGGAAGAACGGGGGAATGAAATATGGGCCCAAAACTCTACCGCTTTTTCATTTCTATGTCTTCTTGAGGTCCTGTTGGGTTATTTGAATAAATGAGGGATTATAGAATTCCCATTTGCATGTGTAAGTAAAAGTGGTCCTAAAGCATGCTTTGGGTCAATTTGATACTAGCTAAGTCTTGAAAATTTGTTGGCATGGACCACCAACAAAGGCTTATCGAGCATATTTCTCGCATGCTCGTAATCTTTCCACTATAAGAAATGCTATGTAATCTTACCACTATAAGAAATGCAAGTTATAAATTGTAAACATTTCTTTCAAAGCCAAATATAATGTAGCACACAACAAGAGCAATTAAAACCACACAAAGGCAGAAAAGATAACAATGACCTGAAATTAGAAAAACATAACAATGAATTGTAAAACTACACGTCCTGAAAACAACAACTATTTTTGGAAAACTATATTCTTTTCTTAAAACCACATGTTATTTTTAAGGAAAGCAACACTTGAAAACAACACCATATAATTTTTGTTAGAAAACCAACACTTGAAAAACAATATAGTTAAGAAAAAACATAGAAGGCTACTTTGTAGTTTCTAGCAAAATCGGGACAAAATTTCTACGTGGTTTTTGGTGTTTTTTTTTTGGTAAAACAACAATTAAAAACAACACGTGGACCTCTTAAGTTTTATTAAGAACTACACGCCTAATTTTTAGAAAAACAACACTTGAAAATTACAAACTACTTTTAAAAACAACATGTAGAAATACATAGAAATTTCTATGTGTAGATAATTTTGACAAAAGTCTATCGTGTAGGCTTTTTTGCAACAAAAATGACGTGTATAAATTTTTGGCCAAAACTACACGCCATTTCTAGCAAAATCGGACAAAAACACCACGTAGTTTTTGATGTTGTTTTTGGGAAAAACCACACCGAAAAACAACATGTGGACCCAGTATTGGGGTGGTTGTGTTCGGTATTGGGTGTTCGTGAAGAACCCCAACCGATGTCGGCAAGCTCAACCGCCTTTGTGATCCCTAAGCTCCGTGTGAAGCCCATTTTCCTTTGCACCATGACATGCTCTACTTTGAAGACTTCCAAGGTAACGGTGGGCGCTTTAGATACTCTTTACGGGCATAGCAAAACCCGAGCTATGTTCCAATTCCACTTTCCATGTATGGATCTCCAAACAAGGCCATCAACAGGTGTAGCCACATAGTATCTCGGCTTTTCAAAATCCTCATCAATGGGGGTCGGCTTCATATGCAACTTGTGCAATTGAAACGCAAATTCCTCCACCATCATATATCACAAAATCATCCGGACGTTTGGCGGTGTAAAGTTGCAAGTTCAAGCATTGTCGCCGATTCCAACCTTGATGTTGATCTTTCAACTTCCATAGTGCCATTAGAATTACTTGTATACCCAAAGATGAGATTTTAGATCATAACCTTCTTCCCCACGTATTGGATTTTATCCATATGTGCTTCTTTGGTTTGTTGATATAGTTCCGGACAATATTTTTCCAGCTCTTGCAAGCTCTCAAAGCCCCAAAAACCATTTTTCCCAGATTCGGTTTTTGAAGAGTCTAGATGAAGGAGGTAAACCTAGAATCCGCCATCGATCGTCGGGACAAGCGGCCGCAAGTCATATTAAACACTATAATGCTTTCTACGGACAAAAGGTAAAAGTGTGGGATTTTTCTTGTGTTCTTGCACAAATTTTAAGGCTTTATCCCCGTTCTTCTCTCAAAGAACAATGATTGACAACAAGCCTATTGTCAAGTTACCTTCAAGGATTGTAAACTTGGAACAACTAGATTTTGACACGTGCATAACGCGTCAGTTTTATAATGAACAATTTATAGCGAGTAGCACATCTATCGCGGATGATGCATGCGCAGCAACACGCTTTAAATGAAGCCGCAGTTGGTCGCCGAGTCTTTTTCGCATTGTATCAATCGTATTGGTATTGAATTTGTAATCCTAAAAACCATTAACCTTCGTGGTATAAAAAATATACGTCACATGCGACCACCTACGCCACATATACGTCTCGACGTGTCATATATACGCCACATATACATACCGACGTGTCATATACGCCACATATACATACCGATGTCACATACGCCACATAACGCATCGACGTCACATACGACACATACGCCACATACGTCACATATACGACGCCGCATGCGACGCCACGCCGTAAACATCCACCGGCCCGAGACACTGCCACCGTCGTCCACACCGGGCGCAAGCGCCCACTGGCGCGCGGTCGACGTCGACGTCGCGACACACGCCGCATGCGCGGCGGTCCGCGACGTGACGCCGCTTTGACGTCGCATGGTGACGTTATTTGCGATGTCACGTCGCACAGACGTCGCAAGCCCACGTCGCTAAATGTCCATTCTCTTGTTGTGTACGACACTTCAGGAGCTGGTCAATTACGTCACCAACCTCGATTACTTTTTCCCAGAGAGAGGGAAAGCACCTCCCCCCAGGACTTGCCCACACCAAACCCTCAAAGATCTACTAGTACACCATCTGTTGCTCCCGTGTCAGACGAAGAAACACCTCATGTTGATCTCTCAGACAAGGACCTACCAAAGCCACAAGACTCTATGTTCGAATTCAAAGCTCCTGCAAGTAAAAATCTTAAACCCAAAGAAGAAAGAAACTTATGGATGAGGCTCACTTGAGGGCAACACATACAAAGCACTATTCTTCTCAACGTTGTTTGTTTAAGATTGGACTAAAAGAATTGAGGTTGATTCGTGATAGTTACAGTTCAATAACTCTGTTAGACCAAAGGGGCTACTTAGCCTTCAATATTAGGCCAGATTATGGTGAAAGGTTTACTTACACTGATGGTGGCCACACCGTCTGTCAAACAGCCTTTAAATTGATTCATGCTTTAGGCAGCAGATGACTTGACCGCCTGAAGAAAAGGCTTGACAAGAATCCAGGCATTAATGACTACTGCCATTCAGGAGGTATATCCAGAATTCATGCCCTTCAATGTGTTTCCTGGATGGAAGGTTTCTTTAAGGAGTCATGCGAGAAACTCCCTAACAGCCCTATGTACCACTTCAGTGACAACTTCACGAAACTTGAAGTCTACAATAATTATAAGGATATGTGTGTTGAGGCTGGAGAACGCCATGTCTGCTACTCTTACTTCACTGTGCTCTGGAAAAAAGAGTTTTCTCGCATGTCCATTCCTAGAAAGCACCGGATGTCTGTTTGTGCTACATGCTCTGAATTAAAAGCTCAGAGACAAAATGCAAGGACACTTCACACTAAAAGTAAGCTTCCAAAACGTGTTCTTGCCTAGTTCTATTAAAAAGTAGGTTCTTTCCTAAACATATTTTTATTTCAGATGAGTTGAAAGAGAAACTGAACAAGCACAGAGAACAACAATCTTTGGAAAGGAGAAAATTGACAAAACATAGGAAGAAAGCACTGGAACAACCACTCAACTACATATCGGTTGTTATTGATGGAATGGACCAGAAGAAGACCACCCTACCACATTTTGTCAATGTGCCTAAGGATGCTGCTGAAGAAGATTTCATACACCTGCATGTTGTTGGTGCTATGGTATTTAATGGAAAACTATCTTGCAAGGCATTTTTGAACCATCCAAACATTCATGTTGATCCAAATCTCACTATCACAATATTGAATAAGCTTATTTCCAATCTAGAACATATACCACCGGTTCTATATCTTCAGCTAGACAACACGACAAGAGAAAATTAAAATCAGGCATTATTTGCTTACTGTGCTATGCTAGTTGAAAAACAAATCTTCAAGAAGGTGAAGATTGGTTTCCTGCTTGTTGGTCATACACGCGATCAAATTGATCAGATGTTCAGTAGGTTCTCTAAACGTCTTGCTCGAAAAAAAGCTCTCAGCCTACCAGCAATGATTGAGGTTATCCAAGATTCCTACAATCCTCGTCCAGACATCGAGTTATTAGAAGAAACTTATGATTTCAAGGAATGGATTTTTCAGAGAGATCAACTGGGTCACTGCGCTATTGAGCCCTTGAGAAACATTACATTTCAGCATCAGATCAAAATTTCACTTGTAGATGGCAAGGCCATCTTACAAGGAAAGAAATATGCCACATCCTTGCAGTGGCAGCCAGCAGCAGGTATTCAATTCATTCGCACCATCCCCAATACTAGTTCTATGCTCTCTGCAGAGCAAATGCCTCTAAAAAGCTTGAAAGAAATCACAAAGAGTAAAAAGGAGGGAAAAGCATTTGACTCAAACAAATCATTGGATTATATTGAGACAAGTATTCAGTCATGCTCTAACCACTTTGGGGAGGCAGATGCTTTATGGTGGCCTCAGTTTTTTTCTCGGCAATGTGACAAGGTCGAAGACCAGTTACATTCAACTGGCCATCTAGGCAAACTCTCCGTGTGCAAGTTGAGAATCAAGAGGAACATGTAGAGATAATGGCTAGCTCAGATGAAGATGACAGAGTCATGTACACTGGCCCCAGACGCACGGCACAACAAGTTGCTTGAGTCTCTGGTTCAGTCTCAGAGATTCAGAAAGGAATGCTCATAGCTGTCCCAGCTGATAATGATGAATCTAGGAAGCCATTCTGGCTAGCTAAAGTACTGGAGGTAACAAGAGAGGATGGAATTCCCACTCAATTAAAAGTGCACTGGATGAGAACAAATGCTGCCAATGCTTTCAGTGGGAGTTATACTTTGGAGATGGTAAAACAGGAGTGGGAAAGAGAGCAAAGTCCAAAGCAAACACTGCTGTCATAGATCTAGCTGAAGTAAAGGTTCTTGCATATGACTTTGTTCTGACTGCTGCTAATAAGTTACGTATGGTCACTCAAACTTTAATAAGGTCGGCATGTGGATTCGACAAACAACCTAGAAAGGTGGCCAAAAAAGATGATGATGAAGACTCACTTGTAGACAGTGAGGAAGAAGATCGTTCGAGTACATCCAGTTTTGAGAGTGAAGCTGAGGATGAAGGCTTAAGTGATCAGGGATTAAATGAGTCTGAGGATGAGATGCATCCTGATATTGCTGCAAAATGTAAGTTTATCCGATGACTCGAACATGCAAATAACAGAAAGTGCAGGTGATGAGTGTTTGTCAAAATGTCCTATATTTTTGACAATTTTGTTCATAATTTTGTACAATTTTCACAATCTTGAATATATCACTTCTTTGTCAATCTACTACCCTTGCTATTTTTTTTATTGCCCCCTTTTTGCTACACTTTATATAAGTAACTATTTTTTGTTCTAAATTAGGAGGATGAAAATTGCTATTTAAAATTTTTGCATGGAAGTTATGTTCAATCAACCCCTCAAAAAGGGTACCTAAATTACCTAAATTGTCACACCTGTCACAAAAAAAACCTTAAAAATGGACTTTTTTAAGGGAATTTTAGGGAATCTTTCAAAGATTCCTTTTGAAGTGCGTTTGGAGCAAATAAGTGCGTTTCATTTTAAACTTTGTTTAGGAGACATGTTCAAAGAAGAGGAGAGGGAAGCATTTGTAAGTTTTTTTAACACTTTGAATGATGTTTTTGCTTGGGATTATAAGGAATTGTTGGGAGTTGATAAGTGTTTGTGAGTTTGAGATTAAGATAAAAGAAAAATCAAAACCAGTTGTGCAAAAACTTAGAACAATTAACAGTTCTTTGTTAGATCTCATTAGGGAAGAACTCTTCAAAATGAAAGATGCTGGAGTCATAAAGGAAATAATTAACCCTGACTTGTTGTCATGCATTGTACCTGTTGAAAAAAAAGAACAAAACCATTAGGATATGCATTGATTACAGGGATTTGAACAAAGCAACAATAAAAGACTGCTACCCTCTGCCTTTTCTTGAGGAAGTGTTGCAAGCAGTTGCAGGAAATGAGGTTTATTCATTCTTGGATGGCTTCTCAGGTTTTAACCAGATCAGTATCAAAGAAGATCAAGCCAAGACATCTTTTGTCACACCTTGGGGGACTTTTGCCATGAAGAGAATGCCTTTTGGGCTTATGAATGCATCTGCCACATTTCAAAGAGCAATGGACACCATTTTCAAGGATATGGCTCCTAATTTGTTCAGAGTTTATTTGGATGATATTTGTGTCAATACTAAGCTAGAAGATCACAAGACTTATCTCACACAACTCTGTTCTTTGTGCAGGAAAGGAGGAGTGAGCTTAAACCCAAGGAAATGCATCTTCTTTTGCTCAAAAGGGGATCTACTTGGGCATGAGGTCTCAGATCAAGGGATTCAGGTGGCAGAAAGCAAGATCCAAGCTCTTAGGAACTTAGCACCACCCAAGACTATCAAACAAGTTAAGAGCTTTCTAGGCATGACAAGCTTCTTAAGGATGTATGTGCCACATTTCTCTCACACAGTTCATCCCATTACAAACTTGACCAAAGGAAAGAAGTTCTCAAAAAAAGAAAGCAAGTTCATACCTGTAGAGTGGACAGAAACATGCCAAGCTTCATTTGAGGCAATCATTGAGGCCATATGCAAATCAACTTTGCTTAAGCCACCAAACATGTCTGAGCCCTTCCAAGCCTACCTGAGTGTGACCAAAAAGGCTGTAGGTCTTGCTTTGATGCAGGGAGACAACATTGTGACCTTTTCCAGCAAGATATGGTCTGATCATGAAATGAGGTATGCTAGGCTTGAGAAGAGTGCAGCAGCTTTGATGTATTTGTTTGACAAACAGGGACACCTGATCCAAAAGAGCAAGACTCAAGTGTACATGAAGCAAAATCCACTGCCCCTACTCTTTGCAAAGAAGCCACAAAAAGCCAAACTATGCAGGTGGGCTTGCAAAGTGCAAGCTTATGATATAGACATTCAGGTAACTCACAAATCTAAGGATCCTAGCTCTTATCTTACTGATGTTTTGTTTAAGTATGAAGACTTGGAGGATCTAGACAGCACTCACATAGAGGCTACAAGCAACCTACTTGAGGAGGAAGACTGGCAACAAGCTATTAGAGAGTTTCTTGAAAAGGGAGAACTGCCAAAGAATCAGAGCCCGAGCCAAAACAGGAGATTCAAAGACAAGGTCAAGAAGTTTAGGCTAATTGGTGATGTTTTGTGCAGGGTGAACAAAGAAGGTGTCTTGCTAAGATGTGTGGACAAGTTTGAAGCAGAATTGGTGTTAAAGGCCTGCCATGAGGGTATATGTGGAGGTCACTTTGTTGCAGACACAACTGCCAAAAAGATACTCAGATCAGGTTACTATTGGCCTTCAATCTTCAAGGACTGCTTTGAGAACATTAGAAGTTGCCACAAATGCCAAATCTTTGAAAAAAGAATCCTCCAGCCTGCTCCTCTGACAGCCATAATATCTCCAGGACCCTTTCAAGTCTGGGGATTAGACTTTATAGGGCCTATAGATCCTCCTTCTTCTGCTCAGCATGAGTTTATATTATTTCACAAAATGGGCAGAGGCAGTGCCACTGAGACAAGCCAATGCCCTGACAACATCCAGATTCCTTCATGAAAATATCTGTGCCAGATTCGGCATCCCCTTGAAGCTAATATCAGACAAAAGTTCACAATTTGTCAATGAAGTGATTGAACAGCTACTTTGCACCCTCAAGATCAAACACACAAAGAGTTCAGCATATTATCCCCAAGGAAATGGTCAGGCAAAGTCAACAAACAAGGTACTTAAGTCAATTCTACAAAAAACAGTAAGCATATCCAAAAAAGACTGGCATTTGAGATTAATTGATGCATTATGGGCCTACAGAACCACCACAAAGCATGCTACCAAGCATACCCCATTTAGTTTGGTTTATGGGCAAAAGTATGCTGGTGGGTATCAAAAGCAGGCGTCCGGACACATGCTGACAGCACTCATATAGCACCCCATATGGCAGCTTGTTTAAGGTGTTACTGGTACTAGCACATGGTAATTAGGTAATCAATAGAAATATGTAACAACTCCAACTAATAACAAGTGGAATACTATGATAGAATAGTACATCCAGGGTGCTGATCTAAGTGCTGGGGCCGCGTTTTTTTTATACCCACTAGCATACTTTTGCCCTTATGGCATTGAAGTTGTCCTACCTATAGAGTTAGAGTTGCCTTCTTTAAGAATGGCACACATTATTAACCTCAAAATGGAAGATGCTTTGCAAGACAGATTTATTAGGTTGATGCAACTTGAGGAGCACAGGTATGATGCTGAAAATGCAGTCTTACTGAAAAAAGCCAAGGATGTGGCAGCATTCAAAGCTGCTCACAGATTACAAGGTACCATCAAAATAGGAGAACTCGTGCTAAAATGGAACAAGGCCAGAGAGAAAGTTGCAGGGAAGTTTGAGAATTTATGGGAAGGACCCTATGAGATCATTGGTGAGGCTGGCAGGGAGTCTTATTGGCTCAAGGACCTCACTGATGGCCAAGAACTGCCAAATCCTTTCAATATCCTTCACTTAAAGAGGTACTGGCAACATCATGTTGCCTTGAGTCTATTTGAATAGTCCTGCTTACAGAAAGTAGGTAGTTGTAGGTTAGATCAGACTTAACTAGGCCTAGATTTACTTTTTTATGCAAACAACACTTTCCTTACTTCCTAATCATGTTTACTTCTCAGAAAAAACAGCAAAAAGAGCTTCAAACATGCTTAAACTAATGGCAGGTCACACACATTACCATGCAGGTTCACCCTTCAAAACACTCACAAGCACATAATCTGCTCAAAGTTGGCCAGAATCCATTACAAGCCCTTTCCCCATCTCCATTTCCTTCAAGACCAAGTCAAAGACTGCCACCATATCTCCATATGGCAGTCATAATCCTAATAGATTTATCATTTTGTCATGCAGGTTCATCACTTGATTCATTCATATTCATCTGACCACTCAAACAGCTTTTCTTCCACCACCCTTGCTCCTCATGCACACAAGCCCTCTCCCTGAGTACTGCCAACCATTCTCCCACATTGGCAAGCTCATTTGAAGAACACCATCTCCACTTCACACTCCCTCTGTTTGTTTAGCATGATGCTGCCACCTTGTGGCAGCATGTAAGAGCAACTTCACAAGAAATCACAAGAAAATCAAGACACATGTGCAAGACATTTCCATTTGGAGCTCATTGTTTAGGTATGAAGACAAATCTTTGCACCAAGTTGAAGACCAATGGAGAACATTCAAAGGAGCATTCAAGTTAGCAAAAGGAAGCAAGACTTGAGTCAAAGGTTGAAAAAGAAGTCAAAGAAAGAAGACCCCTAGTCAAAGATTGGAAGACCCCCCAAAGAGTATGTCATCTTGCCACCTTTTGAGATTTTTACACTATCTTAGAGTCATTGGCTCAAAAGGACATTGTTCACATCCATGCTCACTCCTCATACCCCTCCTTCATCTCATTCATCATATTTCCATGGCTCAAAGTCTTTTTCCCTAGGGCAAAATCTCACACACCACATATTCCATACACATGCACCATGTACATCACACACATACATCATAATCCATCACCATGCACACGATAAGTTATCAAAAGCTCACTCTCTCTCTAAAAAAAGAAAAAGAAGGAGGAGAGAAGCTCCATAAATCCATTACATCACTAGTTCAAGACCAAAGTGTGGGTCAAAGATCAAATCTCAAAAGCCTAAGTTGACTAGTCGAAAAACTCACTATCTAGTGCCACCTCACCTTCAAAATCATGCACACATCATCCACATCATCACCAAGTCACCCAACACGTGTCACTCACACTTTGTTACACTTCATCAAGATTTTACCTAGGGAAAACTTCTTTGAGGGCTCGCCTTCCACCTTACCATGCCACATCATCACCATTTGCCAAGTCACCACCCACATGCCACATGACCTTGTACACCATGGAAAAAAGGCCCAAAAATGAAATTGCTTATTTTCAAAATTTGTTTTTTTCCATCTGAAAGCCCATGAAAACTCATGCAAAATGGTGGTCAAAGATTCTCATTTTGACCACATCTAGCCCTAGTTTTAGTGGTTCTTGGGATGCGTGCCCTACCTTATTTGTGCAAACATTTGGCTTGGTTACCCCCTTAAAATCCATGTCATATTCTAAGCCAACCATGTTTAGCCGCGTGGAAATCCGCCGAGCCCATTTTTCGTCAAACGCCTGTGGGATATCTCTGTTTTTCGTGAAGAACCCTAAAACATGGCAAGATCCAAGAAAGCAGCCCAACTAACCGGCAAATCATGATCAAACCGGCCCGATTTAGCCTTTTGATGCCAAGAATCTCGCTAAGAATGATTAAAAACTCATTTATTGTTGTCAGACAAGAGCGAAGCCATGCTTAAGGGGTTTATTCGAAAAAGGGGACTTCATTTTGAGAAAGAAATCATGGTTACAACACCTCAACCGACTGACTCGCAAATCAAGAAAGTATTTACAGGCAGAAGAGGCAAAAACAGATCCGCTTCATCAAGAACTGGCCGGAAATTGTCGAATTTAAGGGATCAATGAGGTTTCAGAAATTTTTCGAGCACCCCAGCGCCTTGAGTGATCAAATCCAGCTTATTAATGTTGGGAATGACCTCTATTTGCCCTGTACTGCCTCCTTGTGTCAGATTTCTTGAAGATCTGATGCAATAAAGTCTTTTATCATCCTTTGAAGTCATGTATTACCTTTGTTTCATACATTTCATGAATTTCTCCATGTTAAACCACTGGGAAATTCTCTCATTGTAATCCTTGAAAGCTCCTTTGAATGAAAATTTGAAGTTGGTGAAGATTATGTCTTGTATCATCCTGAAGTCCGAATGTTGGTGGCTCTACTTACGCTGTAGCAGTGCTTGAGTCTCAACAACAAAAGCAATTACGGTTTGTATAAGTTGTCTTAACTAAAATCCAAATCTTAAGTGCATATTCAATATTGCATTGTCAGGTCAGTGATAAGTTCTACAAAAAACCAAAAAAGTTTAGTCAAATTAGATTTCATTTATCTAAAGCATGTGTTCATCTCTAGGAAGCCAATTCCTTTACATAAATGCCAAAAAATCGTGTTAGGCCACAATCCTAAGCCTGTTCTTTAGTTCTGCTACAGACTGTCAGAAAAAATCTATAAAAATGGCATTTGTGCATACCACTGCAAACTTTCTGTTGCTTTTACATGATGCACGTGTTCTATAGGATAGGTTGAAAGTGTCAAAGAAAGAAACTCAAAAAAATTCATCATATATCTTCATCTGCAAATTTTAGCTCTCTGCCAGGGTTATTGACCAAAAATTGACCCAGTCAGAAAGCTATTTTTCACCTAGTTCTGGTCAACCATTTGCCCCTGACTTTTGCAAAAATCTTCTAGAGTCTCTTGAGGACCTATTGCAGTTGTTCCCATCAAAAAACAATCTTTCCATTCCATTTGGCAAACTTTTTTGGGCATACAGTTTTTTCTTGTTTAGGGACAGTTTGTTCACAAGCTAATTTAAGCTGATTTGTGCAGGGATTTGGCCCTAGATTGGTTGCCTCAAGCAACCTGGAGGTTCTCAACCACTGAGTTGAAGGTTTGCCAGGTACACCTTCAACAGTAATGCACAAGTGATATTTATGGACACGTTTTCTCTACTTTTGCCTTTCCAGTTCTCTAGTATACATTGTTTTTGTCATAATCCGGAGGCGATCTTGGTGGACAGGTTATTTGGGTTAGAGCATTTATAGCAGGAGTTAAAGGTCTGCTATACATATTTGTTGCTTTAACTATCTATATTTTCTCTTGGGATAACAATTCCACAAGCCATATACTGTGTATGATATTATTAATCATATCAACAAGAAGAATTAGATAACATGAACAAGTTTTAAGAAAATAACAACATATTAACTGAAACATAGATTGTACCATGCAAACCATACAAGTATGCATGTCACAATGAGTTGAGTTCAAATATACATACATTAGTGATTACTTCATGCAAGTTCTTGACTATCTAAATAACCCTTAGCTACTGAAGATTATAAGAATTGTCCTTAGCTAATGAGGATTATAAGAACTGTGGAATATTGAAACTAAGCAAAAAAAAAAAAATACATGTTACGTTGTCAAAGTTCTAGATCATCATTCTACAGTACTACAAACACCACCACTATGGATAATCTTTGCTCAGTTACATGTTCTCAACATTACCGCAGAATTCTAAACAAAACACCTCTCCTACTCAACATCGTAAAACTTGGCCGTTGTAAAATACATTCACATTTTATTTATTTTTGAGCTTATGCTCGACAAAGAGCCCAACAACGTTGGGCACTTTTTCTAGTTGTATAATAAGGGTGGAAATGTAGGAGCAAATATTGACATTATTTACAAATTACTATTTGGTCATGTTTAGTCCTTAGATTTTTCCACTTTGTTTAGTTGTCTCAACTTCTAAAATGTTTGTATTACTGATAGTATGGTTTGTACTAGAGTATAGTGGCAGTCTTGAAAGGAAAGCGGGCGGTCTTGTTGGTGTTGGTTACAAGGCTCGTCAACTTGGTGTCAAAAGGTAATATACAAATTGTATTTTTTTTCAGAGCCTGAATAAGCAATGTAACAGTTCTTGAATTTTAAGAGTTCTTGAATTAAGGATTTTGTTTCTTTTGCATATGCTAACATGTTTAGTTCAAATGTAGATGGATGAGATTTTGCATGACCTGTTTAGTGTTGCAGTGCGGATACTCTCAGAGATATACAAAGCGGCCGTGGGGATAGAGGAACGGATTAGTTGAAGCAGAGTTTCATTAAATTTGGAATTCTGAAGACAAGTTGGAATAATTTTTATATAGTATACCTTGGAGGGTTATGTATACCTCAATACTTATGGTATGGAACCTTATGTGTACCTCAATACTTATAGTATGGTTATCATTAGGGCGGATTTGGGATCTCAAAATGGCCTCATAAGAGCCATTCCACGTCAGATTTCTTATTCTTCTCTCCAATGCCATCTAGATTACCTACCCTTCATAATTATAGATTCTCACGGATTTCGAGAGATTGTGCATTTATTGTCCCATTTTCACATGTTAGAAACAAATAAAAAATATTTATGGCATTAAACCATCGCGACTACGACTAATAACGATGGCTTATTGACATTCATGAGGCAAAGGAATTTGAATACAAAAAAGTGATGGTTGATGTTGAAAGGAGGGCGCTGATGATATCCATTCCTCATCGAGAATGAAACAAGCTTGAGATGCTCTATCGGACTTGTTCCCATATATATAGCGAATACATCTCAAAGAACAAGATGCAAAGAGGTTTGTGGAAGCCCCCAACAAAATCATTTAAGCTCATATGGATGCACTTAGTACATGCATATACTATGGGTGCATGCGCCCTATGCACCTCCTAGGGCGCATGCACTTGGTTTTGTTAGAAATGGGACAATTATGAAGTGGACAAGGCATGGAGAAATCCCGTAAGCATCCAAGGTAGCTTTTTTCATAGAAGCACTGAAAGGGGTGGAGGAAAAATAGTCACCATCCCTCTTAGATATACGACAGAATGCAGATATGATTAATAGCTATGCCAAAATAACTTATTGTGTTGAAGAGGAGGAGATCACTGGAATAGCATCGATCAAAGAAGTACCCCTTTAAGGAAGGAGAAATGTCCGTGAAGATGCTAATAAATGACATTATACTTTGCAATGCGAAGGGTTTATACATTCTTGAAGTACAAAGGTTATGGTGTTTGTGTTTAGATACCTCTAATACAAGAAGTCTTTGACTACTTTTCACAATAGATTCCTTTAAAAATCTATTGCTATTTAAATTATAGCAAAAATGAGTCTTGAAACTCTTTAAGTAGTAGAAGAACTCTTTGACTAGTTATCCATTTGATGACTATTTTTTAAGAAAATATGATATGTGACATTCTTATATGCAAACATTCATAAAATTTATGAACATTGAAGGTCAAAGCCATCCTTGTTTAAAGAGGATCATATGATGCGAAATCTTCATGCGCAAAAGTAATTGCATATAAGAAATTCGCCTGGTGTGATCCTTGCGTAAAAAAGTAAATAGAAACACAAATATTGAACTTACAACTTAGCGTAAATAAATAGTATTTTAATAAACCAACACTTTACATACTAACGCTTTACACTTTAAATAAGATATTTCTTTCTTTCCTTTTACTTGAAAGCTATTTTTTTTCAAGATGGATCACACGAAGCGAATAATACATATGCAAAAAAAAAAAGGGACACACTAAATTCGCATGGTGTGATCTACTTTCTTATTTGTTGTCAAATTAAAATTAAACACAAGTACTCATTCCTATTTGTATCTAAAATGCTTTACCACTCTTAAGTACATAAGTCATTATCCCTTTTCAAAGAGCATATTCTTTTTCAAGAAGGATCACACCAATCGAATAGTACATATGCAACAAAAATGGAACACACTAAATTCAAGATCGCGGTGATCCATTTTCTTATTTGTTGTCAAATTAAAATTAAACACAAGTACCCCTTCTCATTTAATGCTTTACCACCCCAAGGGCATAAAGTTATTAGTCCTTTTCAAAGAGCATATCTTTTTTTAAGAAGGATCACATCAAGCGAATAATACAATGCAAAAAAAAATAGAACACAATCATTTCGCATGGTGTGATACGCTTTCTTGCTTGTTGTCAAATTAAACTTAAACACAAGTACCCCTTCCTATTTGCATCTAAAATACTTTACCAACTCTAGTAGTACATAAAGTTATTAGCCCTTTTCAAAAAGCAAACACTTTATCAAAAAATGAGCACGTCACATACCCACACTTAACTTCAAATAAGACACATATATATTTCTCTTATTAAAAGATAATCAAAGTAATTTTACTATGGCAAGTCATCTTTTTCCAAAAGATCACACCAAGCGAATTTTATATAAGCTAAAAGGTTGGAATATACTAAATTCGCATGGTGTGATCCACTTTCTTGTTTGTTGTCAATAGATAATAACACCAAGTCCCTCATCAATAGTCTCCCATTTGCATATAAAATATATATTATGTTTTATGAACTAAACTTTTTCAAAGAGGGTCCCAAACACTTAATCAATAAGCCAACACTTTACCAACAATCAAAGCTTTATTAAATAAGATTTTTATGTTATTTTATCAAACCTAACAATGTTTCCATATGTGACACTTTGTGTTAACTGATCCAAAGGCTCACTTAAAGTTTACATTTTATACAATATGTCTTTGGAGCTTTTGTGTCGTGGCATTAGTAAACACCTCTAATGGAGAAAATATTTTGTAACTCATTTTTTCAACAACCCTGGATGCACGTCTTATCAAACATTTATTCATTGCAAGGACACCATTCTCATAACTTTGAGGCTTGCACAATTCGCTTAAAAGAGGTCATGGGACGACTTTCAAGCTCGGCTCCCACAACTTTACAACGTAAAACTAGATGCCCATTGCCCTGAATGTATATCTTGGAAAAGCATGTCTCTTATGTCCATATGTTAGACAACAACAATGCTAGATTTGGCTAATGTCTTACTTATTTATTTTAGAAACTTTGGCCAAGTATAGTTAGGAACTAGAGGAATTCTATGCATTTATAGCTAAACCAAGTTCACGTTTTAAAATTAAGGGCGGTTTCGTATGGGGTGATACTTGGAGAAGAGGTAGAGCAAGGCTCCCATAGTATTTGGCTACTTGAAACTACTATTTTTGGGGAGAAGCTTCATCGGGATCATGGGTCAGAAATGATGGCTTATCAAGGTTGTTCTGGTATCATTGGTGAACTTTGTTTCAGAATTTTAGTATGCAAACCCTCTTACATGTCTACATGTATAAAATTTACTCCTTTCCTTATGCATACAAGAGTCAAGGTACGAATTTGAACCACCACATTCATTTAGTTGAGCAATTAAGAGATTTTGTGTTCAAGTCTCTGGGGGTCTGTCATATGTCCTCATGGATGCTGCCAATGTGGCGTGACGTAAAAACTCTATCTATCTCTAAAAAATACAAAGTTCGATGTCTTCTTGAATCAACTGCCTTCTAAACCACTGGACCTTTACGAAATGTGACACTTTGCCTCGTAATTGTGCATCATACCACCTAATTTGAAACAAGGCTTTTGTAAATGTTATAGAGTCAAACTCTAATATTTGTTGCATCTTTCCAACATACTCAATGTCAGCCTCAATCATATTCTTGTCTTTTGCACTTTCCCGAATTTCAACTATGAAAATAGACATAACTCTACATTCAAAAATGACATCAACTTCATCCCTTTTCTGCAAATGAAAATGTCACCCATTGCATAATGAAACTTAGATATTCTACAAACCAGGTTAGATTATTTCGAAGAAAATGACTTAACAATGAAACTAGTTCACCCATGCTGAAGGGCCCATATCAATCTGACTTTCCTCGTTGCTCACAACACAAATTTCATCTTGTATTGACGTCAAAAGTGGTGTTTAATAGCCAACCTTTAGGTATCTAATCTGGTAATCAAGGATATGTGGCTCGTGATAGTTGTCAAAATCATTGTCCATCTAGTTCTCTCGCTTGGCTTTAAATCATTGTACTTTTGCACCCATTTGTATATGCACTATTCATTGGTGACGTGGTACAAAGATAATTGATCATGCGTCACAAAATACTATATTTATGATGCATTAGAAAGATATTTAATCACACGTTACAAGTGCTCATATTTGTCACGTGTCGCACTTGGCTTCATAAAGCTTTTGGCCACGCGTTACAACAATATAATAATTGTCATCCATTACAAACTTCAATATTATTTGTCACATGTGACAAATCTAAAATTGTGTGGCAATTTGCGTCACAAATCAATACGTTACAAACCCCCATTAGCTTTGCAGTGAACAGGTTGCAATTTCTAATTCAAAACATAGGTTATCCGGAGTTGAAAAAAAATGAATAGTGGAATAATTTCAAAATAACGGAATTGTGGTTGAAATCTTTGTATCTTGGAATATGCAATACGGTATTCCTAGTTCCTAGGATCTATAATAGACAAGAGAGGACCAAATATTATTAATAGACAAGATACAACAACTTAAAAATTTGCAAGTTGTAGATAAAAAAAGGAGGGGTTTTCCACAACTAGAAAATTCTTAAGTCAAAGTCATACAATATTCTCATGATAATTTAACGTCCACAAGACAAATGTGTTTTTCCTGAAACAAAAATCTCTAAATAAGCAATTTAAATCCTAAAAATCCTACACGATTGGCTAAACGTTTCCCACCTTCGTATGACGAGGAAGCTTTAGAGTTGGACTTCCAGATATAAAAAAAGGTGCCCAATAAAGAGGTTCATGTTCATGCTTCTCTATCATGGATAAGATAGTTATTCGAAGTGCTGTTGCTACTTGGCATCCATCACGAATGTTGGTGTAGAAGCTTTTCATGAACTCTGAGGTTGCATTATCATCGACATTCCATGTGGAAGCCACAACTGTAGGAACCCCTGCCAAGTGCAAGGAACGTGTCAAACCCAAAGTTCCTTCAGCACATAGTCGTCCTCGTCCAGAAGTACATGCACTCAAAACTGTAGCCACTGCTCTTATCTTATATTATAATGTTGTGTAATGGACCGCACCCTAGATCGGGCGGCCCACATTAACTCTTAAATAGACGGTCGTGATTATTCCAGGAAAAAAAAGGGGCAAAAAGTGCCCTTTTTGAGCTTTCCATTTCCAGTTCTTTGCCGGTTGCGCCGATTCTCGAAGGCGAAGCCTGGTGGTCGGATTCCAAGCCTCGGCATGCAAATCATTGGTCAAGATGTGTCTCGGGGACAAAGCTCTACCATGCGAGATCCGCCTGGTCGGATCAAGGGCATGCCGACTCCAGCGTAGACCATCTCAAGGCCCTCTGGGGCCGCCATATTTTAGGGCCCCAAACCATTTGGCTATTTTGCCATCGCCCAAGTCCATGCGCCCTTTCACCGCTTAAAACAAAGTTCGCTTTGCCTCGCAGCTCATCGGTTTGGGCGGCGTGTTACCCGCGGCATCAAAAGCTTCAATAGCATGTTTTAAGTAGTTTAAACGACGGGGTAAGTGCTTTATGCCATGGTTTTGGCACTGGCTATGTTAAATCCAAACTTGCATTTAGGGATATTTCATCCCAATAGGAAGCCGGGTTTTGGTTATGGTTTTCGCAGCTTAACCTTTTGTCGCAATGTAGCATCTACTTCGAACATGAGATATATGGAAGCATAATCCTGTAACGCCTCTACTGGGCACGAGATAGATGGAAGCATAAACTCAAAAATTGATATGGCGATGGTGATGCCGTGAGATTTATCCTCAAAAGATCTCAAAGATGCAAGATTCAAGGAATTGGTGAGCAAATTTCTTCGATATGAGATTTAGCTTTAATCATCGGATATTACAACTGCTTAAGGTTATACTCTACAGAACCATTTATGATGAAGGGTGTCGACATGGAAGGATCTGTTGTAAAATATGTTAAAACAAAAACACTTCTTGAAGTTGATGGCTTTGTAGCTTCATATGTCCAGTATATTATAGAATCGAATGTGCTAAGAGATGTTCTCGCCCATTATATGTTATAGTATTTTTTCTATTGGAGTCACAACTGCTGTCAGGATCCTGGATCAATTCCCTCGCTAATTGGAGCATCGCTGGTCTATGGCATTGATACTCGCTAGGTAGTTTTGATCCTTTAAGAGCATCCAATATGAATGCATTGCTTTTGTTTTGCGGTGTTGAAACTCGACTTCATGCCATAGTGGCCCCATCGGCCGCGGTGATAGCTTGCGTAACATATCTAATTTCTACAAGGTAAGCAGTTTCAAAGTGGCCCCCATCGCTTACATTTGTTGTTTCATGAATAGCTTTTGAGTTTGGCATGTATTTTGAGTTAGAATTGTTGGTATTGTCATAGATGGACATCCCAATTCCACCGCAGCCCCTTTTATGTAGTTAGCAAGAACCGGAGGTTTGTGTCTCTCGCTTCTATAGCTAAAACTTTTTATTCTCCTTTTTCCTTCATTTGCACTTTCGTGAGCCCCACAAGGGAGAAGGTCAGGCGGCTCTAGGGTCCGACACCGTTCTCATGTTGGTTCTTGCATGTAAGAAGGAAACGTAACATCAAAGTAACCTTTAATTTTAACATGTATGTTGTTATATAATTCAAGCATGAATCTGTTTATGGAAACCCCTAGAGAAATACTAGCAAGTGTGATAAGACTAAGATTCACCTTATAATGCCCTTAAGAAGCACAATCGTGGAATCTATATTTATCCTGTGGGCATGATCGATTACTAACTTGTCGTGGAATGTTTTGCGTAAAAGAATCTTTAATGGGTCAATGTGCCGCGGCTACAAAAGGATCTATAATGGGCTGAGATTTACCATGGGTGCACACGAGCTTAAGAAATCTTGCAGCTTTTAACTTCTTCCGTCCTGCTGCCATGTAATCAAAAGGACATATATTTGTGAATTTTGACAATGTGTTATATGCATGGATATGGCGCTTTCAAATAAATAATTATTCATAGCTATGACATGCATGATGAGTGCATATAACACATGATCTTACCATATGGTAAATGCTTGCTTTGAACTCTTTTAACATTCTTGCAAGAATGTAGAATTGTCTTAGCCAGTCTTTTTTAGATGGGCGACTCTAACAATAGTTTTCCAGAGGAAGGAATGCACCATAAAACATAAGGGCATACATATTAGTATCTCAAGTATTTCATAGGCAACTTTGGTACCTCTTCAACGAAGCTTTAGCTTTATGTTCAGAGCTTTAGCTTTATGTCCAGAAATAAAACACAAAGAACACAAGGGGTTAAAGAATAACGACAAAATAGATATATAACAAACCCATTGCGCATCAAACATAATAATTTTTTTCTTTTTATATGAGGTTTGCAATCACCTCACTATGTTTTTATACCCTAGAGAATGTAAATGTTGATCTCAAAAATGTTCTATAAACAAAAGTTGCGTTGAGGTTGAAGTTGCCTTTACCTTTGGAGTTCTACAATAAAATCTTTGCCACTATTATGCTTCATTTATTTTGCATACTATTCTATTCATTCAGATTGCCCAAAAGATTGGCCAATAAGATATACACTAACATCGATAGTGTTGGTTTCTCATGACAACATCATGCTTTTTAGGACATGGTCATCGCTAATATAGAACCAAATTTTAGAATATTTCAATTATGATAAAAGACCGCTTATAGCTCTGCAATCTTCCTCCTTGGGTGCAATGATCAACAACTACCTATAGCTTCGCAACCTTCTTCCTTCTTGGGTTTACGAATGACACCCAACTTATGCCCAGCAACGCTGGGCACCATTACTAGTCTTATATTATAATGTTATACCGTAATTCTTGGATTGGATCAAAGCCCTAATGTGAGTGGCCGAGATCATCTCGATGCATCCAAAGGCCAAGATTAGTCATACTTTGATCTCTTATGGGGAAAGGGTAAAGGAAAAGGGGGGAAAAGGAAAAGGGAGGAGGAAAGGAAAAAAAGGGAGGGGAAAAAGGGAAAATGAGAAAAGGGTGGGGATAAGAGAAGAGAAAAATATATGGGAAAAGGGAAAGGGAAAGAAAAAATCAAAAGGAACGGGGAAGGGAACCTTAGAAAAGGGCACGAGGACAAGGGAAAGATGTAAAGGAGAAAAAGTAAGGGGAAATGGCATGGGAAAAGGGGAAAGAATGGGAAAAGGGTGAAGAATGGGAAAAAGAAGAAAAAAAAAGCCATGGGAAAAGGGAAAAGGATGGGGAGAAGGAAAGGGAACAAGAGGAAGTGAAAGGAGAAAGAAAAAGGGAGGGGCAAAGGAGGAAATAGAAC
The DNA here is from genome assembly GCA_021234155.1 of Isoetes taiwanensis. NCBI lineage: Eukaryota > Viridiplantae > Streptophyta > Lycopodiopsida > Isoetales > Isoetaceae > Isoetes > Isoetes taiwanensis. The sequence goes on from JAJEKV010000256.1 coordinate 52,242, forward strand.
GTGGAAAAAGGGCATTAAAAAAGGGAAGAGGGAAATGAGAAAAGGGAAGGGGGAAAGGGCACGAGAAAAAAGGGAAGAGGAAAAAAAGACATAGAAAATTGAAACGGGGGAAGAGGGAAAGGGTGGGGGGAAAAGGTAAACAAGCATAGAAAAAAGGAAAGAGAAAAAAATGTGGGAAGGGCATGGGAAAAGGAAAGGAAGGGAGAAAGGGTGAAGGAAGGGGGAAAAGGGCACGGGTAAAAGAGGAAGAGGGAAAGGATCGCGAAAGGAGGAAAACAGAAAGGAAAATGGAAAGAAAAAAGGCCGAGGAAAGGAAAAGAGGGAAAGGGTCAGAAAAGGAGGAAAACAGAGGCCAAAAGGGGTACAGGAGAAGGGTGAGGAGCAAGGAATTGAAAAAGAGGAAGAGGAAGGGGAAAAAGGCACAGGAAAAAGGGAAGAGGGAAAGGGTGAGGAAAGGGGAAAAAGAGCATGGGAAAAGGAAAAATGAAAAAAAGAAAAAAGAAAAAGAGGAAAGGGGAAAGTGGAAAAGGGGGAGAGGGTGGGAAAAGAAAGGGAAAAAAGGCACGGAAAAAAGTGAAAGGGTTAGTGAAAGAATGGAAAGAGAAGGAAAAGGAAAAAAAAAAGGAAGGCAGAAAGGGGGAAGGGAAGGGAAAATGGGCATGAGAAAAAGGGGAGAGGGAAATGGAAAAAGAGAAGCGGAAAAAGGAAAGGATAAAGAGGAAGAGGATGAGGAAAGGAAGAAAAGGGGCACATGAAAATGTGCGGAAAAGAGAACGAAAAAAGGGAAAAGGGGAAGTGAAAAAGAAAAGGAAAAGTAAGGGGAAAAGAAAAGGGAAAAATAGGAAGGGCGGGCAAAGGATGAAAGGGAAAAAGTCTGTCATAAAAAAGGGAAGGGAAAAAGGGGAAAGGAAAACGGAAGGGAAGAGAAGGGAGAAGGGGATGAAAAAAAGGAAAAAAAGAGAGAAGAGAAAAATAAGATGTGTAGGAAAATGAGAAAAAAAAGGAAAAAGGAAAAAGGAAAGTATGTAGGGAAACGAGGAAAAAAAAAATGAAGGATAGAGGAAAAGGCAACGGGTAGGAAGGGTGTCGAATGCACAAAAACCTCTTAAAGCTCAGCAATGCTGGGCTTAGTTTCTATTATGTTAGATTTATGAAAAGGAATCTGAGCTGAACAGGTTTTCATCCACACAGGTTCCCAACTTATGCCCAGCAACGCTGGGCACCATTACTAGTTTCACCATGGTTAGCTATGTTTTCTGCAGTGAGTAACCCCTTTGTTGCAAAACTTGTATTGTTCCTGCAATCATTGTATGATTCATTGCTTGCTAGAACCAATGTCGCCCCCTCGCAACCAATGTCTAGCACAACATTCCTTGATAGTTTCAATGCTCCATCTGGTTCGTCCTTAAATATGGCATGACAAGCCATGTGAATCCAAAAACTTGTAGACAAGAAACTTGAGACAACTTGTGTTGTTGCTTGTTTTTCCATCAACAAATTGGTGTCCATGCCAACATCCTTGAGGATGTTGGCCACTGTTTGTTCTTCCTCCCTTGCCTGAGGTAAATCTCCCGTTGGATTTCCTACAACAAGTGCACTTCGCTCCTTGGCTATTTTTGTCATCAAGTGTTCTCTCCTCCTTTCACAATGCTTAAACATCCTGAGAGATGGTATAATAGAAATTTCATATTTTTGAATTAAGTGGGGTTGATCCTCATCTTCACTGTCTCTAAGTGCGGCAAAAGGTACTAAAGACATTTCCTGAACCAAGAGTAGGAGAAAATTATAATCGTTAGTAAAATGAGAGTATGAAAACACGTGAAAATGCTAGTCTTACCCCATTTGGAACTATGATAATTTTCTTGATTTCCCCATCCTCTAGTCTTTTCTTGAAAGTCGAATAAATAGCACATGTGTGTGGTCCAAGCCGTGGTATCCTTCTGCAGCTAAAGCTGACAGATAAGGAAAGTCGTGAAGCTTAGTACAGGTTGCACTCACTTCTTCTTTGCCAGCATGGAGAAAATAGGTCCACAAGTAAAGATCCCGAGCTGTGAATACAAGAAATACCGTGTCTTGCCCAACGAGGGAGCAAACATCCTTAATTTCAGACCATGCTTGGATGTCATCCCTATCAAAGACTGATAAGTCGTTGAGATAAGCATGGTGATCCCAATCTTGCTGAATGCCATACAGGAGATCACGCGCTCGTTCTCGTTCGGCCCATATCAGTGCTCCCATATCAGTGCTCCCATATCATGTCAATGGTCTCCCATATTCATTTTCTGCTGCACTTGCAAGGATGGTTCTTTGGATGCTCCAGAAGCACGCCTTCATCTCGTTTAAATAAGATATGCGCCAGTCGCTCCGACTCAAATTCTTTTGGATGTCCAAAAGCCTGTGAATGCACACTTGAAATTTTTCCTTTGCCTCTTTGAACTTGCCCATCCCCAAGTACAAACACGCCTCCCTATATGCAATGTCATGGAGATTCAGATTTGTTGGATCTTTGGGCACGGGCCAGGCTGCCTCAATACGTAAGCTTTTCAATCACATCATTCTCAGGCCTCTATATTCTCGGGACACGCACAAAAACGCCGCACACTCACTGGGAAGATGAGAGCATGAGCATACAATCCGCATCGTCTTTAACTTTGGGCAATCTCAAGTAATTTGCATGCAATGACCGCCCGTCAAGGTCCTTATTTATCAAGCACGCTTGCCCCTCGAATAAGAAAAGGTTCTGATATCGTGGTTCCGCTTTCTTTGTGGGAATTTTGCTTTCATTTCATTTATAGTCTCCTCCATCTTCTCCTTCATACGCTTCATAAAACCGCTTTTATTGGTTTGCCAATCTTCATATTCTCTTAGATCCGGATGTACTAATTTGATCTAGACTCGCGAAGCTTAAATGCAGCCTTTAATGTCTCGCAATTGCTTTTCCAAGATAGTGTTGTGCGAGAGACATGAAAGTGTATATTTCAGAAACAATATCATCTCTTATTTCCAGAATTCAATAGCTTCAAGGACCTCAATTGCTTCTCCATAGGCCTGTTTAGATTTATTAGAATCTCCCATAGCGCCAAGAATCAATCCCCTCACAATGGAAACTCGGACCCAGAGCTACTTGATGTAGAAAAGGATCATCCAGCTCAAGAATTCACTAACTTCACTCAGTTGTTCTTGGACTTTTATTGCCTCTTCAAATTGACTATTTCGCATAAATTGAGGAAAAGAAGATAAAGTGCATAAACCTTCAATTCGAAGCCTTTCCATGTTGTAGCCTCTGCCTTTAACCTGTTCTTTGCTATATTTGATTGCTTTAGCATCCTCACCATAAATTTCAGCTATCTTGGAGCTTGCCATATATTTAACAATTCTGGATTTTCCATACGTAAGACTTTCCTCAAACATATCTATAATAGATGCACTTGGCTGTTCAAAAGTTTGTTGTTCGTTGTAGTTCATCAAAAGCATCCCGGACATAAAAGAAGGCCCATGTCTCGCTTTCTTCGCTTCTAGTCGCATTTCTCTGTTAAGTAGCTTTAATTCTTTCAACAATTTTGGATTTCGCTCATCCTTAGTTGGGGTTGGGTTGCGCTGATCCCAACCGCCAAAAAATTTCTAATGGTTTAAAAACAAGTTCCACATCGTTGTAACAGAGCATACCGATGGAGTAAGATGCCTCGATAAAATTTATCATCCTCTTCTTTCATAATTGCGATCAAAGAGAGCATCTTGGCCCCTCTCGATTTTTCCCAAAATTTCCGACTCCAACTTTCCGGAAATCCCTACTTTTTTTTTTTGACCTATCTATTTGCATGGTTGCCAAACCCATCGAAGAAGGCAAAACTCTAAAGTGATTCTAGACATCCAGGAAGTACAGTTAAATTCTGACTTCTTCAAGTATAGAAATTGCATCATTATTGGCCTCTATGCATTCCTCGAAATTTGACATAACCCAAGCAATATGTCCATGGCAGTGAAGACTTACCCATTGTGAAAAGATCATTGCGGCCCATCATTTCCAGCTCTGTTGCAATTCTTATTGCCTCTTCAACTTCACCACACAAGCATAAATCTTTGCAAAGATTATAAAGTGCACATACCTTAGCATGCTTCCATCGCGTAAGAGCTTCTGCCTCTTCCAATTGTATCCTATAGTACGAGATTGCTTGAAGACGCTTCATCTTCCTATCATAGAACTCTCCTAATTTCCTGCTCGCTAGATACCTGAGGATAGGTGATTTCCCTAGCTCCAGACATTGCTCAAAGAGGTGTACAATCTCCATCGCATCTTCCCTATGGAGTTCATGCCATTCTATAACTGGATCTATCTTCTCAACAATTCCCACCTCCGCTTGATATAGAGAAAAATAAATCCGCTCTTTAACTGATCCCGCATAAAAGAAGCCCCATGCTCTATCTCCGTCTGCTTCACTTCCAACACAATTGGTTTCCAAGGGTTGAATTTTGTCTGCTTCACTTTCACAATTGGTTTTCAAGGATTGAATTTCGTCTGCTTCACTTCCACAATTGGTTTCCAAGGATTGAATTTCATCTGCTTCACTTTCACAATTAGTATCCGGGGATTGAAACTTGATTGAAAACTTGATGTCTCTTGGATTTTTGTAGGGTAGACATCGTACACTATTGTAAAATACATTGATGCGATGATCATGGAACATGAAGACACTATCAAATTCGTCCTCTTCTTGCTCAACAAAAGATGTTGAGGCAGATGCCGCCATTGGAGCTCCTACAAAACAAACTATAATTTCCTAGAATCCTTGTCAAGAGCACCTCCTGTTGTTGCGAAGAGCACCTCCTTGTCAAGAGCACCTCCTGTCCAGCATCATTTTCACATATATTCTACGTTGGTTGAAGTTTCCAATGCCATAAATTGCATTTGGTGAAACTGCCTTATTACTTATAATTGCACGATGACAATTGCAGACTCGCCCTTATTGAAATTGCCTAAATGCCTTAATTGCGCGATTACAATTGCAAATGATATTTACTTGGCCGTAGTGACATCATGCATATTTTACATGGGACTAATTACAGAAGGAAAATAATTACTTTACCTCAGCGGGAGATTTTCAGCAACCTCCTGGTGCAGCCAGCATGTGAATGACTAGCTGAATGACCAGCCCCTATACGCTGTGTGAGTCCCACATAAAAGAGTCCATAAAAGAGTCCATGTGAGTGCTTAGAGAAAGGACAATGGAACTCATTGAATTCAGACAAATGGGAAATTATATCCCGTTGTCACACCTTAGTAGTACGGTGCGAGCATAATTGGGCAAACTGACCCTCCAAATTAGACTCACTTTTTGGTGGGTGAAAATATTCTTACCCTGGTTTTGGTGATTCCATCGCGGTGACTACTCTCCCGCAGAATCACTAACCTCCTGCCCCGTTATTCGTACCCTCTTTTATCCGTACCTGACAGGCTCGCATTTATACCTTCTGGCGGAATCATGTCTGCGAAATACCACTGGATGGAATCACCAACCTTTTATTCTACGCGACGGAATCACATGGAATTGATCTTGCAGGGTGGAATCACCGCATACCGTAATATTCTCCCCCGTGGAATCACCACGTAAATATTCTCCCCCGTGGAATCATCGCGATAATATTCTCCCCCGTAGAATCACCGCGTACTATTCTTTGGGAAGGAATCACCTGGAGACCTTTGAATCTGTAATAACTGCATGCAGGGAGGAAAAATTGGCAGATGATTCAAATTCAGACAGAAGTTTATGCCAGCTTCCATAAAAAAATAGTTGAGGATGGTTTAAGCGAAGCCTACATTACTTGAAGATCATGAATGATAAACCAATGATGGAAAAAAACAAGCTTGGGCTACTCCATTTTGTCTCAGCATGTCCATTCTTATGCTCTGAACTACCCATAATTTTTCTGGTTGGGGATTTGAACCCCTTGCCAATATCGGCAATGCCCTTTTCATGCATGGCCTGCCCTTTGAGAAGAACAGAACAGGCCTGTCCTATGTGGGTTAAAGCTTTGTGGTTAGAAGGACATGACACATTTTCTGTCTACATAAGTTTCGAGTTGCTGTAAACACATTTCTTAAAAACAAAAAAGCAGTTCACTATTAGAAACGGGCAGTTTTACCTTATTTTCGCTTGAATACCTCGGGCGGACTATTTCTTCTTCAATTTTCTGCGCCCTTTCTTCATAAATGGGAGATGGGCTTTTGCTCCGAACCAAGGAAAAAATAGAAACAATAGAATATAAGGACGGAAAAAGGGGGCAAAACAAAGAAGTAGATGAGGCGAATCTCGAAAAGACCGGCCCGAAATTCCTGATTAGCACAGACTCGAGGTCCAACTCCGGCAGGATCCAAGATTGATCAGGGGAAGGAGGGAAGCGGATTGGTAGCCATATCCCAAATGGTTGGGCCTGGTGTGAAAAAGGCCGGAGCAAGCTGGAAACGCCATAGCCAGGGCTTGCATTCTTGCTTCCAGAGATTACAGCCATCATCAAAATCCGCTCAAATCGCTGGAACCGACCTGGGTTTGAGAACCTAGAAAGATCTAAACCGGGCTAGAGCTCCAATACGAAAATCCTTCCTCAGAAGCTTAAATGGCCCACCGGAATCGACCTCCAAATCTGATTACTCCGGCATTGCTTGATTCCGGCCATTTTTTGGCTACTATAGTTCATTCCGGTGGTTACAGTGGTAGGGGCAGTGGTAAAAACCATGGTACTGAGCTGCTGAAACTCCAGAGCCCAGCTTGGGAGGAAACAAATAGGAAATGGGGCAGAAGGAGCAGATTTACCTCTATTTCGTCACAGATTGGGTCTATTTCTGCTCAAATTTGCAGGTTTGGAGAGCAGACTAGGCTTATTTTTTTGGGACAACTATGTCGGAGGAGGAAGGAACATGAATAGGGGCTCTCATGCACCCCCTCACAAGAACGCCCCCTGTTTTTAGAAGAACGCCCCCTGTTTTCCGCCATAGCGATGCTGCCGGATCTGTAGGAGAAAATAAAACGAGAACAAGAAAAGAAGGTCCTCAACCCCCTGTTCAATCGCCATCTCTCGCCGGAGCAATACGCCATAGCCCGCACCTCCCAGAAGAACAGTAGGTCAAAATTTGAACTTTTACTGGGATATTCCTAATAGTGATTCCGTCCCGTGGAATAAAAGGGTGGTGATTCTGTCCGACGGTATTTTGCAGATGTGATTCCGCCGGAAGGTATAAAATGGACGGCCAGGATGGACCCTGTAGACGTATGGCTAGGATCCATCAGAAGGTACACCTGATGGTGTCAGGTACGGATAACGGGGCCTCTGGAACGGATCCCGTTCCCGAAGGGTCTGTGATTCCGCGGGAGAGTATTCACCGCGATGGAATCACCAAAACCAGGGTAAGAATATTTTCACCCCACTTTGGTAGCACAATTGAGCGGTCCCATTTGTATTGTCCCACTTTGTTACGATCCCAACATAATTGAATAAACTCTGACCCTACAATTTGTACAATTTCTATGAGGGGCAAACTAGTTATAATTGCTACTCGGGCTATGGCTCTCATAATTGATGATTTGTACAACATAAGGCTGTCATGATTGCTACTTCTAAGTGAATAGGCATATTAAAGTATTTTAAGCCATTGTCACCTAAAGCATGAATGGGTACAGCCTCATGTAATAATTGCAAGAAGTAATTGTAGGGATTGTAGTAGGGGCATAGCCCTAGCCATAGGTGGCAGAGAGTTGGGCAAACTTTTTAGGTCCCATTGCATGTGTTGTCTCCAACCAAACGTTCATTAGCCTATAAGGTCCACAAAAGATCTTTTGATCTGTCTCTTGAAGGTTGATTAGCCTCAAAGAATGAGCAATGGGAGCACCATTTATCAACCATGGTCATATTCGAACCAGCATAACTTAATATCAAAAAAACTTCATGTGTTTTTTCTTTGTTAAGGCTTTAACATAACAACATAGAAAAAATTCGCAAACTCCACAAAAACCCTGTATATTTTCTTTGATTCAAACATGACCGTGGTTGATAAATAAGGCGCTCGATGTACCGCCACTCAAAAGATTACCCCTCAAAATTGCCTAGGCGAGGCATTCATTCCTGGGCCCAACATCATATAGTACATTACCTCAAATCTTATGGTATCTTGCAAATCTTCTTATATAGTATACCAATTTTTGTACATGCATACCCCACAAACGAGGAACTTTATGTACGGTGTAGATCAAGGAATGAAGGGGTTATATGCCCATCCAACAGCTCTCGATGCCCGGAGTCACCCCCCGTGTGAATATGCACCCAAACCAAAGGGGTTTAAGGGGGAATTTAATTTTGAAGTGTGTAATGCAATGTTTTGTGTTATAGCTAAAAAACATTTGGCCCCTTCGGGGCCTCCAACTAAAAACATTATATTATACTTAAATGAATTGATGTTATGTAATAATATGTAGGATACAAAATATCTAGCATAATAACAAATAAAAACTAATACTAACACATAAGTAACAAATCATAATGTTAAACTATAATGAAGTTGTTGCTTAAATAATATAGAAAAATGAATGTAGCTGTATATAAGCAACCATGAAAGTAGCAAGCTAATTAGACACAATGCAAGAAATCATTCCTCCCAAAACTCTTCTCAACGTCTATCTGCTGGATGAAGATTGAATCCATGGTTTCAGGGATATAATAATACTTCATTTGACATTGTTGGTAATCCATTCAACGAAATAGGAAGGATTTTGGTCTGCATATTTATCATTGTTCATCAACTTCCTTTATGCTCATTCTGCCTTTGAACATGCCAGATGCTGTCAGATGGAGGCATCAGCTACACACGGCATCCCACATGTGCTATGTGGGTTCTTGAACTGTTCCACAACCAACGACCACGACATAGGCCTTAGGCAACCGGAAGCCACTTGACGCATGCGCAATCATCCTTCGTGCTGGCATTGCAAACATGTGCAAACAAAAACCTCGATAAATGGAATTTGAAGATTTTACTATAACGGGAATATTTAAACCAGAACACACATACCAGTTTGACGTTTAGCTTCAGTTGCATTCAAAATCGTATTTGAGGGTTTTATGTATCAGGAACACTTAAACCAGAACATTTAGACCAGAGCTTCAGTTGCATTCAAGATTGTACTCTGCGTAAAGGTATGAAGTAAAACTCAACTACAAAACAAGTGCACAAGCCTGCAAAGACATTGCCAAACAAAGCTGGCTGGAATTTGTACAATTTATAATATCAAGCTCATTGCAGTGGTGATTGTAACTAGCATCCTATAACAGCTCTCAGTTCTGATCAGAAGCATATCTATCTCCATATCTATTTGTGATGAATATACCCTCTTAGAACTATCTATGAATTTGAGATTTTGAAGCACTTTGGCAGTTACTCTAAGGGTTGGGCAGTCATGGCAGCCATATTTACAGACAATTGCTCCGTTGCTACTGCCCCAGAAGTTGAACAAAACTAAACGCTAAATTCAAGCTTGGAAACCCTAAACTTGATAAAGCGGAAGTCTCGAAAGATATTGCCAAACAAAGCTAGCTGCAATTTGTACAATTTATAATATCAAGCTCATTGCAGTGGTGATTGTAACTAGCATCCTATAGCAGCACCCAGTTCTGAATCAGAAGCATATCTATCTTCATATCTATTTGTGATGAATATACTCTCTTAGAACCATTCCTGAGTATCTTTCTGTCCAATGCCATTCTCCATATATTTTGAAGAACAATCCTAACTATTCTTAAATGCAGGTACATTCTGCAGCAATGTTTGACACAGAAAAGCGACGTCTACAGTTTTGGAATTGTACTCCTTGAAACACTGTGTGGGCACAACCCCTACTTTACTGAGTTGTTTGAGCCCGACAGTAGTATTGTGCCATGGGTAAGAAATGGAAACGTGACTGACCTATTATGGGTTTCGCTGTAGTTGCATATGTTTTCTTATTGTTATTTCTCAACTACAGGCAAGGGAGCATATACAGAAGGGCAACATTGAGCGAATCTTAGACCCTAAACTTGGGGATGCATATACTTTGGACTCTGTTTGGAAGGTGGCTGAATTGGCCATCAATGGCAGAAATTGTCAAGGACCTACATGAAGCCGCTGAAATCGAAGCTAAATATACAGTACCACAAAATGAAGATAACATTGAAACCCTGAAAAATAGCACCCCAAGCTATCATCTGGAGTACATTCCAACGCTTTCCCAGTTGGCATCTATAGACATCAACTCTGAATAATTTGATCAGCTTCATCGTTTCTTACATGTAAATAAATGAATTTGAGATTTTGAAGCACTTTGGCAGTTTCATCTATGGGTTGGGCACGCTAAATTCAAGCTTGGAAACCCTAAATTTGATAAAGCAAAAAAACCTTTACCTGGACGCGGATGCGATTGCTGCCATTGATGTGCTCACGAGCAAATAGAAGAGCAACAAAAGAGCGATGGTTTCAGAGCTTGTATTGCAATGGTATATGTTGTTGCCGCTCCTTCCTATAAGATCAAATTCGTACCATACCCTAAAATGCCCTTGCTCGAGCTCTGCATGTTTTTATTTAGGATACGTTAAACATTTATGGAAGCAACCATTGAAAAGTGACACAAAAAGCACCATGAACCTATGTGCACTCTAGATGTATGCATTAGTACGTCATCAAGATACGGCCTTCAAATCATATGAAAACAATAGAGAAAAACGTACAAAATTACAAAAAAAAACCCCTGTTATAATGCTATATTAACGACAATGACTTAAAAACTACTATACACATTCAATCAAAGACGCCCACGCTAATGAAGTCCTCTTTGAAACAATGATTTTGCTTCATCCGAAGCTCGTCCTTAAAATTTGAAGATGCCATTCTTGTTCATGGAGTCTGCGCAATGGGAATGCTATTTATATGACAAGCATAATCTTGTGGCTTTAAAGCCCTTGGAGAAGGGCGCCCAACTTTTTAGCGTTTTGCAGAGGAAAGAAGGAAGAAAGCCTGTTCTCGTAAAAGCTGGCCCACTCATAGATCTCCGGTCTCACGATGGAACAGAAGATTGAAAAAGAGTAGTTGGTAAGATCAAAGGCTTCCTTGATGGGTCATTAAGCATAAGGAAGGGTGAATTAGCTGGAATCGTGGAAACACACAGGGGTGAGCACTACAAAGAAATCATAGACCAGCGCTCGAATGTGTTGATTGGGTTGCTGAAGCTCCTCAATATCAATGGAGGACGATCGAAAGCCCTAATGTGCGAGATTGAAAACGTAAAGACAGAGCGCATTCACAGCGGATTCATTGATAATCTCTTTAACGGCAACTCACCATTATGATGTCAGATCTGGACAAGATAATCGAAAAACAGGTCCCCAGGTAAGTGAGTTCTCCTTCATATTAGCATAAGCCTATTTATTATCAGATCTGATGAATTCAAACCTTTCAGTAAGAATGGACTGATTGAGATATGGGTAGTAGTGGAGATAAAGGACTGCACCAAGCTCACAGTCGAATCGAAAGTGGGGAGTTCAGGGAACGTAGAGTTGAATTTACCTAATCAGTTACCGAGCATCCCTGCTGATATTGGTATCAAAATCAAGGTGACAAATACAAGTGCAGGAATGACAGTTCCTTCAGCCCCTGATAGGCTTTCTTTAGGATTGAAGGCTATCAGGCTTGCTTATGACGAATTGGATAAACTACAGAAGAAGGTGTCAGGAGGCGAAGTACGTTCAATCTTCAGGGATAATAAATCACTTGACCCGAATGAATGCCCCAATTACCACATGGGAGGCCTTTTTGTTAAAGACAATGAAGACCTCCTGGAGTTCCTAACTATATGTGATTAAATACATCATGTTACAGACCTGTTATGTGCTGTGCCCATAGTATTTTTTCTTATTCCTGTTATGGATTGGCTTGATGTCTAAGATTATATTATTTGTTAAGTGTATTCACAATTTTATAATTTGTCTTATATCATTGCATTAATATCTTTACCATAATACTAATCTAAAGAAGTTGTTTTATTAAATAAGGATTTCAAATAATCTAAAAGAAGCGTGATTAGCTTGCAACCTTTTCACTGCTTGTTATACATTCAACTTAGATTTCAAGAACGAGAATGAACGAGAACAAGAGAGTGATACAACACTTGGGAGGAGGGCTCTCATATTGAAAAAGTCTCGCCACATTTACTCTTGTTTATTGATAGCTCTAAGAGATGCAATGAAAATTCATATACAATCAAATATATTTTAGCCCATTTTGTGGTCCATTTGTGCTAAATGTGAAAAGGATAGTTCCTCCTATTAAAGGAAAAGAAAAGAAAAAATCAATGAAATAAGAAATATTTAGAAGAAGATAAAATGGCAGATATAACTCAACTAGCATATGAAATATACTAGGGAAGTCTCCAAACTCTAGATTCTTGAAAGAAAAGTCACAAACGTCAGTGTCTGTACAAAGGTCAATATTCATTTACTGCAAGAAAATATCGAATCAAATGCCAAGAATACATTCTAATGCCGTCTGATGTCAAAGTACAATCTTTTGGATTTTCAATTTTATAGTAAAATTGAAATAGTTTAAATTTCATATACATTTCTATGATATGAGTTTTCTATTCGCTAATAACAACTGTTGAGTGAATGGTTCTTAATATGAAGTTTATTGTGCGTGGCATTCATTCCCTATTACATAGTGCCTTGATAACGACAATGACATAAAAATAAGTGTTCGATCAAAGAAGTCCACACTAATGAAGTCTTCCTCAACCAGTCTCTTTGAAACATTAATTTTGTTCATTGGACCACGTTGTAAAATCTAAAGATAACTTTCTTCATCTTCTGTTCATGGAGTTTGTTCATGACGAAGTCCTATTTGATGTGAGTCCCACATAAAACTTGTGTCCATGTGAGTGCTCCGAGAAATTGTGGGACAATGGAACTCCTTGAATTTAGAAAAATGGTTCTTTTCTTTTAGAGAAATTATCCCATTGGCATACTTTAGTATGATCCCAGCATAATTGGGCAAACTGAGCCTACAAATTGGACTCACTTGGGTAGCATAATTGAGCAAATTGTCCCATTGTCACTGAGAAATTGTCCCATTGTCACACTTTGGTACGATCGCAGCATAATTGAGCAAACTGATGCTACAGTTTGGACAATATCTTTGAAGGCAAACTGACTCTACAATTACTTCTTGCAATTATCACATGAGGCCATAGCCTTAGATCATGCTTTACTTGACAATGGCTTAAAATACCATTAAGGAAAAAATGCCCAACATTGCTGAGTTTTTGTCTAGAACCTGCGCAATCAAGATAGATAAACATGATAGATATCAAAAGCTCTATTTTGCTGGGCAAAAATTGAAGCTAGTGATAGTGTTAAAATGTTTGTTGGATAGTGGTAGAAGGTTTTCCAAGTGATAAGTTGGAATAGGCATGCTTAAGTTCTCATTGCACTCTTGAATGTATCCTCTTCTTTGAAATAAATTATTTCTATAAGTTGATGATAAATGTACAATAAGGTCTTTTCATTTTTACTTCCTTCATTTGCATGGTATACCTTGAGGTAACTGTTCTTCTATAATTTATCACAACATATATAACGCAGATACAAATTTTGTTTGATTGTGTCTTTTGTTTGAGAGTAAATAGGGGAGGTTGCCCATAAATCACCCACTTAAGCAAAAATATTTTATTATGATGGGTTCATTTTTTTTAATCTCCTATGATGGTGTTCTTTTTTTCTTTTTTTCTTTTTTTCTTTTTTTTTTTTTGAAATTTCAAAGTTTAGCTTTCAATTAGTACTAAGCACGAGTCATTTCAACAAATTAGAAGGTTGCTATAAAGATTTTAAGTTGTATGGTAATTTTGACACCAATAGACCCCAAATGCCCTTCAATGGACCACCAAAAGCCCTCCAATGGACCACTAAATACTCAAAGTTGACCTTCATTGGACTACAAGTGCCCATCAATAGACCATACATTTAGCTCAATTTTTAATAGGGCCAATGTGGGCTATTAAAAAGTGGGCTACCAAGGGGTAAAAAGTGGACTATTAAGGGGCAAAAAGTGGGCCATTGAAGGGAAGTAGGTGAAAGAAGGGTCCCCTATAGTGCGATGCGTGTGTGCAATATTTTTTAAGGCATGACGCATTTATGGCTTTAGCTTAAGACGCCATGTTTGTCTCTGTTTAGAAAGGGGTTCTCTGTGCATCAATCATCCTCAGATGTGGAGGAAAGCGACACCGTAACAATCCGACAGGCATGTCCATTTTTCTGATCTTCCTCTTCTAGCCACATGCCTAATCACCATTGGCTCATTCATCCTTGACGATTGCTTCCCACGGTTACTTCTAAAATAGAAGGAGCTTCTTGTACCTTCGCTATAAGACACAAATTAGTCGAGGTTTTGATTAATCCCGCTAATTCAAGACTGTGGCACAGCATAAGGTTTATATCCAGAGAGAGTCGCTTTGTCCATCTCTTCCCATATAAAAGAAGCCCCATGCTTCATTTGCTTCACTTCCACAATTGGTTCCCAAGGATTGAATTTCCTCTGCTTCACTTTCACCATTAGTTTCCAAGGATTGAAACTTGATTGAAAGCTTGATGTCTTTTGAATTCTTGCAGGGTAAACATCGTACACTATTGTAAAGTACATTGATGTGATGATCATGGAACATGAAGACTTTATCAAATTCGTCCTCTTCTTGCTCAACAAAAGATATTGAGGTAGATGCCGCCATTGGAGTTCCTACAAAACAAACTATAATTTCCTAAGATCCTTGTCAAGAGTACCTTCTGTTGTTGCGAAGAGCAGCAATTCCAGCATCATTTTCACATATTCTACGTTGGTTGAAGTTTCCAATGCCTATACAAATTGCATTTTGTGAAACTGCCTTACTTAATTGCACGATGACAATATTTGCAGACTCATCCTGATTGAAACTGCATAAATTGAAATGCATTAGTTGCACGATTACAATTGCAAATGATATTTACTTGGGCGTAGTGACGATCATGCATATTTTACCTGGTATCTAATTATAGAAGGAAAATAATTACTTTACCTCAGTGGGAGATTTCCAGCAAACCGGTGCAACCAGCATGTGAATGACTAGCTGAATGACCAGCCCCTACTTATTCTGTGAGTCCCACATAAAAGAGTCCGTGCTTAGAGAAATTGTAGGACAATGGAACTCATTGAATCCAGACAAATGGAAAATTATATCCCATTGTCACACTTTCGTATAATCCAAGCATAATTGGGCAAATTGACCCTACAAGTTGTATTCACTTTGGTAGCATAATTGAGCGAATTGTCCCATTGTCAAAAAAAAAAAAAAAAAAAAATCCCATTGTCCCACTTTGTTACGTTTCCAACCAAGATAATTGGGCAAACTGATCCTACAATTTGGACAATTTGGATACGTTCCCCTGTTATCGTCTGACTTCAAATTATTGCCAAAGTTAATGCTAAAGTCCGGTCAGGCTCATGGAACACAGCCTTTCTCTGAGGGCAAACTGACCCTACTACGATTCCTACAATCACTTCTTGCAATTATCACATGAGGTCATACCCATTCATGCTTTACTTGACAATGGCTTCAAATACTTTGATATGCCTATTCACTTAGAAGTAGCAATCATGGCAGCCTTATGTTATACCAATTATCAATTACAAGAAATTTATCGCAGCAGCCAAGGCCACCGCGAACATTTCTCTTTACTGGCTTGGTGTCAGTTCCAAATATGAAAGGCTGACCAGTCAAATAGTTAAAAGGCAAGAACACTTGAAATCTCCCTTGAATGGGATTGTAAATTGGGGTTTTAAGAGCTGTAAAAAGTATGACCCTAAAAACCCTAGTATAGTTGAAGTAAATGACATAACGCGTACTAATAGTGCATGGTCCTTATGAAGCATGAGGATATTTGCCACATCGTCTACTATATCCATTTTTGCAAAGCCAACTATAAGATGGCTATAGACACACTATTTTTATCTTATCCATTAAACATTCTTAAACTCTTGTAAAACCCGCAAAGCAGTTAACGGTTTTCCCACGTTACTCTACAGCCAAAGAAAGTTATAGAAAGTTGGGATAACAACTTGAAGATCTTTCTCTTCCATTTCATGAAAGAAGTTTGTAACGCTTTTTGTAACGAAAAATACATTAATGAGTATTTTTTTATTTGCGTCACAAAAGTTGATTTGTAACGCGTCACCAACGAAGAACCACTTGTAACATGTTACAAAATATTATTTTGTAACACGTTACAAAACATTATTCTGTAACATGTTACTAATACAACGTAACAAAATTTAATCATAGTTGTCGCACGCCACAAATTAATTTTTTATATTGTGCGTATTTGCAGTTGTGAGGTGTCACAAGTGATTCTTGATTGTACCATAGTTCATTGTCATGGATATCATTTGTAAATAAATTAAACTAAAAAAAAAAAAAAGGGACAGGGGTAATGAGTATCTCCAAGGAGTAAAAGAATATATTGAAAATCTGATTATACGATACAAAATAATGTATACAAAAAAATAGTTCAAACTGTTTCAACATGTTTACGTAGCATTACTGCTCCTATCGTCATCTCCATCAAAATATCTCGATGAATGCTTATCTCATCCCCTCTACGCCAAAGGGAATGCTATCGTTAGCAGCGCCCCCTCCTAGTAGTGCCATAATTCTCTGCATAAGAACTATGATCAACAAACATCTAGGATCAATGTCATTGCATAAATAATATTATACGACTTGCTTCTTAATCAGTATAGTGCAAGGCCATATGTTATGTCGAGCAAGATAAAGCTCAACAAAAGACATTCTTTTAGCGAATTGGGTTTGGTCCAATGTTGGCTCCTTTCCATATTTTTGGTACTGAAATGAAAATAATGTAGAAGATTTGTCAACTTTATTTTTATTTGAATAATAATTTAAAAAAAAAAAAAGTTCGGAAACTTACAAACTTCGTGGCAAAAGTGAGTTCACCGCCACTTCCAAGTCGATGGGACGCACCAATACCTTCCTTTCTAGCTCTGTAGCATAAAAAGTTCAATAAAGTTTTTAAATAATAGAGAAGATATATCAAGTAATTGTAGCTTATGCAGCAACTGCTTTTTGTGTCTATGGTCTCCTGCCTTATCCAATTGGGCTTCTCTAATTGCCCAATCCCAAAACTCATCACTTGCTCGTTTAGGCTTTGGAGTATTCTTCTCCAAAGATATACTAGCTTATTTCTTCAATCTATAATAGCGTGTCCTACAAAACCATAGAACTGCAATGTGAGTTTCAACTCTAACAATGTATTAACACTTCCAAAACATTTAGTATGCTATTTTGTAAAATTTCTATATGATTACCTCAAAACGCCGGATATCTTGCGCTTCGCTTCAGATTTATCAAATCCAACTCCATGCTGAGTCTCTAGGGTGCTCAATACATAAGTCATTGAAAATTTAAGTTATCGCTAAATAACAATAAAAAGATCTAGTTACAAACTTCTCGAACATCACTATAGACAACAATAAAAGAATCTAGTTACAAACTTCTTGAATATTACTAAATAACAATAAGATAGCCTAGTTACAAATTTATTTCTTCAATATGCGATCTATTTTGCTGGATCATATGCTTATGTGGTTCTTTCGAGTAAAACAAATCGTCTGCAACCCTCTACAAATTGTGGCCTCCCTCTTCCTCTATAACCTGTGGAAGTAATAGGTGTAGGATCTGCCGAATTTCTGCATATATCTATGGGATCCGTCGATGTAGGACCTCCAGCGAGGGTGGTATCATGTCCCGGGGACGGCAATGGTGTCCGATGGGCAACATGTGTGATCATCCCCGTTCTGCGTAGCCGAACCTGTGGCTGCATCTGATCCTCTGGTCAAACCTTGGGCCCAACCTCCTTGCAAGCTGGATAGTACCAGTAGTGTCCTATACCCACCAACAAGCACAGTTTCATTAAAATTGGAAATTTCGTGATTCCATTTTCGCTCGAAATGATTATGTTCGTTGTTTTTTCACACATTCAGCAATCAAATCTGCGCTATTTACTTAAAAATGCACAAGCATTAGCATGAAGACCGCTATATATGAGACGAAATGGGGCGGAAATCGACGGGCGCAACAACCAGGTTGCGCAATTTAAACAAAAATGGCATAAAAAAAGCAAGAAAATCACTGCATTTGAAATGAATCAAAAGGAAATATACGAAAATAAGCAAGCAAATAGCGCAGTTGCGCAGTCTTCTGCAATATATTCACATTGCAAATGGCGCTGCTGTGCTATTTGCTTTAATAAAATCGTTATTCGTACAGAGTAGACAACACATCGTCATAGAATACATCATCATTTTTTACATAAAGCTAAGGCATAAGGACACATCGTATTATTATATAACAAGTAAGATATACAAAAAAGGCAAAGACAGTAAGATCTTATGTCTTATCAGTTTTCAAAAGAGTAATCAGTACAGTAATCATTAATACCAAAAAGGTAAATCTTATATACAAGTAAGATATGCAAATCGATTTTCAATATTCCTCCCCAAAAATAGTATCATCTGCTTTATCAATATCAGCCGGGTTAATCTTTTTTTTTATTGAAGGCCGATATGTATATTTATAAGTGTAAAAGGTTACAAAATTTTACTTTTTACAGGGAAGTATAACCCATGTCACATAAAAAGGAATAGAGTTTTAAAGATAAAAACAGTTAAGTCCTGGAATATGATTCTCCCCTGAGAGTTACTGAAACTTTCAAAGAGGGTACACTTCAGTTTGCTAGAATGGGGATCTGAGATGGAAATTGCTGATTTTCCGACCCCTCCCTTTGACCATAATGGTAAGAACGCAATATCTGCATAGGCAAGATCCCGCCTTGGCCATATTGAATCTTCCTGTATTATCCTTGGCTTCGCACAATAGGATTCTTCTGACATCATAGTTTTGGTCGCAGCAACAATTACATAAGCATGGTTCTTCATGCCCGAACAGATTTGGAGGTCCGAAGACCTTAAGCCATTCCATGTTGGTAAAAGGGTCGGTCCTTCTCCATTTGATCTTTCGCACCAGTACATAGATGATTCCTGAAATCGAACAAGGAGCTGTAAGTATAAATTAAGTGGCATCATAAATCCAGTTAATGTCATATATGATTTGTTTGATGACCGCTTCTGGGTGAATAATCTCCTGATTGAAAATGAGCGAGTTACGCCCTTTCCACATCCTCCATAGCAAAATATAGACTCTCCAATCATTAGGATTGTCAGGTAGAAAGAAATCCAGAGAGTTAGTGGTCGTGATGTTATAGCCTAGAAAATTGGATGCTAATTCCAGCACCCATTCTGACCACAAACACTCCCTAAAAAGGTGGTCCTCATCCTCTTTTTGACCCAAACACCTCGGGCAGACATCCGAATCAGCCATTTGCATTCTGTATCTCTTGCTGTTTGTCGCCAGGGCCTTGTGCCACAATTGCCACATGAAGGACTTAATTTTGGGATAAATTGGGCTAGACCACATGAATTTGAGATTCCTCGCACACCTATCTGCATCAACTTGCCATTTATCATGGATAGACATGGAGAGATCCCTAGTGAGAAATCTGTAAGCCATTTTGACTGATAACACTGTCTTTCCATGGTAGTTCCAGTTGTCCCCACTATTGGACCAGGATCCTTGGAGCATGCCTTGGAGTAAGGTAGTGCAAACGTTATTGTAGAGATTCAGACGACGCCCCTTCAGAGCTGGGCAGACTCCCTGAAAGGGATGATCCCATCCTCCCTGTACATATCCCTGATCAGAATAACACCTTTGGAACCCCATAGCTTGGCCTGATCTGGGAAGTGACAAGCTAAACAAAGAGTAGGATTGTTAGTAAGAATGGCTGGATTCCAAAAGATGGACTGATCCATGGAAAGACCTTCCTTCCAATCAAACACCCCTCTAACCAGATTCCAAGCCCTGATCCACCTTTTGATAAGGCCAGGAGTGGAACCGGAGTCAGAAAAGGAAAATAAATCGAGGAGGAAGAATTACTCTTAGTCCTCCAACCAAAGGACCAAAGATCTCCTAAGGTAATGCCCGATGATGATGGAAATAGGGTGCTTGATCGATTATGAGCAGCTTTTGAACAGAGATACTTGGCTGTGAGCTAGGCCCCCGCTTTCTCAATATTAATAACTCCAAGGCCGCCATCTATCTTCTTTTTACAGCATTCCGACATGGCTACCGGAACCCAGCATCTCCTGTTTTGGCCGCAGGAAATGAATCTTCCAATAATGCTCTGCAACTTATTGGAAACCTTCTTGGGGGCAAGAATGACAGAGGATTGATAAATATGGGATGAAGAAATGACAGAATTAGCAATGATCGCTCTGCCCTGTTTGGAGATATATTTAGAGTTTAGATTGTCTACCTTTTTCCTCGAACTTTCGATAATCTTTGCCCAAATATCAGAGGGGCTACCTTTAAGAGCATAAGGGATACCTAAAATCTTGGAAGAATTGGTTGGGAGAATATACTTACAGCCAAGGAGATCAGCAGTTTGTTCTCCTTTTACCTGATCCCTGGTCATAACCTTCGATTTAATGGGATTAATTTTGCATCCAGATACATTGCGAAACCTCTCCAGAATTGCTTGAGTGTTGATGATCGATTGATTATCCATAGAGACTAGAATGAAGGTGTCATCTGCAAAATGCCCATTCAAAATTTGATCCATTCCCTCTTCATTAGTAGGGAGGTTTAGCCCCTGGATCATGTTAGCATTCTTGGCCTCTTCCAATTTGCAGTGAAGGGCTTCCATGATTATAAGAAAAAGAAAGGGGGCTAGAGGGCACCCTTGTTTCACTCCCCTCTTAAGAGGGAAAAAGGGGCTACATTCCCCATTAATCAGGACTGAAGACCTAGAGTTAGCAAGAATAGCTCTAAAGATAAGGATCACCTCATTGGAAAACCCCAAAGCATTGCAACATTTAAAAAGAAAACTCCAACTTACAGTATCGAAAGCTTTAGTGATGTCCAGCTTGATTAAGGCAATGTCCTGATTGGAATCCTTTTGCCCAATTGAGTCCCAAAATAGCCGTAACAACATTGTCCAGAATAAACCTGTCTTTAAGATAAGCAGCTTGAGAAGAACTGATTATTCTGTCCAGAATAGGCTTGAGCCTCCTAGCAACGGTACCCGAGATCAACTTGTAGATCACATTAGAGAGGGAGATTGGTCTGTAATCCGAAAAGGATGCTGGCATGTCCACCTTGGGTATGAGCGTGATGAAGCTGGTGTTGATCCTTGCATCCAAGCACTTCTTGTCCCTAAATTCATTGGCCAAACTCGTGATACACTCTCCCAAAATAGGCCAGGATTTAAGGAAGAATTCCACTGGTAGGCCATTTGGCCCAGGGGTCTTGCCTTTGTCCATCTCCCGGGCAGTGAGAAGAATCTCAGCATTGGTAAAAGGCCTGTTCAGGTTATCATTATCTTCAGCCATAACCTTGGGCTGAATATTTATGAAATCATCCATCCTGCTGAAATGAATGTCCTGATTGGTTCCCATGATGTTTGTGAAATGTTCTGAAGCCGCCTTTTTGATCTGTTCCTCATCTGTAATAGTTTCATCCCCAACCTTAACATCGAAGATATGATTCCTCTTAATTCTGCCTTTTGCCTTGGCAAAGAAAAACTTTGAGCTGCCTCTTTCATCCTCTTTGATTTCCCTAATCTTGGCCTTAAGCCTCCAGCCCTGAGCTATTTTAATTTCCTCTCTCTCGATCTCAGCCGGGTTAATCTTACTGAGGTCAATGGGTATCTCAGTGTCTTCTACCACTTTTTCCCCGGATGCTGTGGTGTCTCCTTCACCAGCCTGTGATGTCTCTCCTCCATCAGCACGTGATGTCTCTCCTGTAGGAGTCCCAGTCAGTGTCAAAACTGGACGAGTGTCTATGGCTGGTGGTGCAAGCAAGGGATTTAGGACGTTGTCAATTCTTCTTAAAATCCCTAGCATGCATTGGATCTTTTTTGCATCATGCTCATACGCCACACTGCTCCTTTTTAACTGCAATGATGCCCTAGTAAAAGCCCCAGCAGAAAAAAAATCCAGAACAAAGTTACCTGGAGGGCAAAGCTTATCGACAAGGTATGCGGTTGTAGCAGGACCAACCTGCTTGTGAACCAAGTATTCCCCTTCCATATCTTGCCAACCGTATTTGAACCTGTCCCTTAGGAGCTTGTTAGCCATATTCTCTACTTCGGCACCAATTGCCTCTTTAGGGGTCTTAGGAACTTCAGGTGCTTTCCGGGGATGTTCACCATAAAACCTGAAATCTAGGTTTTCATCAGGCTGAGCTTGGGCAGAGATCCTGGTGGCTAGAACCACAGCTGCTGGCTCTTTTATGCCACCACCCGTTGACCATTCACTTTCCTCTTCGTACATGCCTAAGAAAACTCTAGATCTGGATTCTAGTCTCTCCAGGGCAGTACCGAAGAGACTTGTATGTTCTGGCCTGGCAAAACATATAATCCAGTAGGTCTCTACATCTGTCATCTTAGAAGCAGCATCAAAGAATTTGGCCAGAGTGGCGGGATCCCAAATCGGAGTAATTTGCCTCGCATCCAAACAGATCATGCTGGCAGGCAACACGATCGGATCCTAGACAATCCCACCACTAGAAACGCACTCCATATAAAATCTCTTGAAGTCGTTCTCGGCCTCAGGCTTAAGAATCTTACGGATTGATCTGCCTAATGAGAAGGGTACATGACCATGGACGCCCTCTTTCAGTATTCCGTCTGCCACCCACCTATGATGTATCACACCCCAAGATAGGAGGGTTGAATTTGGGAACCCGTCGGACACCTTTCTCAAGTCCTCAAACTTTCTGTACTTGATGCCAAGTTCATCATGGATGTAGTGGAGAATCTCCTTCTTCATGTAGGCAATAATCCTCAAGTTCTGTGCTCTTGTCTTGAAAAAATTTTCACCCTTATAATCGGATGTGACCTTTACATAAATGTCCGCTCTGATGGCTTCCTGGAGGACAGTTCTGCAATCTTTATAATCTAGGCCTCTCATGCATCTGAGGTAGTTTTCGCTAAAATAGTCACTATCCTTTGCCCAATTGACTGCTATGGCTTGGCCCCTGTTATCCTTCAGCTCCCTCCTTTTCCATTTATTCCACATTTGGCGAAAGAGAGCGTAAATGTCGTCTGGCATGAAAACAAACCTGTTGACATCCTTGGTATGCTTGCCCCTGAGAATCTTGTCAACCATTTGCAGGTAATGCTGAAAGGCAAACGAAATATGTTAGAGCTTGAATGTAGTAAAGCATGCCAAATGGCGCCGCGGCGCCATTTGCCCTACTTTGGCCCGTAAAGCAAATAGATGGGTACATACCTTGTATTCGTCACTTCTCGATTGCCCTTTTCTTGCTGGTACTGGTTTCCCGCACTCCTGATATTGCCTACGTAGGTGGTGTATTTGATCTGCGTAGGGCTCCTTAAACACCGTCCTGGCTACGATGTCATTGACATCCACGCTGAGCTGAAGAAGGTCCATGTCACTCAGCGTTCCAGAAAGAACTCTGCAGATTCTTTAAGTGTAAATATTCCTGAGTTCTATTCTGGCATCTTCTGTCCCCAGCTTCTGACACACGAGATGAGCGGCTGAGACAGAATAGTTGCCATTGATGATGTAGAACCTCCTAAGTACCAGGTCAGATTCTTGTGACCACGGTACGAGTTGCTTTGTATCTAGATCAAAGGGCACCACATCTGCAGGCGTGAAAACTGGATGGGGATCTTCAGCAAATGACTTGCACAGTTTCCTAACATGTTCAGGATTTACAACTCGTGCCATCATGTTAGGAGGTGCCTCTTCCATATCCCAGATGGATATTTTTCTTAGATAAGTAACACCTAGAGGAAACATGTGACCGTGCTGCTGTATTTTTTTTAAAGTTTCCTCTGCCAACTCCGTCTCGGCATCACGGTCCATCTTCAGCTCAGAAGGCACCTCCAGACTTTCCATTTTCTTCTGCTTTCTGACCCTCATCTTCTTCTTTGTTTCCCTCTTCCTTTTAGCCGGAATGCTATCAGCCGTTGATGCACCCCCTTTACCTCTCCGATGTGGGGAGGATGGTTTAGTATCGCTAATGGTTCTCTCTGAATCCTGTTTGGGTGGGGACCTGATTGGAGAACCGATAAGAGTCCTGATAGGAGTCTTGGGAGGTGACCGCTGATGGCCGACATCCAGATTTTCCTCGTTCGGATTTTCCTCGTCTTTCTTTTGCTTCTCTTCCTCATTTTCTGTCCCTTCTATATGGAGGGCTCCTTTCTTGGGTTTCACTTGCCTTACGTTTGGCCTTCTCTTCCCATCTTTCTTTGTAATCTCTGCTAGCAGCCAACTGTTGTCCATTAGAGCAGGCATATTACCAGAGGTCTTGGCTCTGACAATATGTGACACTGAGTTCTTTGATGCGTCCATGGCTGAACGGAGTATGCCAAATCCTCTAAGGAGCTCGACCATTAATAGCAGCAGCCTCTCTGCTTTCATATGAAGGCAACGGCCAGCCTTTTCTTTTGGCAGAGAGTGTCTGGTCCTTGATGCTGGATTCCATCATCTGTGGATCATAAAACTGCCAGTCCATGTAGTACAGATCAATGGTGCAATTCACGGGATCCTCCACCGTGCAACCAAGGAAGTCTATTCTTCCCTGCTTTTTCACCTCCCGCATGTTGACAATGATGCCAAGCTGCAGCACAAACGTCCTGCCCCTGTTCAGCACTTCTCGACTTTGTAAGGAGGCAAAGTTCTCGCCTTTTGTCGCCCTTTGTAGCGTCGACACCTTCCTCCAGAGGTATCGCCCTGACAATTTCCATGCACCATGGCCTTCCAGCCATGACCACGGTCTTCTCCGTCACAATGTTGCTGGGCTTGGACAACGAAGCTTCACAAAAAAAAAAAAAACTAATCAACAATCAAACCATGAAAAGCTATCCCAATCCAAAAAGACGTGCAGAAGTAACTGTACATGTAAATGGCGCCACTAATGGCGCCACTGGGCCATTTACATGTAAACAGCGCGGTGGCGCCATTTACATGTGAACAGTGCGGTGGCGCCATTTACATGAAATGGTGCCACCGCGTTGTCCACATGTAAATGGCGCCACCGTGCTGTTTTGCATGTAAATGGCACCACTGCGCCATTTACATTATACTACATCTGCTCTACACTAACCACAAAACTAATACATCCCAAAGAAATGGCGAGGGCGCGCCATTTCTGACAGACGGACCACTGAAACTGACACTCCTAGACACCTGGATACACGAAACAGCGCAGTCCCTTCAAATCAAGGCTCTTCCCTTCTTTCAATGGCAAATTCTCAATCTACAATGACCCCAAGGTTAGTGACTGTTCTGTTTTAGTCTGTTAACTGTCAGCAATTTCTCCTACAAGTGGAGAATAATGTTTCTAGTCTGTAGTAATCTGTAATAATCGGAAATAATCTGTAGTCTGTAGTAATCTTGAAGGCTAGAGTGAAACACTCTATTGGCGCGCCATGGGTCGTCTTGAAGGCTAGAAAGAGACCTGAGAGGCTTGACAGGAAAAGGAAACACAATTATATAGCAAGGATAAAACTACCTATTAAAAAAAAAGGAAAAAAGAAAAAAAAAAGAAAAAAAGAATACATGGCCCCCACTGCAAATGAACTTTGGCAAAAAAAAAAGAAAAAAAGAATACATGGCCCCTTGGACCACTGCATCTGGAAGAAAAAAAAAGAAAAAAAGAATACATGGCCCCTTGGACCACTGCAAATGAACTTTGGCATAGCAATGCATCTGGAAGAATCCAATGCTTTCCACCAAGAAGGCCCATTGGCTTCCTTCAACACAACATTCGAACAATCGATTCTTTAGCAATCTCCTATAATTTCTCTTTCTAAATCCAAAAGAAGTGACATCTTTAAACAAAAGCCATAGAGCAACAATGGGATTCTTATTGAACATTGAACACTGATTGCTTATTGAACATTGCTTCAAATATTCATTCACATTAGAACATCAAAAGTAAGACCTATGGCAATCATTTATTGCCAGTATCAAAAAACTGGCCTATGTTCATTTTCCAAAAAAATTATAAAAGGGTTACAACATCCAGAGCTCAAGCTATGAAAAAATGTGCAACAGATAGAAGCCACAAAGACATCGTCTTGTAAAACATTGTAATTGCATAGAAGAGGGCTGTTAAAGATCTTTGTGGTGGAAAGCATACAAATACAAAAAATTATTAACATCTGGATATAATCAAAGCATTTGCATCTAGTTTTACCAGTGAGCTTTTTTTGCTGGATCTTGTTGGAGATAAGGGCTTGTGAAATCTTGAAAGGACAGTAGATCCATGTAGGTTATGCGTAATGCATAAAGGTCTAAATGGATGTGACAAAATGATACTATATTCGACACAACTTGAGGTTGTGCAAGGATGCTATAACTGCATAGAAGCCATAAACTCTAAACTTGGACATAACTTTGAGGTTGTGCGAGGATGGTACAGCTTCATTGAAGCCTTCAACTCTCAACCTTAGTTCTCGTATGAAACTAGGTAGTAATATGTTATGAAGATCACGAGGGTGATCATGGGTTGCTCATAATTAGTTATGGACTATAAGACAACCTGTACACCATGGTTGGAGAAGAGATAAAGGAATTAAGATGAAACCCACAGGTCTTAAAGAATATTTCAGAGTACAAAATAAGTCAGGATCCTATATGGAATGATTATGATCTTGTGTGATTAGATATTCTATATGGATTAGTTGTGGTCTTGTGTAATCAGGTGGATTGGTTATTAACTAGTTTGATTAGACTGGACCTCTATGGTTGTAATGGAAAGCCATGGTCTTGGTGAATTTTTGGAATTGGCAAATCTCAAGAGATGAAGACTAGTTGTTGCCATGCTATGGCAGCATAGAAGAGCATGACACATGATAATATACTTATGCTTGCATCTTGATTTGAGCACAGATATACAAGCACTATTTATTTGAAGAATTCACATCCCTAGAGATCACAAGTGGATATTTGAAGACCAAGGTGAAGACATTCATGAAAGATCACACAAGCACAAGGAAAGGAGACTCAAGCAAAGCAATTTGAAGTTTGGAAGACCCCTTGAGTTGACTTGGTATGTGGTTTTACTTTGATTTCTTGGCATGACTATTTCACATGATCCATCTCTAAAGCTCATCATCTCTTCTCCTATGCAAAAGATCCCATTTGCATCAAATTCCATGCCTCGCCTACAAATCCCATAGGAATTTGGCCCAAAAAAAAAAAAAAAAAAAAAAAAAAAGAAAACATTTTTCTAGTCAAAATATCTCATTCATACACCATTCACATTTCACACATCCATTGTGCCACCACCATCTTGTAAAAGCAAAAAATTCTACTCAGTTTGGCCACTCCCTTGATCTAGGGTCAAATCCTCTCTATAAAAGTCAAAATGGAGAGAGGAAGTGCAAAAATTCCTAAGGGAATCAAGAAAAGTCAAAGAATCAACTCATTGCCTAAAGTTTGCAATTCTGTATGCACTAGTGCCAAATTGATCCATGTCATCATTCATAAGTTGCCAAATCACCATTCACATCATCACCAATGCTTCCACATCACCACACACGTGTCACACACATCATTTCCATCTCATCAAAAGTTTTGACTAGAAAAAAGACATTTTGCCAACTTGGTTGACACTTCATCATCCCACATTGCCACGTCATCCTCCACTTGCCAACTCATCTTGCCTACTTGCCACTTCACCATATTCTTACCCCATTTTGAACAAAAAGTCAAAATGTTCATTTTGCAAAAAATGAATCTTCCACGTCATGGAACATCAAAGAATATGCTATTTGCAAAAAAAGAATTTTCAAAAAAGGGTTCATTTTGACCTTCATTCTTAGTTTCTTGGGGATTGTGCCTAAGTTCAAAGTGCAAAAAAGTTTTCCTATCCCCAGCCTAGACTCTCCCCAGCCAATCTCCCCACACGTGGTACACCCGGGCATCCAGGCAGAATGGACCGTATCCCTTTTTTTAATTGAAGGCATAAGTATGTATTAAGAGTATATGTTAAAGTACAAAGATCGAAAAGCTCCAAGAGTAGAACTTTTTTAGAACAAAGACCTTTAGGAAAGGGTAGGTCGTGAACCCTGATAAGATAAAACTAACCAAAAGCATAAAAGTAGTTATAACTTTAAAAGTATCTGGTAGTCTGAAACAGTTAAATCATCTCTGGATGGGCAGAGCTCATTGTACACCCGAGTACCTCCTTTTCTTTGGCTCTCTTTTTAAATGGTCCTTTCTCCCCATGCCTTTGTTGGCTACTATGAACAGACAGTAGGGGCATTTGCACTTATGGGCCATTCCTGGATTGAATCTGTCCTTCTTATCCTTGGCAGTACACAGAATGTTTCTCCTCTCGTCGGATAAGCGGTGCGCGACAGTTGCATTGGCAATTGTCTCCATGCTCGTTGGGTATTTCAACCCCAAATTGTTTCAGCCATTGTGCATTCGCATGGAGATTCATTCTCCTCCACCTCAGTCTTTTGAACATGATAAGTGTATTTCCTGCACACAAGACAAAACTAACATAAGAACCTTAGTACTGATTACCAAAGATTTCCACAACCCAATTTATGTCATATTGGGCTTGCTTAATGATAGCATTAGGGCCGATTATTTCTTCATTGAATATCGGGTATTCCTTCCTTTCCACATTCTCCAAAGAAGAATGTATCTCCTCCATTCCACCGGTTCTCGGGGAAAAGGATCTCGCCTATTTGCATATTGGCGGTCCAGAATATTAAGTCCCTGCTTTACGCAAGCTCCAAGGTCCATTCTCGCCCATAAGCGGTTTTTAAAAGGTGTTCTTCATCTTCCCGGTCCCGCATGCATCGACACATATATTAGAATCCGACATATTCAGCCTCCACCTTTTTCTGTTCGTGGCCAAAGCTTTATGCCAAAGCTGCCACATAAAGGCCTTAATCTTTGGATGAATTGGGCTTTTCCACATGTATTTCAAGTTCTTAGAAGCCCTGTCTGGATCGATATTCCATTTTCTATGGATAGAGCTTTCTTGGTCCCTATTGAGGTACATGTATGCCAGGTTTACTCTATATCCACAGAAGCCATTGATATGCCAAAGGACATCTGTATCATGCCAGACTCCTACTGTCAACCTTTGGGTGATACTATTGAACAGCTGCTTGGAATCATCTCCTAGATTTGCTATGCTGGAATCCTGATAGACAAAATCATCAGTAATATCTCTTATATAAGTAATTCCATTGTTGGTCCATTGCTTGGCTAGAGTAGGGAAATTAGTAGCCAGACAGGTGTTAGGGTCATCCAAAATGAGAGAGGGACTCCAGAAAATTGGTTGGTCTTGGGAAAGGCCTTCTTTCCATGTATACATACCCTTTACCTTCTGCCATGCCCTAATCCACTTCTTGATAATCAGAGGTAATGTAGTGGGAATGGTAAATTCAAAGTAGATGCTATGGGGCAGCTGCATCTTGAGATTCCTCCAACCAAAGGGGTGGCATTTACTGATATAGTGGGAGATTAGTGTGCTCACAGGGTGATTGATTTGATTATTGCAAGCTCTATAAAAATACTTAGCAGCCAGTGCAGTAGCCTGTTTCTCAATATTAATAACTCCCAGACCTCCCATCTTCTTGTGCTTGCAACATTCTTCCATAGAGATAGGAATCCAAAGATCTTACGCTTGTCCCCTCCTGCAATGAATCTGCCAATAATCCCTTGCATTTTAGTTAGAACCTTCTTGGGTGCCACCATAATGGAAGATTGGTAAACCTGAGAGGAGGAGATGACTGAATTTGCCAAAATGGCTCTCCCATTTTTAGAAAGAAATTTGGAATTAAGGGAGTCCACTTTTTTGTAGAATTTATCAAGTAAGTCATCCCAAAGCTCACCAGCATTAGTTCTAATAGCATATGGAATGCCTAAAATTTTAGTTTTAGTAGTGGGAGAGGTACATACAACCGAAATTTGTAGCTGCTTGCTCACCCCGTGTTGATGCCTTGAAATAAGTTTAGTCTTGGTAGGGTTGATTTTGCATCCCGAACACTTACCAAAATCTTCTAGAACAGCTTGGGTGTGCTGAATGGATTGTGCTTCCAAATGAAGAAAGAGAAAAGTGTCATCTGCAAAGTGAACATTTAAGATATCTCCAGCCTCCTGGGGGGGGGAGACTAAGACCTTTGATCAGATGTAAATCCTTGGCTCTCTTGAAGTGGCTGTTCAGGCCTTCCATTATAATTAGAAAGAGGAAGGGTGCAAGGGGGCATCCTTGCTTAACCCCCCTTTTAATGTCAAAAAAGGGGCTACACTCCCCATTAATGAGAAATGCCAGATCTAGAGTTGCCGAGGATAGCTTGAAAACTGAAATGACCCTATCGAGAAGCCTAGCTTCTTGCAACACCAACATAGAAAAGCCCAACTTATCAGGTCAAAGGCTTTTGTAATATCCAATTTGAGGAGACCAATTGACTGATTAGAATCTTTGGCCCAAGAGATTCCTAAAGAAGCAGCAGCAACATTATCTAGAATGTACCTGCCCCTCAAATAGGCACTTTGAGTGTTGCTGATGACCTCTTCAAGGATAGGCTTGAGTCGAGCAGCCATGGTACCTGAAATTAACTTATAAACCACATTGGTTAGGGAAATAGGTCTCAGAATCGAGAAAATGTAGTTGGGAGATCAATCTTTGGGATGAGAGCAATCGACTTGTGTTAATCCCGCAAATCCAACTTCTTAGTTATCATAAATTCGTTAGCAAGGGATACAATATCCTTACCCTTAATTTCCCAAGATTTCTTGAAGAATTCAGGGGAAGGCCATCGGGGCCCGGAGTTTTACCATTTTCCATTCCCCGAAGAACCTTCAACATTTCCTCATAACTAAAAGGCCTAGATAGATCTGGCATTCATTCATCGGTCAAGAACTTTTTCCCGGATACACACAAAGTTCTCAATATCCTCCCTACTAATATTTTCCTCGGTCCCCATAATCCCGGAGAAATGAGCTTTGGGCAAAGATTCTTGAGTTGCAAATCATTGTCAATGCTATTGCCTTCCCACGTAATACGTAGATATGATTTCTCTTAATCCTACCCTTAGCTTTGATGAAGAAATATTTGAATTGCTCCTCTCATCTTCTTTGAGCTCCTTAACCTTTGCTTTAATTTTCCAGCCTTTGGCAATTTGATCTCTTCTCTTTCTATTTGAAGTTTGATTTCATCTTTGAGTTGATCCCCGGGCTACATCCAACTGGGATCTCAAATCAAGATGAGCAAGTGTTACTTCTATGAACTTCCTTCCCCCAAACCTTAAGCCAATTCTTGATTCTTTTGGACACCCTTACCCACCAATCCATCCATCCCTGTGTTACCATTAGGTCTCCTCTCTTGAGAAACAATCTGGCCTGCAGATTAGGGCGTAAATTCATCGAGCTCAAGAAGATTAGTATTAAGTTTGAAAAAAAAGAATTTCTCTTCCTTTGAGGCGTTGTTTCCACGTATATTGATGAGTCGTGGAAAATGATCAGAAATTGTATAGTTGGTAAGATTCGTGACTCTAGTGCTATTATTCCGCAGAGGGCCTCACCGAGATAAAATCTATCATGAAGGCAAGACAGTGTCGGTCTCGAGGGTCATTCCAGCTTATAGGACTGGGGGTAACTCCGGCTAGAGAGAGGTGATGAGAGTAAAGGAGAGAGTTCCAAACAAACAAATTCATTATCGGTCCGGGGCCTAAAATTGGCACTTCTCATATAACTATGGGTGACGATGGTAAAGTCACCGCTAAAATACACTCATCATAGGAATTCTCTCTAGACTCCTATTAATAACCTCCCAAAGGCCGAATCTCTCTCGAGGGCTGATGATAGGCGACACATTGGTAAAGGCAATCCTCCCCGTCACCAACTTTTCCATGAATGATTTGCCATCTCATCAAGTTATCATTTACCATCCTAATGTCATCAAAGTTAAGCCCTGTTATCCAAGCAATGGTGATTCCAAAGAAGTGTTGTTAGCTTTGAGAGACCAGAGCTGAAAATCATCAAGAAGAACATCTTTAATAATGGAATTAATGTTGTCATCATGAATCTTGTGCTCTTGAAAGAAAATAAAATCCAGATTCATAGAACAGAGGCAAACCTTTAGTCTACCTCTTTTGATATTCGAATTGATGCCTTGGATATTCCAAGTAATACCTTTAAGACTTATATCCATTGGAGGGGGGGGGGATCTTTCTTGGTGATCTTCTTGGGGGTCCCAGAGAATAATCTTTGAGATTTTTCTTACCCCTCTTCCTTCTGTTGTTGATAGTAGACCAGGTCATATCCTCCAGGGTGGGGGTCTTGACTCGAAAGTCAAAGTCATCTTCTAAGTCTTCCTTGCTGGTCTCCTCATAATTGCCAAAATTGTCAAGGTCAAAAGTTGAGATGCCCAGATCCATGGTTGAGATAGTCATATTAAAGGGATCAACTCTAATAACCACGTGGGCATAACACTAGTAACGGACCGTATCCCACGTGGGCATAACACATCAGTTTAATAATCCAACTGTGCTATCTCTTATATACCCAAGTCTTCCTTCACACAAAATGCCTGTGGGATATGGAGTCTATTTTTTCCAAGAACCCTAAAACCACTGTCACGCCAAGATCCGTCTGTTTACCTTGAATTAATTGTCAAATCGTCATAAAACACCCTCGGATCTGCCTAAATCATGCCAAGAACCACTCAATTGAACAAGAAGACAAGATTGCAGACTAAAATCACCAAGAATAGGCTAGAACAGAGCAAAATTTAAAGGGGAAATAATCACAGAAGAATTTCGAGGGCTCTGAGCGTGATATTCAAACGAGATTTTTCTTCTTGAGACCGGTTTTGAAGATTTGTGCTTGAATCTGCCTTCCAAGCTTTAGAAATCGATGGATTACCTGAAGCTAACATGAGATTTGTTGATGTGAAGACTGACCAGATCTTGTGCCCAAGACTACAGGGCTTGGGAGATTGTTTAATGACTTTGTGATTTACAAATGAATAAAAATCTGACCCTTGGTGACATATCTGAGTACAATTCTCTCTCAATTTGCCAAACAAGGTAACATGATATAGGAAGAACGAAAATCAAAGGTAAAAATTACTTATCTGAGGTTTGCTGAAGATTAGATCTCAACATATTCTGCTATACAAATTTAAGTTCCTTGCTACAATTAGATCAAACTGTATTTAGAGCACATCAGGGCTTATTTTCACAGTTTTTAGTGTTTACAAAAAGGGTAAGTGCAGTTATAGACTGTGCTTCATGTAGACAAGAGCATACAAGCTGAAAAGAACAAAAAAAAGAAAAAAGGGGGGGAGGGAAGGGGGGAGGAGTATTCATATTCAACGGCCAACAAGAATCTTTTTGTACTCTCGAGCAAAAATTGCATATTTAAACGTGTGGCTGTATTTCTGATCAAGTAAGTAGTTATCATTTGCCTGCAGATCATGGAAAATCTTAGGGCACATCTCAAGGCCAGAGAAAATCCACAAAAGTTGATTTGTCAAAACTCGCTATCGCTTTTTCGACCAGGATGATACTGTCAAAGCCAAATCTTAAAATTGCTGAATATTTTGCATCAATTCCTGTGAAAAGTGTATTTGATCCTTGTGTGCAGATATATTAGAAGGAGATCCAAGCATTGAAACACAAAAAAGAACTCATACCTTTCAATCTACAAAAAGTTGCTCTCTGCCAGGGATATTGACCAAACTTTGACTCAGTCAGGATTGCAAATTTGAGTGACTTGTGCTATTCATTTGGCATCTGACTTTTTGCCTAGTATCCCTCAAAACCTAGAGTAGCTATGAGACTTGAAATCATGATTAAATCTTAGTTTGCATGCAATTGGCACCATTTTTTCTAAGGCAGACTTTTTTCTGATTTGGGAAAGCAGTTCTAAATCTGTTTACAAGCTTTATTCTTGGAATTTCTTGCACAGAGTGGTTGCCTTAAGCAGCTTGAAGGTTCTAAACCATTGAGGTTGAAGGTTTTGCCAGGAATACCTTCAACATTTTGGAGGCTACCGAGATCACCTTCTGGAACTCTGAACTCATGGCTCCAAGAAGAACCAATGACAATGTTGAACACACAGAAGCACAAAAGAACAGAGAAGCACATTTTGGACCACAAGTATGCCTGTTCCTCCTCCTACTTTTGATCCCAGTATTAATGCTAATAATTTCTTGAAAACTTTTGGGGAGTATTATCAGGAATATGGTTACAAGAAAGGGTGCAAGTTTTCAGAGTTCAAGAAATATTTCAAGAATGATGAGGTGAGAGCATGGTTGGAGTATGTGATCAGCAATGGCACCAACACTTGGGATGAGATTGTGAAGCAATTCTTGGCCAGATTTGGTAAGTTGATTGACCCTCAAAACTTGATTTTTGAGTTACAGACTTTTCATATCAAGCATGGTGAAACCATTAACCAGTATATATGTGGAAAGATTCCATGTTTATCTTGTGAAGTTCCAAGTAAATCAGGTACCTAATCACACTCTACACCTTGTGGCATCTTTCATAAGAGGATTGAGCAGCAGGCCAAGAGTACATAGGAAAATGTTGAAAATACAAAAACAAGAAGGGTTTGATACCATTCACAAGGCATTCAATAAAGCTATTGAAATTGCTGATATGCTCTTTTACCTTCTGATGATGTGCATGTTCCTAATGATCCCTTTTATCCAGATTATGAACGAGAATATCTAGGACCTGGTCCTACACTAATATATGCTTTTCAAAAGGAAAAAAAGAAGCCAAAGGTGAAGGAAGACTCAGAGAATCATGTGGCTGATGTCAAGGCTGAGATCACAAAGGTTCCAGAAGCACTATTGGAAGTAACTAAGCAGCTTCAGGAAATGAAAGCTGCAAAACCTGAAAGAAGAACTTATCCCCCCATGGTCATTGCATGCGAGACATACATTCCTCAGATGTTTGTTGGTATAGACCATGTACCAAGTGTGGTAAAAGAGGACATTTTGGAAAGGAATGTCCTATCTGTGCTTTCTGCAAGGCCAAAGGCCGCTATGAAGATAGATGCAGTGTAAAAGATTATTTTGCTAGGCAAGACAAGGCAAAAATTGGGGAACCCAGTGCTTCAATAACATTTGTAGCTGAACCTACTATTCCAATCAGGTTCAGGTTTGTGCAAGAAACAGAGGGGCAAGAAGAAATTATGGCTGTACATACCAGAGGCATGTCAAATAAAAAAAAAACAAAGAAATAGAGCATTTTAAAGAAGATGTAAATGTCAAGAAAGGTAAACCAAATGAAGACAATCAGGTTGTGCCTCCTCCTCCTTTCCAAAAGTTCATCAAAAAAAGAGAAAGAGAATGATGAGTTTGAGTGTTTGTTAAAGAATTCTAAGATTAGTGTGGATTTGCTCACTTTGCTAGGAATTGCCCCCTTTTATAGGAAGAAGATGTTGAGTTTAACTCAATAAGAGTAGATCAATTTGTCTCGAGAAGAACAATTGGCTTTCACAAACCATATTGAAGAACAAATGCTGATTCAAGATGAGCATGATCCAGATGCATTCATATGTGCGGCAAATATTGGTAAAAAAAGCTTTGACAAAGGTATTACTAGGTGGGGCATCACCCCTCAATATGATGCCTCACCATGTTATGAAAATGTGTGGCTTGGAGATTGATAAAAGGGCACCCATGGTGCTCAAATCTTTTTCTAATTCTAAAATCAATCCCATGGGAATAGTGAGCAAAGTACCAATTGATATTGAGGGTATAGTTGTGGCTGCTAACTTTGTTGTTTGAAGGCATGAGTGAAAATTCAGACATTTATGACTTACTGTTGGGCAGAAGATGGCTATCAACAGTGGATGCAAGGCCTATATGATCAAAGGGTCAATGCACCATAACCGATGGAAAAAAAAAAACCGGTCACTCTATACAATAAGCTGGGAGAATTGGAAACCCTTAGTTTCATTGAGGAAGATGTGCTAATATCAAATCACTTTGGTGAGTATGAACTTACTGTCCAAACTTAGACATCAATTCAGAAGTTGCCAATAGAGGTTAATATTTTCCTGAACCAAAACCTTGCATATTTATGGTTTGATGGTGGAGTATCCAAGAAGTTGAATGTAACCTCTTCTGTTGCTATAGTTGAAAATAATTCCAACAAATTACTGGCTAAAGTTGGTAGGGTTTTCTCTAACATCACATCTAATATGGCTGAGTATGAAGCTCTCATTGCAGGATTACAAGAAGCCAAGCATCTTGGCATTTTCAACATAGTTATATTTGGAGATTCTCAGTTGATGTATAGGCAGATACTAGGTGTATGTCAAGCAAAGAATGAGGACATGATCACACTAAGGGATCAGGCTTTGGAAGAATTGTCAACTTTTGAGTCTTGGAATCTGCACCATGTGCCAAGGGAGCTTAATAATGAAGCTGATGCATTATGCAGAAGCGTCTTGGTTGAGCATCTAGCTAAAGGAGCCATTAAAAAAGAAGATCTTGAAGAAAAAGAAATGCAACAGCTACATCCAATCTTGGTAATCAATGATAGTAGTGAGAAGCAAGTCAAAGAGGTAAGAATCAATAAAAATGGACTGGAAAGGGTCCTCTATGTTGGAGATATTTTTAGAGAAGAGGATGAGTGTAAAGTCATAAATTTTTTTAATGAATGGAAGGATGTATTTGCCTGGGATTATAATGAACTAATTGATGTAGACAGAGGTGTGTGTGAATTTGAGATAAAAATTAAAGAAGGAATGAAGCCTGTCATGAAAAAACTCAGAAGAGAAAAAAAGAGAAAAAAGGAAAGGGAAAAAGAGCATGGAAAAAAAGAGAAAAAGGGAAAGGGTGAGGAAAGAAGAAAAAGGAAGAGAAAAATGGCATGGGAAAGGAAAATAGAGAGGGAACGGGAAGAGAAAAGGGGCACTGAGAAAAGAAAAAGAGTGAAAGGTTGGGAAAATGAGGAAAAGGGCAGGGAAAATGGGGAACAAGAAAATGATAGGGAGAAGGGAAGGGAAAAAGGGCATGGAAAAAGGGAAAGTGAAAGGGGGCAAAGGAGGAAATGAGACCTGGAAAAAGGGCATCAGAAAAAGGGAAGAGGGAAATGAGAAAATAGAAGGGAAGAAGGGCATGAGAAAAAAGGGAAAAGAAAAAGGGTGAAGAAAGGGAATCACGTACTTGATGCTTGGTAAGTTTCTTGTTGCAAGTATTTTTGCAGCAGCTTGACTTCATAAACTTGTTGATGGAACTTGTGGAGCATAGCCTTTCCTCTTTGCTCTTTCCCTTGGGCTCTCTTGGAATTCTATTTGTGTAAGTATACTTCCTTTTGCGTTTGAATTGAGCCTGAATGTTGTCCTCAAATGATTCTAGCTCTATATCCTCATTTTCTTTAGCTTCTCAAGCTTGCAGATGTTGTGAGACAGTCCTTCCATCCAGCAGCATCACATCGCTATTTTCCCACCGAACAAGTGCATTCTCACTTGGCCTTTCTGCACAAGCATGACATCTCAGATCCTCTATCATTAGTTCAGGAAGCACCTTTCCAACACAAAGGCCAACCTTTGTGTTTCCTAAGAATTCATCATCAACAGCATCTTGTGGATCACTGAATAGAACTATAGCTTCTGCATATTTAGTTCGAGTACAAGAATGGAGAATGTGGCACTGCATGTCCAAGAGTTCTGTTCTTGAGTAACTAGGTGGTGGCTCATCATCATCTGATGGTATTCTGCGAGCAAACCGAGTAGCTAAGTACACTGATGGATCAATCTCTTCATCTGCGTCTGACACTGCCTCCACAGATTCTATGTATGAGTTGTGTGAAGTAGGTATCCCCATGTCTGATCCTGGTGTCTCAACATGGGCTGCATCAATGCCATGAAAACGTATATCGCTTCGAGGCCATTCGATGAATGTGCCCACAGCCTCTGCAATATTATCTGTACCCCCACATGCAATCGGAAGCACGTGAGTTGGCACCACAGCCTCGGTAACTTGCACCGCTACGTTCAGTGCATGGACATCCTTCCCATGGATGCTACTTCTATTCAGGCAATGACCTCTGCCAACAACAACATTATCACTGCATAAGTTCACCAAGTTCTCTGTGTTGCTTATTGGCTGATATGAAGGAGAACTGGGTGATGACGATGTAGAGGGACTGTGACGTTCCAAGTATTTATATGGTATATATATAAATACATTGACACGTCACCCAGTATGGATACGCCACCATGGGGTATGGTAACCTAGGGGGTTGACCTAAAAGGGATTTAATTAGCTATGCTAATTTAATCATTAAGGATAATAACCTATGATTAAGGAAATTAATATTTAAGAAGGATAATTAAGCCAATTATAGTTTGGGAAGGCGCCACCTATCCAAACTCGATTGGCCAGCATGGTGATTACTAATTGGATCCATTAAGGTGGATCACCACCCCCATATCAACCATAATCGAACGGTTGAGCCCAAGGGCAGTGAGAGCCTCAAGGACTGTTGCTGACTTCCCAAATCATTGAACAACCACTAGTCGTTTGCCACCCTAGTTACAGCAATATGGAAGCACCCCACGATAATGGTTCCAGCCGAAACACGGGTTAGTAGTAGTTTAGCTTGCGAATTGTAGGATAGTACTTCAGTACTCTTTCTGATTGTCTTTGTTGAGATTAATCCTTCTCCGGTAACTAGGATTACATTTCAATTATGATTGGTGCTCTGTTAAGAAATGATTGATGTATCTATGAAGCATTTCGGTAGCTTCCATTAAACAGGGGTTCAAAAGGGGGGGTAGAGACCTCTGAGCTCATATATGATAGTATGATCCTAGATATAGCCCTGTAATATTCCCATTAATTGTGGCCTGTGTGCAAGAGACCACCGGGTCGTAGACGCTATGGTCTGGCTTAGCACCCGCAGAAGGGACGCATGGTGAAGTGGGGTGGGGTCTTGCACGAACATAAAAGGCTCCCGAGACTCCTACAGTGGGCTAGGCGATAGCAGGTCCGTGAGGGGCGGGTATGGGTCTGACACTCCACTGGGTGTAGAGGTGTGATCCGTATGGAGCATCTTGCACTTTGAGTAGATTTAGGGTGAGTAAGTTGGGTATGGATGCGAGGGAGTGGCTGATGCGGCACGTATTCTCTAGCTCACCCATGGAACCACCGTGATCCCGAAAGGGACGCTTCCCTAACCTCGCCTCATCCGGACCGGGCGCCATGAACCCCGGAGTAGGCTCAAAGGGTGATACCTTGAGTCTCAAGGTTTCTCAGGAAGGCTATAGCGAAGCCATAGCGTGGATCGACCCATCGCAAAGTGTGCATGGGAGGGGCAGATGGAGTGGACAACCCCACCGATGTTCTATGCCGATAACGCCGGGTTATACCTCTGTCGCTGATCTCTTGAGACCGAGAGCGTCGGTCCATCCTCACGGTGGAACCGGGTAGAACCCGGGTTTGGGGTGTTTTCTTAGGTTTAGATGCATATTCTTTGTCGCTGGTATATGGATGGATCGCCACCCTTCGTGGGTGGTTAGTTATATATATAATTTATGCTGTGTGCTAACTCTTGTATTCATGCTTCCGCGACGTAGGAGCCCATCGACGGCGTGGGCCGAATGACACCTCCGTGCCCTTCACTCGAGCATCTCTACGTAGATGGCCCGGGTCAGACGGAGGGCCCTGCTCATGGCGAGATGGTTGCCATGGGAGGGGAAAGTCCCCCTATGTATACGGCCGGGGTCGATATATTCGAGGCGTCCACGGTGGTAGAGCCGTGATTTCGATTTGCTCGAAATCATAGCACTGACCAAACCCTAACTCGTTAGTTCGGTAGTTAGGTGGAAGTTAAGCTAGTGTGATTGTCTAGCTCTTTGATGTTTGGTTCAGTGCTAGGTTGATGTATTAGGGTGTAAGTCTTAATAAGTTTAGGGCAACTGGAGGCCCCAAGTTTGGAGGGGTTATAAATTTTTGTAGGTAGTTTAGATGAAGGAGAAAGTGATTCCATTGGATCGGGCGTACCCCAAATACCCTAGGACAGTCGTCGCTGGCGGAAAAATGATCACGGGAAGGCCCGACAGTCAACTCGGGCGCCGCTTGAATTTTGTCACCTTGCAGTCGCGGTGGGAGAGCCTAAAATGCTGTCGGCGCCCGACCGTACCGCCGCGAGTCAACCCGGCCCCGAAAGTCAACCCGGGCGCCCGCTGCGTTGATTGACCTGGGTCGCGGTGGGGCTGCCAGAATGAATGCGTCGGCGCCGATCATATTTCCCCTCACAGATTCCCAATCAGATAAATATTTTATAATTAAAAAAAAAAGTTAATAAGAAAAATTTTAGAATTTTAAAAGTTAGCCGGCCGTTAAAGTTATTATCTCCACCTTGCCTTCAGCGCCTTCGCCCGCCGGATCCGACGCCCGCCATAGCCGCCAGACCTGACCTTGTTTCTTCGCCCTAGTTCTTCGCCAACCCTAGCGCCTTCACTACCGCTTCCCTAGCCGCAAGCGCCCTACCGCCTGTTCTCCTAGACCTCAGCGCCATAAGCCATGGTCAACACCAAGAGTACTATGGACCCCACTACCCTTACTATAGCCGAGATTTATGCCTTGATCGCCCGGCATATGGCTACTGACCCGGCCTTCATTGACATACTTTTGGACGAGTTGGTAAACCGATTCGAGAACAACGATAGGATCCCCTATCCAATCTACCATTTCTCGGAGCCGTTCTTGGTCAGATTGAACCTCCGCCAGCTTCCTTACACCATGGCCGAACAACCTGAGTTGGTCATGATGTTAATAAAGTTTTATCCTCCCGAATGTGAAGGCCACACCGAGGAAGAGGACATACGGAAGGAGGCCGACCGTATTAGAAACTTGGCCAGGGAGGATGACCAAAGGGAGATAGAGCGAGCCGATACGGCGGCTCGAGGAAGGGAGTACCGGTACCTTGGAGATGGAGTCGCCGTTATTGATGGCCGGGCCATCGAACTTCCCCCGTACCAATGGCATGAAGCTTCCCAGAGCTTCATGTGGGGAATAATTCCTGATATCAGTCTGGATTACTTAACGATGATCCAGATTGACATGAATCGAAGACCGACCGACAATACCATGAACTCGGGCCAAGAAGTAGCACAACAAGACTTCCAGTTGAAGAAGACCTTAGGAGAGCCCAGGAGTTCCGGGAAGAACAGGAGAGGATCCAAAGGGAGACAGAGGAGAAGGCCCTAAGAAGAGCAGCGGACCAAGGTGGGGAAGGGGGGGATCGTGGGAGTGGGCAGGGCCCAACCCCGACAGAAAGCATAATGACCGCGGAAGCACCGAGGAAGTCCAGAGTCGGAAAAGTCCGGGCACAAGACAAGGAAAAGCTGAGGACTGTCGGGGCTTTTGGGAAGAACACGAGCTCCAGTCGGAGGGAGGAGCGGGTGGATGCGTCCCGACTAGTTGTTGGGGGCAAGACTGTGCCTGCACCAAGGGGGCCGCCTCCCAACCCTGCTCCACAAAGGAAACCCCACCGGTTCCGACCCGGCACTGTCGCCTTACGGGAGATCCGTAAGTTTCAGAAGTCCACCCAACTTCTAATAAGGAAGCTCCCCTTTCAGAGGTTGGTTCGGGAGATCGCCCAAGAGTTCAAAACCGACCTCCGCCTTCACCTCAAGCTATCTTGGCGCCCAAGAGGTCATGAGGCCTATCCGGGTGGCACTCTTTGGTGATGCCAATCTTTGCACGATCCACGCAAAGAGGGTCACCATAATGCCTAAGGATTTAGCCCTCGCCCGCAGGATTCGGGGGGAGCATCCTTAGCACATTTTGCAGGGTTTTCGCATTGTAAATATTTTTTTGATATTTAATAAAAACTTTTTATTTTGTATTTAAAAAACCTTTTATTTTGTATTAAGTACGACAATGCTGATGTCAGCATCCATAAAAAGGGTTAAAAAGGGTTTTCAAAGTTTCATTTCATTTGTATCTGTTTTTCTTCCTTCCTCCTCCCTTCCAGCGCCATGGCAGCCACCGACCTACTTGCATGGTACCAAGATGGAGAGCATTGGGATCCGCAAGTGCCCTTCGACCTGTTACGGCCCTTGCTATGTCAGCGCCTTGATCTCATCACTAATATGCAGCGGCACCCCGACTATGCCGGATTCTTAGAGTTTTACACAGAGGAGATGCTTCATTTGTGTATTCCTCTTGGGGATCCTTCCCAGTTGTATCTAGAACGAGATGTGGTCCGGGATATGCTAGGGGGTGACACCCACGCGTATGATGTGCTGAAAGGAAAGCTTAGATGGGGCAAGCACCGCCTTGTGCAGCATCAGGGGCTTACAATATCTTGAAGTTGCCTTCGCCTAGCCATCCTCATGGATCAATATGTTGAGGATGAGACTTGCTTGCAGAGAAAGGCAAACTTCACGAATCTTCAAGAGGGAGAAGATGAGCATATAGGCATGGGCGACTTCGCCCGCTGGAAGAGCGTATTAGAGGAGATGCCACCACGCCGGAACAAGTTGCATGCTT
Organism: Isoetes taiwanensis; assembly: GCA_021234155.1. Classification (NCBI taxonomy): domain Eukaryota; kingdom Viridiplantae; phylum Streptophyta; class Lycopodiopsida; order Isoetales; family Isoetaceae; genus Isoetes; species Isoetes taiwanensis. The sequence goes on from JAJEKV010000256.1 coordinate 94,940, forward strand.
GTCGGGCTAGACGCCCTTCCAGCTTGTGTATCACCAAGGGCAAGAATATCTTCTCTTGGATCATATCATCTGGACCTATCACATGGTGGCTGGGATTTAAGCGCCAGCCAAGGACCATGTACTCTATGAGCTAGCGGAGTACTGTATGGATGATTTCATCGATTTCACTCCTATTGAGCTTCCTCTGAAGGTGCAGCATTTACTCCAATTCCACCAGGAGACCATAGAGCCAGCTGAGACTTTGCTACGGCGGGGGAACCGGTGATGATGTGAACCGCCTCTCGGCCTTCACTTGGGATGCCTTTACAGCTATGGGACCTCATGTCCCAAATATTAATATGGTCGAGGTTCCCTCCGGTTCGGATGAGGAGGGAGAGGATCTATACCATAATCCTGCTCACTTGAAGAAAGAGCAGCAAGAACTCAAGGAAGAAGAAGTCCCTATGGACTTAGACAAGGAGGTGGCCACGTCAGAGACCCCACAAGGGAAGGTATTGGGAAACCACCTTACTCGCTTCTTCTTATCAGCTTTTCGGCGAGGGGGCAAGTTCTTTTATAGCCCGAGATTTAGGGCCGGAGGCCGAAGCTTCATGGTGGACCCTCCGTGCTCTTTCCACATTGGCCGGGCACAAGAAGCTTCCCTATCGTACGTTTACTTATGTACTCGTATGACGGGATCTTGCCCTGACGGCCTTGGGATAGGACATTGCTCCTTGGATGAGTATGAAGCTCCTGACAGCGGCCCCATTGGCTGTTGCCTATCCGCCAGAGGTTGCCTCCATTGCGGCTGCCACAGTAGACCCAGGGGTGACTCTGCTACAACACCGACCGCCGCCACCACCTCCTCGGCCTAAGGATGAAGAGGGGGGACCTAGCTCTTAGATAATTGTACTACGCATTTTGTATTGCGTATAGTTGTAACATTTTGGTTTGGCATTTTCTTTAGCCATTCTATAGTTATGATATACCATCTTCTTATCAATTGTGATTATTGTATCAATGAATACAATTAAAATTGCTCTCTTCCATGATGCGTTCTTCTATCTATTGGAGTTTAGGGTATAACGAAATTGTTCAAGGTTCTATATTCATTTCTATCGTCTTGCAGAAGAGACACTCGAAGAATATGAAGAGAGAATTACCGACCTGATACGGAGGGATGATCCAGGGCCGACCAGGACTATGGCCAAAGGTATGGGGAGTACCCGGAATGGGACGAAGGTTACGAGATAGAACCCGCACCACCAGGGGAGCCCTATGATCCAGCCAAGGGGATGGAGATAGTTAACATTCTCAGGGAACGGGCCTTCGAGGACCTGAAGCAAACTCTTCGCCGCACATGGGACTATTGGGACATATCAAGGCACGAAGCTTCCGAGGATGCCAACGACCACCTGTGGCAAATCTTCTATGCATTAAGGAGGCTTTTCAATCTCCTTATTATTAGCCCAACGCTAGATTACCAACCTGTTATTGTCCAGGCCTGGGCACGTTACAAGCTCGTCAGGGCTGTACGTGAAAGTGTTCGCTACTCTATCTTGTATCCATTTGCGAACCCCTAGGCCCGGTCCCCTCAGTTTTGTCTTTTGATGTTATATGTGAGTTGAACTTTAAATGTCCAATGTATAATACATGTCTTTGTATTATGTCTTTGTATTAACTTCTGTCACTACCAATGTACTGAATCTTAATGTAAAGACTGCTTTCACTTGTAATAAGGATTGTTGCCATTGTACTTTTTCTTGTATTCTCTCTCTACCCTATCCGAAACGATAATTTGTGAGACTTTATGTTACTATAATTCTGCTTATACCTTTTTATGTTCGATATAGACGGTGCACGCAACGCCGCCTGGCAGACGCCCTCAAATGCCAGTAGACTAACACCTGAGCAGGAACTTACATTAATGAAGAGACAATTAGTCGAATTACAAGCTTATGTGTTGCACGTCAATCCACCACAGCATGTACAAGAAGACGGACCGGAGTTACCTCCGCTACCGCCAAGTCCCCCTACACAGCAGCCATCTCCACCTGAAACCAGTCCTGTACCGGCACAGAGGAGGTCCCGTTCTAAACGTCGTCGGAGTTCCTCTAGGGATAGCGCCACCTCCTCACAATCAGCCACTTCTGTGTCCTCTGAGTCGTCGGTATCGGCTGGCGACCATGCAAAGCGCCGGGATAAGGAGTACCGCAAGACGGTTGATACAGCCATAACTAGTATATGGAAGAATAGGAAACTGGCCCAGTTTGATGGGAAATCTAGAGGCGGACTGAATGCAGAGTCATGGTTGGACGAAATGAAGGAGTTTGGGAAGTCCTATGGCATGACTGAAAAGGATACAGGAAAGGTTGCCACCACAAACCTTACAGGAGCTGCCCGTATTTGGTGGAAGGGCTACGCTAGAGCCAAGCATCTGGATAGGAGCAGGTGCAAGTTTAAGAAGTTTGCCAAAGCCTTTAAGTCGCATTATGTGCCTCGTGCGCACAAATGCCAACAAATTCAGACCTTCTACAGGTTAGAGCAGAAGGGTATGTCGGTTCAGGCCTACACTGATGAATTTATGCGCTTGAGGCTATATGTACCAGGTATGAATGAAAAGAGAGCAGTGGAGGGCTACATTGAAGGGTTGGCCCCATCAATTAAACGAATGGTTAAAGCCATAGACCCGAAATCAGTTGCGGAGGTTGAGGCTAAGGCATTGAGCCTCGAGGAGGACACACCAAAGAACCAGTATCCCCGTCCTGCTCCTTACTCGCAGCCACGGCCGTCCACACCTTACAAACCCCGCTCACCAAGTCCGGGGCCCTCTCAGCAGAACTCTTATGGCCGCCAGGAAAAGAAAGTCACCTTCAGCACGCCCGATAAACCGAACAATGTCGGTAAGGAAGTTCGGAACCTCTTACAGTCCATTCCCAAAGAGGCTCGAGAACAGCTCCGCCGAGATAAGGCATGCAACAGGTATATGCGCCCCGGGCACTTTATGCAGAATTGTCCTTATGTCACGCAGACTGCCCAGCTGGCCATGGCCGACCTCGATTGGGACGATCTTGAGTCAACACTACCTGTCGAGGAGGAGGCTCCCGAGTACATTCACGGCTGCTGTCATTTCCACCATAGGTCAAGTAGACAGTAAGCCTTTTGTAATTCTTATGGATACGGGAAGTACACATAATTTTGCTTCTCCTAGAATGGCCCAGGTCTTACAGCTTGAAACCTTGAGGTCCCGACCGAGGCCCCGTCACTTTAGAGTGGTAAGGTCGACATACTCATGGCCGCCGCATCAATCTCAAGATGCGGTTGCGGTGCACCGGTTGCTTTAGGTGCCGAAGTTAATGGATATTGGCAAACACGACCTCATTGTTGGTATGGAATTCTTGGCATCCGCAAAGGCCAACATAGACCGCGAGAAACGGGGAAGTTACCTTCAACGCAGACTAATGGAGCGCGGACTATAAAAGGTGAACCACTCAACCCTATTATGCGGTCTATGTCCATCGTGCGGTTAGATAAAGCTATACGCAAGGAAAAGCTCCTCCTGCGTCATTAGACTTGCCTCCATTGAGTCAGATGCTAAACAGAAGCAAGTAATCGATACCTTGCCGGAGGGATTGGGTCGATCTTCTCGAGAATTTGGTGATCTTTTTTCCAAATGAGATCCAGAAGCTTCCTCCTTTTAGAGGGGTAGAATGTGAGATAGCTTTAGAGCCGTGTACTAAGCCTACCAGCAAGGCCCGTGCACCGTATGAGTCCCCGTGAGTTGGCAGAGCTTAAGAAGCAACCGGGGGAGTTACTAAACCTAGGTTTCATTCGACCTAGTGTTTCGCCTTTTGGCGTTCCTATTCTTTTTGTTAAGAAAAAGGATGGCTCCTTGAGGATGTGTATTGATTATCGGCAACTCAACAAGCATACCATCAAAAATTGCTACGCTCTACCGAGAGCAGATGATCTAATGGACCAGTTGCAAGGGGCCAAGTATTTCTCAAAGATTGATTTACGCTCCGGATACCATCAGATAAGGATTAAAGATGAGGACATCCATAAATCTGCTTTTCGCACTAGGTATGGGCATTATGAGTTTACCGTTATGCCTTTTGGACTAACTAATGCCCCCGCAACTTTCATGCGATTGATGAATGATGTCTTCCGACAATATTTAGATGATTTTGTTGTTATTTTCTTCGATGACATTCTCATCTACAGTAAGACTCTAGAGGAGCATGAGAGACATCTTAGATTGGCCCTACAAAAGCTAAGGCGTCATCAGCTCTTTGCCAAGTTCTCTAAGTGCAAGTTTGCCACTCCGAAGGTCGATTACTTGGGGCATGTAATTGCTACAGATCCGGCAAAGATAGAGGCCGTAAGGGAATGGCCTATTCCAGGTAATGTTTCCGAGGTCCGAAGTTTCTTGGGGTTAGCAGGATATTATCGGAAATTTGTAAAGGATTTTGCAAAGATTGCAGCACCTCTTACAAATCTTACAAAGCATGAGAAGGTGAAGGATTGGATGGAGCACTGGAAGGCAAAGGTTCAGGGTAGTTTCTAGCAGCTTAAAGATGCCTTAACGTCAGCACCAGTTCTCACATTGCCCGATCCTGAGAAGGACAAATTAGTGGCAACGGATGCCAGTAAAATTGCCACCGGAGGAGTCCTAATGCAGGAGGGGAGGGTTATTGCCTATGATTCAAAGAAAATGAACGAGATGGAGCAGCGATACCCTACCCATGATCAGGAATTGTTAGCCGTTGTCCGTGCCCTGTGGATATGGAGACACTACCTTCTTGGTAGAAGATTCCAGTTGGATACGGATCATCAAAGTCTCCGTTATTTATCCACCCAGCCAAATCTCAATCTCCGTCAGAGAAGATGGATGGAATTTCTGGAGGAGTATGATTTTGAGATTATGTATAAACCTGGAAAGCACAATGTGGTTGCGGATGCTTGTCACGCCATCCCTTGGTAACCCGAACCCATTGTAATGCAATTTCTACACTCATCGGTGAGTTTGGGAAGTAGATACAACAGACCTTGGCCACAGATTTCGAGTTCCGTGATGTTTGGGATAGTTTGGCTAAGGAAGCTCGCACAGATAAGGAGCGGGAAGCCTTTCGTTCGTATAAGAAAGAGGGCAACTTGTTATATTACAAAGATAAGTTGTGTGTACCTGAGACTTCGGGAGTGCTTAAGCTAATCCTCCACGACACGCACAACAACCCTATAGCTGGACATGCAGGTTTTATGAAGACTTACTTTAAGATTCGCTCCAGCTATTTCTGGCCTTCGATGAAAAAGGACATTGCCAGGTACATTAAGCAGTGTCAGGTGTGTCAGCAAACCAAAGCTGAGCAGTTAAGGATTCCAGGCGAGTTGCAACCTCTGGATGTGCCCAACGCTAAATGGGAAGTGATAACCATGGATTTCATTGTGGGCCTTCCACGTACTCTCCGTGGATATGATGCGTTAATGGCAGTGGTCGACAAATTGTCGAAAATGGCTCATTTCTTGCCATATGTCGTACCACCGATACCGCCTTCGATACTGCTCTGCTATTTGCCAAGGAGATCTTCAGATTACACGGAAGGAGGGATCCCAAATTCGTAAGTGCATTCTAGAAGGATTTCTTTGCCACCATCCAGACCAAGCTTGCTATGAGTACGGCATATCATCCTCAAACAGATGGTCAGACAGAGCGTACCAATCGCATTATAGAGGATATGCTACGAAGTTATGTGTGGAGTAAGCAATCACAATGGGCTGACTATATTTACCTGGTCGAGTTTGCCTACAACAGCATGACACAGGAGTCTTCACGAATGTCTCCCTTTATGATAAATTATGGTTATCAATGTCTTACTCCAGACACCTGGCATAACCCCGTTTCTAAAGTGGAGGTTTCTCAACAACTCCTCTTGGAGATGCAGGCTCTGGTCGAAGAAGTTCGTGGTTACTTATTAGCTGCACGCAGTCGTCAGAAGAGTGTAGCCGATAAGCACAGAATCCCACGCGTCTTCCAAGTGGGCGAATCAGTTTGGCTTAAGATTAAGGTGAAACAAGCCAAGCTTAAGATTGGCAACTGCAAGAAGTTAGTACCCAGATGGGCTGGACCGTTCAAAATTATTGAACGTGTTGGAGAGCAGGCATATCGTTTGGAATTGCCACCCCGCTTGAAGATCCACAAGGTCTTTCACGTGAGTCTTCTGAAACAACACACCCCTGATCCAGAGGAGGTTTTGGATACCCCAACCCTCCTAGAAATGACAGAGGAGCAGCTAGAGATAGTGCCTGAAGCTCTTCTTGATCGAGCTTATTAACAAACCAGAAGGACTCAAATGCTGCAATACTTGGTTAAGTGGAAACACTTACCAGTTGAGGATGCTACTTGGGTGATGAAGATAGACCTTGAGAAGCACTATCCAGACTTCATGCAGGAATCTCAAGGCCGCACCATCAACGATGCTATCAACCCCGCAGCCGGCGGTAAGCTTGAAAGCTTGATTGCCAAGAGTAGCGCTCTAGAGGGGTAGATGCATCGTAAATGATAATAGTTACCGATGATGAGATCACCATTGTGTTCTCTAGGACGTGGTGTACTGTCGATGTTGACAGGATCACGAACTGCTTGGAGAGCATATAGTTGATAGGCCGCATTCATCTCGGCTATAATGGGAACTTGACCATTTCCTATGCTGCAATGAACTGCAAACCATAGACATGATAGGTTCCCTGGTAGATAACATTTTCTTTTACTTATTATACGGGGTGGTCCCTTCAACCACAATCTAATTATATATACTGATATACTGACATGTGCAGGCCAGTGAGCAGTACGTGACCTGCCCATGTTAGAGAGTTGCTGATGGCCCGATTTCTTCGGTTTTATTTTGTCTACACGTCTTGTTTTGTTGCTACTCTGATGTTGATATTGGACTTCGGTCCTTCAAACCTTTTTGATTATGATAATCATGTGAAATGCACCTCGGTGCTTAAACTGTTTTAAACTTTAAAGTTTTAATATATTACCTTCGGAAATAAGGAATTACCTTCCTTCATGATGTCAGGTCCTATATTTGTATCTAACCCTAATGCTAAGGACAGCATAAATTCTAAGGAGGGGAGAATGTGACGTTCCAAGTATTTATACGGTATATGTATAAATACATTGACACGTGACCCGGTATGGATACGCCACCATGGGGTATGGTAACCTAGGGGGTTGACCTAAAAGGTATTTAATTAGCTATGCTAATTTAATCATTAAGGATAATAACCTATGATTAAGGAAATTAATATTTAAGAAGGATAATTAAGCCAATTATGGTTTGGGAAGGCGCCACCTGGCCAAACTCGATTGGCCAGCATGGTGATTACTAATTGGATCCATTAAGGTGGATCACCACCCCCATATCAACCATAATCGAACCAGTTGAGCGCCCAAGGAGTAGTTGAGCGCCCAAGGACTGTTGCTGACTTCCCCAAATCACTGAACAACCACTAGCTGTCGCTGCCACCCTAGTTACAGCAATATGGAAGCACCCCACGATAATGGTTCCAGCCGAAACACGGGTTAGTAGTAGTTTAGCTTGCGAATTGTAGGATAGTTTTGATTGTCTTTGTTGAGATTAACCCTTCTGTGGTAAGTAGGATTACATTTCAATTATGATTGGTGCTCTGTTAAGAAATGATTGATGTATCTATGAAGTATTTCGGTAGCTTCCATTAAACAAGGGTTCAAAAGGGGGGGTAGAGACCTCTGAGCTCATATATGATAGTATGCTCCTAGATAGAGCCCTGTAATATTCCCATTAATTGCGGCCTGTGTGCAAGAGACCACCGGGTCGTTGACGCTATGGTCTGGCTTAGCACCAGAGAAGGGACGCAATGGTGAAGTGGGGGTGGGGTCTTACACGAACATAAAAGGCTCCTGAGACTCCTACAGTGGGCTAGGCCTGATAGCCGGTCACGTAGAGGGCCGGGTATGGGTCTGACACTCCCTGGGTGTAGAGGTGTGATCCGTATGGAGCATCTTGCACTTTGAGTAGATTTAGGGTGAGTAAGTTGGGTACGGATGCGGGGGTCGCTGATGCGGCACGTATTCTCTAGTTCACCCATGGAACCACTGTGATCCTGGAAGGGGACGCTTCCCTGACCTGCCTCATCGGACCGGGGCGTCATGAACCCTGGAGTAGGCTCAAAAGGGTGATACCTTGAGTCTGCGTCTCCGGAAGGCTATAGCGAAGCCATAGCGTGGATCGACCCATCTGCAAAGTGTGCACAGGAGGGGCGGATGGAGTGGACAACCCCAGCCGATGTTTTATGCCAGTCAACGCCAGGTTATACCTCTGTCTGCTGATCTCTTGAGACCGAGCCATCAGTCCATCCTCACAGGAGTCGGAACCGAGGTAGAACCTGGGGTTTGGGGTGTTTTCTTAGTTTTAGATGCATATTCTTTGCCGTTGGTATATGGATGGATGCGCCACCCTTCGTGGTGGTTAGTTATATATATAATTTATGTTGTGTGTTAACCCTTGTATTCATGCTTCCGCGACGTAGGAGCCCATCGAAGGCGTGGGCCGAATGACACCTCCGTATCCTTCACTCGAGCATCTCTACGTAGATGGCCCGGGTCAGACGGAGGGCCCTGCTCATGGCGAGATGGTTGCCATGGGAGGGGAAAGTCCCCGTATGTATACGGCCGGGAGTCGTATATATTCAGGGAGCGTCACAGGGACTACTAGGCAGGTTAGGGGTTTCGATATCAGATGATGATACATGTGAAGCATCTGCACAGATTCTCACGTCATTTCGAGACCATTCGATAAATGTGCCTACGGCCTCAGCAACATTATCTGCGCCTGCACATGGAACGGGAAGCACATGGGATGGAATTATGGCTTCAGTGACCTCCACGACTACATTCCTAAAGCTAATGTTCTTTCCATGTAGGTGCCCTCTATGCAGTTCATGCCCCCTGGCAACAACTATGTCACCACAGAGGAGGTTCTGCAAGGTCCTTTTCCTGCAAGCATACAATGACACAGACATTGCTAGAAACCCCGCGGAAATGACCAGAAAATATTGATAAAACAGTCAAATGGCGCCGATCAAGGCCATTAGTTCAAATAGCGCGCAGTTTGCCATTTGCCTCAAATAGCGGCGGCCGCCATTTGCGCCATTGAGGCAAATGGCTGATCGGCTGAGTTTGAACTTAATGGCGCACAAAGACCATTTGGCTTTCTTAGGACGACAAAACTTAGAAAAACTTAGGAAAACAGATTACAGATTACAGATTATTACAGATTACTAAAGATTACTACAGATTACAACAGATTACTACAGGCTACTACAGATTACTAAAGATTACAGATTACTCATTACTACAGATTACTACAGACTACTGCTCCTCCTCCATCTCGCACACCACACCTCTCAGGTCTCTCTCTAGCCTTCAAGACGACCCATGGCGCGCCAATAGAGTGTTCCGGTTTTCGAACACTCAAAATTCTATAATCAAGCCTCTCGAGGTCTCTCTCTAGCCTTCAAGACGACCCATGGCGCGCCATCTCTCTCTAGCCTTCAAGACGACCCATGGCGCGCCAATAGAGTGTTCCAGGTTTTCGAACACTCAAAATTCCTATCAAGCCTCTCAGGTCTCTCTCTAGCCTTCAAGACGACCCATGGCGCGCCAATAGAGTGTTCCACTCTAGCCTTCAAGAGTATTTGTACAAGAAACAGAGGGGCAAGAAGAAATTATGGCTGTACATACCAGAGGCATGTCAAATAAAAAAAAAACAAAGAAATAGAGCATTTTAAAGAAGATGTAAATGTAAATGTAAAGCCCCAGCCCACCTGGGAGAACCAGGGGGAAGGGCCGCCGCGAAAGCGGCCCCGGTCAGATAACAAAGACAAGGGAGAAACCTCTTCCATGAGGAGGGAAGCCCGGGAGAAGGCCCAATCTACGAGATTGGCTCGGGAGATGGATGAAGGCTGCTCAAGCCCGACACAGGCGCAGACGAGGGCCATGAAACAGCTGGAGGAACAGATCGAGAGTAACAGAACCCGGATTGCAGGATTGACAGCAGAGATACAGTCCTCAGCATCCCATGTGCTCAAAAGACAGTTGGCAGCGGAAAGGCAACGGGTTACAGACATGGAGACCCGCATGCAGCAGTTAGAAGACGGGCTTCGCTTGGCCCACTTTGAGAGGCAACAGGATAAGCAGAGCCTTGCCGACTTGCGCGCTCGCGTGGATTCCCTCCTCACCACCATGGAGACTATGGCATGCATTACGTGCGTGGTGTTGAGCAGATACGTTGGCAACTATTTCCCCGCCTCAAGTCGGAAGTCAGGGTATGCCACCGCGGATACGTAACGTCCAACCATCGCCGGGCAGCCAGGCAGAGCTAAGAACCCTGAAGAGTAGGGCTGAGACACAAGATCAGGAGATTCAGGAGCTCAGAGCAACCATTGCCCAGCAAGGCAGCGGCCTCCATGCTGAGGTCCATGAACATCTGCGGCACTCTACAAATGAGTTGGCCAAGCAGCAGAAATTCCAGCAGGAGCTACGCTCTCGACTCCAGGCAGCAGAGGCTGCAACACAGGGGCAGCCACGCGCACCCACAGATCGCCAAACAGGCAAACAGACGATGCCGCCACCACCTCCTCCACCTCCTCCATCAAGACACCACACCGCCACAGGAGATAAGCCCACATACTCTAGCCAACAAGGCCACCGCCGACAACTAATGTTGCCCCTCGACCTCGCTGAGCAGCAGGAGCAGAGCCGCCAACGCCATAATGTGGTGGTGCGCGTGGACTCTGAGGAGCGCGGAGAAGATCTCACCAGTTTATTCGTGATGAGATCCTATCTTGAATGGCATTCCATTTGCGGTACACATTGCTAAGAGCGAGCCGCTTCTTTGGGGCTCAACGCATGTGATCGCCCGCGTTGTCACCTTCACGCGGGGCAGACATGCGAAGTACGCGAGGCCATCCCCGCTAGAGTAGGCAGCCAAGGGGACTGCTCAGATGTCGGTTCAGGATTCACCCCGAATGCAACAAGAGTCCTGGGCCGGGCAAGCCTGGCTCCAGTCGTGGACGCCCGTCAGAGAGGGGGCCGCAGCTCGTCCGGGAAGTTTCGCGATTTTCGTGCCGGGCCGCTAAGGTCGCCGGCGTAATGCATCGCCGCCGCTAGCCGCTTGCCGCCGCTGCCGTTCCTTATCGCACTTCCCCGCCTCCTCGCCTCTTTCTCCGGGATCGCCGCCAGGGGCGCCAAGACATCGCCTCCCTCCCGTGAATCGGGGGTGATCATCGACCGCCCACATCGAATGCAACAAATAGGGAACTATGCCTGATGGTGTCCTCGAACTGCCGGGTTTCCGGCAGAAAGGCGGTAGAGTCTCAACGCTTATCGCGACCAGATATGGATCTCATTTTCCTCATGGAAACATGGGAGCATGCGTATACGCATCACCGGACCCTCCCAAAGCATTCCGATGCAAGGTTCAACGAGTAATGTGCAAGCGAGGGCATGGCGGGTTGCCCGCTACTATCGTGGCAACCTTGAGGAACCGGCCTCGATTTGCACAAAACCGCATGTGTACAATCGCTACTTGTGGGTGACAGTGGCGACATTCTCCTCATAGCAGCATGCTACTTTCCAAAATGCCGAGAGCAACGTTTATAACACTCATTCGGATGTGGATCGATTGGAGCCCTATGTCGATCTATATATGATGACATACTGGCCCAGCACAAACAGGTTAGCAGGGTTATGTTGTTGGCGACTTTAATGCACGCCACGGGAGCCGCAGCAGGTTCCAAAATTTAAGCCCGGCAGAGGGACGCCTTGCGCTTGAATCCCGCAGAGGTGGCTTGGTCAAGGATATCGACAGCAAGCCATATTTCCCGGCTTGCTATGGCAAAGCGATTGTTGTTGCCGGGTAGTATCTTTTGACCCGGTTATTTGTAATGGGTTGGCACAATGGCCGCCTTCCACCGGCCGCAGACTTGTAGGCAGGGAGAATCAAGGGGGCGGCCCGGTGTGGTGGATTATCCGCTGGTTGAGGAACGGGATATGCACCTGGTTACTCATTTTTCCATCGGGACGAGGAAGTAGACTCGGACCACCAGCCCTGTTCATGCACCTCCATTGGGAGGCTCCCCGTGCACCTACGCCTCAACACACCAGTGCCCATTTGCAAGGCCTGGACTACGGCCGTCGCGAGGACCTATGCCCACCGCTTGAGCGTGAACCGGGCGGGACTTTTGCAACTCCCCACACTTCAAGAACAACCGCCGCTGGTGACTCACCCGCTTCCGACGGTAAGCGGAAAAGATGCTTTGGGAGAGGCCGCTCACGGCGAGCCTCAGGCACTATCACCTTCCCCCGTAACAGATGGTTTGATGATGAGTGTTGGGAGCTCAAACGCACACTCCGCAAGTCACCGATCCCATCTCCCGCCCCACAGTCGGGCCAATACCGCCCTTTCTCAAGAACAAGAAGGCCGTGATACCTCGCAGAGCATCGAGAATGATATTTGGTCTCCTGGACCCGCACCTTGTGACATTACGAAAAGGGTCTTGAGCAAGCCTGCACGACCCCACGGGGAACATCACCTCGGAGCAATGGGTACGATTTGCAACACTGCATTACCCCGGCTTGGGGCAACCAACCCCTCCACAGATAGGCATGGCTCGGGTTATCACAGAGGGGGATATCATCATGGGCCCTGGCCTAGCTAATGGGAAGGCAATAGATTTAGATGGCATGCAAGCGTAACTTCGAAATGGGCGGGCCTCCACCGGTGCTATTCTCATGGCATTGTTCAATAAAGCATTGGAGAAGGCTTCCCCACGCGAATGGACTACTAGTAGAGTAGTGCCCATTTACAAAGCGAGGGGACCCTCAATGCCCTAAGCCAACTACCGTACTATTATGGTCAGCTCTCTTTGCAAAACTATTGGTGGCATCCTTGAGCGCCGGCCACAATATGGGCAGAGGAAACGGAGGTGCGAAGCTTACACAAAGGTTTTTCGGCCCGTGACATTCCACCATTGACCATATCTTCACTCTGCGCACATTGATTGAGGATAGCAGGAATCGGCGAGTAAACCCCCATCAAGTTGTTTCGTGGATTTTGCAAAGGCATTCACCACGCACCGCAACAAGCTATGGGGACAGACAGGCGGTGGGACCCCCGGACTTGACTTGCGGAATGCACGGTGTTGTATAGGTCGGTACGAGGCATGCTCAGCCAGACACATCGTAAAGATGTAGGTGACTAGTAGCATTGAGGCGTCAGGTTGCCCCCTCCCCCACACTCTTTGGCCTATACATTGATCGGTTGGAAGATTGGCTCTCAGGCATGGAGGTGCCTACGACATCTTATGCATCACACAATCCGCAACTCATATATGCCGACGATGTCAACCTCATGGCCTATACCCGGAGGACATGCAACGCCACCGGATGCTCTTGACACTTTCTCGCCAATTCACCGGCATGCGCAGTTAACTTGGCCAAAACCGAGTGGTGCCGCTAGTTGCATCATCCCGTCAGCCAAGGCTTCCCACATTCACTTACCAGGAGCAAAGAGGTAGAGGGGCTCGACCTACAAATACTTGGGGATTGAGTTCTCAACTACCACCCATTGGGATGCGGCTATCGCTGCGTGTCACGCAAGGTTGGAAAGCACTATATGCCATGCGGAACAACGACCCACAAGGCAGAGTTGTATGCCCGGGGTCACCAATCACATTTGTTTTTGGCCTTGGTTGAGCCGGTCCTTTTGTATGGGGCGGAAGTGTGGGTCCGGTGATATCCCTCAACACCGGAATGACCTCGAAAGTGTGCGGGTAAGGCCTTTTGGCACGAGGGAGGGTGAAGTCCACAGCCCGCACTGTGATCCCTACTCCAGAGACAGGCTTTCTACCCTTCAACGGGTCGCATTGGAACGCCATATCGCTTACTTCCAAAAGGTGGTCGCTATGGCTGATACACGCTGCCCCACCTTGCCTTGGCCACTTCGGCGATGGGCCCCAACGCTGAAAACTCACTGGAAAGACAAGCAAGCTCGGTGGTTCTCGATGGGGTGTGCGGTGCAAACGATGCGCCCGTGTCGACAAAGAAAGATCGCGAGGCACTTAAACTATACCTTGATGCCACTTTCCTTCGCGAAGCTCGGGATGGAGGCTCGATGCATGTTGTCGGCACACTATCAGCAAAGAAGTCAATCCTAGGCTCACAAGAGGCCCACACCAATACTTGTACACCCGGCTACCCATGAAGAAGCGCCCAGACTTATAGCTTCCATTCAAGACGGGGCACATCGCCCAAGATTTGAAAAGGCGTTGGGTCGGGAAGCACGAGAGAAAAAGGCTTTGCAGTGTTGCCACCAGGGCGCGATTGAGGATGAATGTCATGCCCTCCAGATCTGCCCAGTATTTGCCCATATCCGAGAGCGATATGTTCGATTACTAGTGCCTGGTCAGCCGTTGCATCAGTTATTGACTACGGCGTCAGTGGGTTTGTTGGGGTCGTACCTCCAGGAGGTTATGGATGCACGGGCTCGTTTGTGTCCTACGGGACGGTATTGAAATGTCCTATGCAATTGTACAGTGTGCCAACATGCTTATTACTGCTAAGGTTTTTCCCTCGAAAACCCTTCGGGGCGGGGGTTTTTTAATCCTGTCAGTAATATGCTTGCTGCTCTCTTTTTGTTTGGGTCCCATAGGCCAATTGGTCTCCGTGGACGCTAAAAACCTATTCTATTCTATTCTATTCTGTTCTCTTTCTTTTTTATTCTTTACTTATTATAAGGACGTGACATGTATGCAGATTTAGGTTTTTTGCAATGGTTGAAAGCTAGGCGATGTTTTATCCTTCCTATGTAAAGCAGTATCAATTTTTTGTTCTCACTCATTTTCTTCCTTACAAATTAGCTGGACATTCTCATTTAATACAGAGTATGTACATGGTCATTTATTACATAGCATTTATTACAAGCTATTATTGTGATGCTTTCTGTGTGGTTACATATATTCTATAATTGTGATTCATTTTCTTGCTTATAAATTAGCTGAGTATGACACGTGTACAGTCTCATTTAATACAGAGTATATAGTGTACAAGATTATTCATTACATAACATTTATTACAAGCTATTATTGCACGGATTTGAAACTATGAATAGACACATGGGCTATTTTAGTGTAAATCATGATCGATTTTGTTTTAACATGTGCCTTATTGCATTTACTATGCCTTTATGGTAACGATTTTGAATGATTATACCCATCATCATTAATGATATTATCCATTATATGTGGATTAGAATGCAAACACGTGGCATTGAAATAACCGTTGATTGGTGACATGTATCGGCTGTTTAAAGGGTCTTCAATACTATAAATAGAAGGCACTTCCATCATTTTAACACATTGAACGCAATCGAGGTATTGGTGTGAGCGCATTCCTTGCATTCGAGCAAGGTATAAATTTTCCTAATGGATTGTTTGTTATTGAAGCGACATTTTTCTTTTGTTAATTCTAGTTAGTGAATGTACATTGTTTGTGGTTTGAATTATTAGGTGCAGTTAAGGTTATATGTTGTCATCATCTGATTTCAGATGGGCATTGAATTACCAAAGATTATTATCATGATGTCGTCACAAATTAAAAGGTTCCTATACATAGCAAGTATTAAAGAGAATAACGATGGATTATCATGTGCAATGTGGATGGTCATCGAGCTTAGCACCTATGTATCATATGGGAAAGGGTCACATGGCAATATGGCGGGTTCAAATCCCCTATGTTCTGAAACTAATGCAAAGTTTAATTATATTTTTAGCGTATAAGCGAGTAAAGACATAGATGTTGGGAAAGGGAAATGCTCGTAGCGACAGTCGAAGGAGACTCGCAAGTTTGGCCTTGCAAGGCCGCCGCGATAAATTTCTTGTAAGTATTACTTGTTGTATGGGGAGAATTTTAAAAGTTTGTGGATCTTGAGGTTTATATTTTTTGATCCTAGCATATTCCTGAGAATATTCTGGGATCCAATGATAAAAAAAAAGTGGTGTAGATAATGCCCTGGCGCGAGGGGGTACTGGAAAAAAAATTCAAGGGCCATGGCCAAAATGGCGAGGGGTGCACGCAGCTTCATCGTCAACGCTCTGGTTCGAGGGTTTTCACTGATTAATCTAGCACCAGAGACTCTTCGAATCGTCAAGTTTTTACAGCATGTTTGATCTCTGTTTAAAAGCCTGTTTTTGTTGGCAGAGAAAGATACTTGCAAGGAAAACCTTGCCCTGTTTGGACAAAGCTCCAGAAACCCGAAATCTCAGACTCTCGGAGGTAATCTTTAGAGCAGAGGAAGCCGTAAAAGAAATCTGGCTCTGGATCCTCATGCATACTATGGCGCTGCAGGGATCTGTTTTTGAACTCCATCACCATTCTGCCCCCTTTGGCTTCGCTTTGCAGAGCTTGTGTTTTTCTGCAGGAGTGCGAGGATGGCAACGGAATAGACTGGCAGAGGAAATCCTAGGATGTTACAGATGTCGCTGTAGAGTGTTCATCAGTTTTTATCATATTATCCTAGGATGTTATACTTAGATGCCGCTGTAAAATTTGAGCTACAGCTACGTTACTAGTTGGTAACAGCTGTCCGTTCGACGGTCAAGATTAAATCTTGCAGTGTAAACACAAGAACGAGGGCGCTTATCAGACTCCCATCCTTTTTAGCAAAAAATACATTAGAAATTTGCTAAAAATTTGCAGGAAATTGAAACGGGGGACCAAAAAAATTTCGTTCAAAATTTTCTAGCAGCCGCCTGCTGACGTGGCAGTGCGGCGAGTGGGGTGGTAGTGCTATCCGTGGCTTTGCCACTCGTGACTTGCTACGTCAGTAGGCAGCCGCCAGAAAATTTCTTCACGAATTTTTTTGGTCCTGAAAATTACTTTTTCGAAAAACCCACAACGATTGAATTACGTAAATGCTCCATGGAGGTGATTTGGGAGGGGGTGGAGGGGGGGGAGGAGGGAAGGGGTGGAGAGGATGGGCCATTTATGACTCCCTTTGTACGATGGCAACAAAATCATGAAGCAGATCACAACCGAATCTATTGTCCCCAGCTAATTCACCCCTAAACATATCAAAAGTCAATTGCCCGTGCATAATTGCAGCTGAATTAATCCTAATCTCGGGCTAATCCACCTTCGACCCAGGAGAAGAAGCAGCATGCAGGCATTTACTCGACATATGTAGGGCTTTTCGAAAGGGATGGGGGGAGGGGAAGGACAACTCGATCCATGCGAGCTCTCCATGGTAGCAGGGACCCTCTACACTGCGATCCCTTGTCTCTATTGGCCACGATAGGAGCCATGAGAATGTTACATGGCTACATAATGCTATTGAGGACGGACTAATCGCCTATCAAAGGTGGCGCCTTGATACCCCTACCTTCAACCCGACAGAATTCAAACCGTGGCCATTTTTTATGGTGCATCATTAGATTATGCGACTTGTGGAGTAATCAATGGTGCCAAATTTGAGGAATGTGGTGATGTTTTAGGTCTTCAAAATTGACTGGCCCCCTTAAGAGTCTGTTTCTATGAGCCCAAAAATGCCCTGGACTTAGAAGCCAGGGCCCAACAAAACTAGTTCTCAAAAACCAGTTACCATGCTATGTCTGATCCGACTTGAGTGTCTACGTGGCCCAGGAATGGCATTGGGCTTCCAGAAGGGGAGAGGTACCTTCTGGGTGACCCTGATAAAGCTGTCGCCAATGATGAACGCTCTATCCATCGCTCACAGACCATTAAAAGTAATCCACTTAATTGCCAATCAAGAAGCAAGATATGTAACGTTCCTAACCGACATGTCCTTAACCAACTGGGCAAAACCATCTAGACGTTTATGAGTAGTCGCTTCTACCCATTTATGCCGGTGTTCGGGGGAACGCCCTACGTGCACATTCAAGGTCGGGAATACTCGAGCGGTCTACCATGGGTCCGTTATAGTCTCTCCCACTAGAACTATGCTCGTCCTCGAGCATCCAAGGCTATACCATGTCACAATGATTACCAAGTCTTTGCAAATTACCCATGCATATATAGGCACCCATGGAGACTCGACTCGAGACCTGCTCTGATACCAACTGTAACGTTACTAACCGACATGCCCTTAACCAACTGGGCAAAACCGTCTAGACGTTTATGAGTAGTCGCTTCTACCCATTTATGCCGGTGTCTCGGGAACGCCCCACAGGCACATTCAAGGTTCGAATACTCGAGCGGTCTACCATGGGTCCGTTACAAGATAAAAGTCGGCACCTCATAGAATATTCAAGAGGCAAAGGTAATAAGGCAGATAGTTGGCTCACAGAATCAAGATGATCGACAGAGGGAAAGCCTGATCAAGATCAAGTTTCTGAAGGCCATTGAAGGTGAGTCTAATTTCTAGAACTGCCAGTATGATCATTTCAGATTTCCATTTCGATGAATGCCTAGCAATTTTCATAGAACTCCTTCCAAGTTTTTATTATGTGATAAAATCAATTTTTTGTCTTGTTGCTTTTGTCAATTCTAATCTGTGATAAAATCAAAATGGGTCTTGTTGCTTTTGGCTTCAGGTGAATCCAAATGGTCACCTCTATAACAGCTTTTGTATGCCATAAGGTCGAATTGGCAGCTCATCACAAAAACTGGCCACAAAAAATGCCTGGCTTAGGCGCACATGGCCAGGCGATGTTGGGTCCAGAACCCGCTCATAAAGACACGTCTTATTTTTTATGGTTTAGCATTTTGATGGTGTCTTATTACGAAACCTTATAGTGGAAAAACAACTTCAATTCTATGTATCATATTTTTTTGATTCGGAGTCATAGATGGTGTCATATCTCAATGTGGCAGTCCTATTTTATGACTATAGTAGAAAATCACCCTAAGTGCACGACATGGTGCGACCCTCCCCTACCCTAATTCTAACATGGGCTAAAAAATTAAAGGACCCTGTTTATTCACTAGAAGCCACCATGGTGAATGTGCGTGCAATGTGCAGAGAAGACAGAGGGCAATTTATAAGAATACCTCTATTTTTTTGCAAAATTGTGAAAATGCCCCTGTTTTTGGGGTATTTTTGATAAAATGACTACAACTTTCTGATGATGTAAATAGGAATGTGTCCTCCATATGAATTATAGATGAGATTATGTGGTGCAATTGAAGAAAGCAGCGGGTATTACATATGATTATGAATGGTTTTAGGGTGTATTCGTATGCTAAAATAGTATTATGCTGATGTCAGTAAATGTGGTTTGGGTTTTGTAAGGTGTGCCATTTATTTTTCTTACTATGTTAGGAAAGTAGGGGTCGTGTCAAATTTGTGCGTTAGGCAGGGCATGGCGGAGTTCTTTTGATGGGTGGCTTGTTGGCCATGGCGGAGTTATTCTGGCAGACGTCTTGAAATCAATTCATAGAGCTGCATATCTAGCGTATCTTCCCAACAAAGCTAAAATCATCTAAAATCACATGTTATATTATTTCATAGACACAAATAAATCGTAACCATAACTTAAGATTCTGGACTCCGATTCAGATAATTTTAGCTTGTTGGGAAGGTTTCATTCTCTGCTATAATTTATCTAAAGGACACATTCTTATTTGGATGAGCACTGAGCAGGGAAAAAGTGACACCCTTAAAACAAGGGCATTTTCACAATTTTGAAAAAAAAATTAGGGGTATTTTTATTATTTACCCCTTCCCATTTGGGGGATGATCTGAACCGTCAAAATCTTAAATCCCAAACAGTTTAGATACGTTCAAATTATATACGCCCAATTTGGGTTAGGCTCCCAAGAATAGGAAACCTCCCCAACTTTCAATCAAAGCCCGGGGAGGTTTCCAACTGTGTTACCCTGGGGAGGTTTCCACTGGTTTCCATAGAATCTCAAAATATCTCGATCACACGATCTTCTCTGTTCTAAATTTATTAGAAGCGGCTCCATTGCCTTTTTTGTTGATGATCATTTCATTTCTATTTTTCTTTCGTGCATTTGCTCCGCCCAAAGCCAGCTTTTGCATGAAGATGATCTTCAGCACCAGCGGAATCTCACACCCTCGGACAATCCGGAAGGCCTGATAAAGAGTTAGCAAAGCAAGAAAGCGTATGTTTAAATTATAATGCTTGAGATTTTTATCATATTTTCTTGTTTACTTGCATTTCTAATCTAAATCGGGCTCATTCCAGCATCTAGAGCCTTCGCCGACCTCTGAAGACAGGGAGGGAATTTTTTTCGCCTACATTTCGGTGGCATGCCTTCTTAATCTTCGTTCTGTTGCCCTAATAGAAATGGCACAAGATCTACAGGTATTTTTTAAACCTAGTTCCTTTTGTTCCTTATAAGTTCTGGCTTCTCCTTCGTGTCTTTTATTTTTGGGCTTTGTTGGACTTGCATTGAGACCACGTTCTTGCTTTCTTGATTAGAAATAAGATCAGAACACTATTCCATGAGGATGCAAGCCTTAGATGCTAGGTAAAGAAATGAAAGTGATGTAGTTTTCATTCACGTTAAGCTGCAAGTGCTATTATATATAACGGGTTTTATGCTTGGACAAGAGCAGATGGCTTCGGATTCAAAAGTATCTCTCTCCAAAAGGCGTCCAAAGCTATTCCCAAGTAACACAATGTAAGTAGCATCGAATAGAAGTGAGCCATGCGTTGCAGGAACATCCCAAACATAGTCAACAGGTCCAAAGCTTCATATTTTGCACTTTTTAAAGCTTTGGCCTCTGCCAGGTTTCAATAGAATTGGAAAAGATGATATATTATTCCTGAATTGAGACTCTTTAATTGAACCAGTGTCAACCAGGTTACTTTTGAGATCTGTTTGAATATCAATTTTTTAATGGTTTTGCAGAAGGAATAAATAATAATAGCGAGGTTGAGACAAGTGCTTCAGTTTAGAAGATGCTTATATTGGGTCATCATCAGCGAGACCTAAATACCCTTCAGGTTCAAAGCAGAGATTTGTCATTTTAATTGATAAATTAACAGGTTTCTTTCTCGCTTTCTGATATTATTATTATGCACTATGTAATCAGAAAATTGTGCATAGTAGGAAAGTACAAGATCCCCATATTGCTGGTCATACTGATGCTAAGGATCAGCAAGCAATTGAGCTTTTCCATCATAAAATCAAAGTACGTCTGCAAATTTAGAGAGAACACCTCGGAGTCAGGAACATTACTTGCTTTTTTTTTATGAAAGTTGAAACATGCTAAATAAAGTCATATTTGACAGCATACTAGTTCTTTTTTTTGGCAAGAAACGTGTTGTTTCTAGTATTCAGCCAACTGCAATTCATCTGGGAAATTATCTTGGGGCAATAAAAAACTGGATCAGATTGCAGATTGCAATCTCTTTCTATGACGACTCAATCAGCAATAGAATCGTATTCTGATCAAGCAAGGCAAATCAGTGGTGCAAAAACTTGACATCTGATGGCAAATGCATAATGACTAATGTGCAAATATAAAGATTAACCCTTTTATTGACTGGGCACCATTGTTCATTTGTTATTTTGACAATATTACCTTCCATTCCTGCAACATAATATAAATAATCTTGGAGCATGTTATCATATTTCAAAATTTTGAAACAAGCATGCTACAATTCAGACATTGCCATCAGTGTAATATATCAAATCTTGAGTGGCTAAAATTTATTATCGCCAAAGGTACTATGAAATTCCTTAATGTGATAATGAGATCATAAAATCAAAGTGTCTGCAAATTTAGAAGAACAGATGCTAGATTTTGTGGAAAATATATTCGAAGAGACGGGTGTAGAAAGGATGGCAAGGACCAGAGCTCCATGGAATATAGTAGAGGCAGATGATGTGTATAGGATGAGGGTGGACATGCCTGGTTTAAGCAAAGAAGAATTGCATGTGTACCTTGAGGAAGATGCCCTTGTTATAAAAGGAGAACATAGTGAGGAGAAGAAAAAAGAGGAGGAAAAATGGTCCTCCAGAAGCTTTGGAAGCTATGAAACCAGAGTTGCTTTGCCTGATAATGTAAAGCGAGAGGACATCAAAGCAGAATTGAAGGATGGAGTTTTGTATGTTACCATTTCTAAGCAAGCCAAGGAAACTAAGAGGCAGAAGATTGAAGTTTCTTAAAGATACTGTCTGGCTCTATCTGGTTAACACAATTTTGTGGAAAGTCTTGAGGTTCTGATCGATGGTTTATTTTTGTATATATTGAGGTAGCTCAATAAAAAATATGTTCTTATGCCTTTCAAATGCATATTTGGAGTTTGGTCATTTCTTCAAGAACACATCCCAATTTCTTGAAGATAAAAAATATTGGAATTGAATTGAATGGGTTTTTATGTCCACATTAACACTTATGGAACTCGAACAAAGAGCATAATACTCACGGCGAATGGATGAATTCGTGCTTCAAGAAATAGCTCACTTTGAAATTTTATAGACATTTTGTGGAAACCTCCCCTAGTTTCTTTGGAAAGTTGGGGAGGTTTCCATAAAATATTTAAAAAAATAAAAAATAGTCATTAATGTTGGCAACCACCGATGGACTGCAACGCACGAGGACCGAGATGCACGGGGCTAGTCTTGGTCTTCGTGCAAATTTAGAGAGCCTTTTCTTTTTTTCTTTTGTGGAAACCTCCCCACCTTTCCCTGGAAACCTCCCTGTTTTTTTAATTGAAACCTCCCCCGTGTCATCCAAGAAAGTGGGGAGGTTTCCCAAAAAGTGGGAGGTTTCCATGGAAACCTCCCCTGTTTTCTAATATGGAGAAAGTTGGGGAGGTTTCCATGGAAAATTGGGGAGGTTTCCGGAAAATGTGGGGAGGTTTCCAGGGAAAATTGGGGAGGTTTCCAGGGAAAGTTGGGGAGGTTTCCACGGAAATTTGGGGAGGTTTCCAGGGAAAGTTGGGGAGGTTTCCATTGGAGCCCAACCCAAAACGGGCGTAGAAAAAACCATCGGTTTAGATATGGTAGTGTTGTGTAATAACAGAGACTGAGATGGCAGCTGGGGGTACCAGAACCACTTTGAAGATTACATTTTCTGCGTCACCGACTTCATCAGCCCCAATTTCTAATACCCATTTTGTCATTCGCCCAACAGTTGCCTTTAGAAACTCGATCTTCATTCCACCTCCTCAAATATATTGTTCTTCAACCCGGCCATGTAGTTCATGGTCGTCATCCTTTTTCCTAGATTTTGGTGCTCCATGTAGACATTGGAAGGATGACCAGTTCGTTATTGCTAGAAGACTTGGGTCCGTTGCTGAAAAAAGTAGCTCAGCATCTAAGGAATTAGGGATTGATGTCGAGGAATTGGCATCTTATGCTCTTCCTGTTCCCCCATTTAAAAAAAGTTTGCGAATTGCAGATATCAAAGGGTCTCCTGATGGGGGGCTTGGAAGGGTCGGGGAGCAGCTTGTTCTTCGAGGCTGGGTGCGGACTTGCAGGCTTCAAAAGAGCTTCAGTTTTATTGAGGTTTTTGCCATTACCCAGTGTACAATGTGTCCCTTTGTATTTTGGATTTTTGTTTGAATTAAACTAGATAATTTTTTTCTTGCTTACGATGTTTTTAATTTTTGTGGTAGCAGATAAACGATGGTTCCTGTGTTTCAAACTTGCAGTCAGTTTTGGTATCAGATATTGAAGGTTATGAATTGGTATATTTTTCATGAAGTGAGACGATTTGTTTACCTTCGAATGGAATTATTGTTTAACCATAGGTTTGACACTTGAAGTCAATAAGTTCCTTGTTGTTTTAGATTAGAACATTTTATGGACGAAATTAAGATTCAAATACATGAACATGATCTGTGGGGTAGTAAAAATAAAATTTGATTAACATAAAAGTTGCGGAGTATTATGTTTTTTGCTAAGTTCGTGAAAGTATAGCCTAGTACTTTAACTAACATATGAACATTCAAAAAATTGAGGAAGCTTGCTTATAGATTACTTTTGGCAGATTGAGTCTGGTCAAATTGCTACAGGTGCATCTGTTGTCATAGAAGGCGTGATTGTTGAAAGCCAAGGTTCTAAGCAAAAAGTTGAGTTGAAAGCAGCTAAACTGGTTCTGGTATGTTAGTTTGTTCTTCTTTACCATAAGGATGCTAATGCGATGAAATACCTGAGATTATCATTGTTTTGCAGGTAGGAGGTAGTGATGGAGCTACTTTTCCCGTGCAAACGAAGAAAATAACCAGGGAGTTTTTGAGAACGATTGTGCATCTACGACCACGGACAAATACCTTTGGGGCTGTATGACATTCTTTTCTGAAGCTTCTACATATTTGTAAAATAATTTTTTGGATTATGTTGGCTCAGTTTGGATAGACTACTAGCTGCAGATTTGTGCCTGGTCCTTTGTCCAAGTTTAATACCAAGCTTACCAATCTAATAAATCCCTGGGAATCACCTTATGTCTCTATTAAGGTTTCTTAAATTGACAGGGTTAAACTAGTTATATGAGCATCGGATATCTGGTATGACTCTGATGGGATTGTACCCAGGTTGCTCGAGTCAGAAATGCATTAGCTTTTGCAATCCACCAATTCTTTCAAGAACGTGGCTTTATCTGGGTTGCAAGTCCTATGATAATCAGACTGTGAAGGTGCTGGAGAGCAGTTTTGTGTAACCACTTTGGTAAAAAGCAGGGTAGGCTTTTGATTACCGAGTTAGTCTGAGATATACTCTGATATAGAGCCATTAGCATTACAGATTCCAAATTCCGGTGTAGATTCTGGTGCCCCCATTGCCCAATTTTGATGGATTGAAATAGGGTGAAGTGTCAAGTGTTTGGTGAATGGGTCTGCTAACTCATGGACTGTAGAGTGGTATTAGAGCTCAATTGGGCCAGACTCTACCTTCTCACGAACATGATGTAGTGTGTCAGTCAATGTGCTTTGCTGTGTTTATGGAAGCAAGGGTTGCTGCCACTTTGTCTGATTGTCACACTTGAGAAGTATGCCTATGAGGCCTTTATGTGCCCTTGGATTGCAAAATCACAATGTGATCTTTTCTGTTAAGCATTGAACTCCATGCATAAAATTAAGAATAGTTTGATTGAAACAAAAACGTCACTATCATGGAGATGATGAGTTTGGTTCCAAGCGTGAATTTTACTTAGAGAAACTGCTGTTGATAATACAAGATTGACTATTGAAATTCAGTTGGGAACCAACAGCACTGTCAGACTGTATCATTGTCTTTTGTTCTCTTGTTTATTGGGCAGCCTGCAGCTTCAAGTATGTGAAAGTCAGTTAGGTGGTGTTCCTGTATGCTCAATAGCGATTCTTGTTCATTATTATGAAGAAAATGTGTTCATATTCTTGACATCTTGCTCTCTTATAGGCAGAGGGAGAAATGTATAAGACGTCGGTATTTAATCAATACTGTAGTATTATACATCTCTTATCAGCAGAAGTGGTTAAATGTTACTTATGCAGAAGAAATGGATAAAGGGGCACAAAATGAAAATAATCCCCTCGTTGAAGGAATTCTTTCATTATTTGAGACTACTGAGCTCAGCAAAAGTGGAAGGAAGCTACCAAAGAGCTACTTGAAGAGTGCCAGGGAACTGGTTAAAAGCCTTAGTGCATCCATAAACGAGGACAGAAATGATGTTGATAAATTTAGAAAAAGTGCTGATGCTGCAAAGGATGCTATTCGAGACTACCTATCCAATTGGAAGGGCTCATCAGCAGTTAATGAAGAAGTAAGTAAGACTATCATTTACAAGTCTATGTCTTAAGTATATTGTTTTATGTTGGTATTTGCAGTATCATAAAGAACATTGAACACTTAAATTTGGCTTAATGCTTAGTGTGAGATAGGAACGAGTTGATAACACTATGTAAGTTGTTTCTTAATTGCTTCTTAATTGCACTGGTTTTGCAGGATTCTTATCGATCCTTGGAGAAGGCGTTGCGAGTTCTTGGGAATTTTTATAGGAAATCAGGACCAAGGGCCATCTTAACAGATGATGTAAAATCCCAGATACTTGAGGAACTTAAGAATGCTGATGAAAAACTATAAGAAGTCTTCATATAACTATATTGTACATTAGCATTTATTTGAAGTTACAAGTAGATAATAGAACGCTTGAAAACAATTTCGTCTTGTTATATAAAGTATGCACAATTAGTTTTGTATTGTTCTAGGGTATTTTTCCTAAGTTTAGTACCAAGATTGTTGGTCGATCTTTTTGGGCTTAGGTTAGAGCCTGGTTGCATGATTTTGCCTTGGTTTTAGGTTTAGTTGTATGTTTTTTGGGCTTAATTTAGCTTAATTGTAGTATCGCAGAATAGAAATCCGGACTGCACGGATGTGAAGCCATGAAACTTGCTCATGAGGCGATGGAGAAGATCAGATTATTGCGGAGGCGGATTTTTTAAATTGGCGAGCTACCATTCAGGAGCAGGGCGGCTTCTTTTTGTATTAATTTTGTTTTCGTTGCCAATCGTTGCTTGTCGGTTTATAATAGCCATGGTTTTGAATAGTTTCTTCTTCAATCGGCTTGCATGGTCTAGGCAGATCTTCTAGCACTCTGGGTGTTCCCATATGCAAGGTGGGTGATCTTGACTGTCAAGTGAATTACCGCACTATCATGGTCAGCTCGCTCTTTACAAAATTGCTGGCCGACATTCTCGAGCAATAGTTGACGATGTGGACAGAGGAAAGAGAGGTGCGGCCTCTTACGCAGGCATGATTTGGGACCCCACACTCCATCATTGGTCATATATTTACTTTACTTTGTAGACCTTGGTTGAAGATAGAAGGAATCGCCGCCAAGACTTATACGACTGCTTTGTTGATTTGCAAAAGCTTTTGACAATGTGCCGCAGGATAAGTTGTGGGATAAATTGAGGCAGTTGGGGGCCATATAGAATTGCAAAATGTGATATACATGTTCTATGAGGCATGCTGAGGCCGAATGAAATGTCTAAGACAACATGTGGTCAGCAGCATTGGATTCCGCCAGGGATGCCTACTCTTCCAACGATCTTTGGCCTGTAATATATGGATCAATTGAAAGATTGGCTCACTGAACATGGGGAAGCGGGGGCCTAGCTCCTACACCACATAGATTGGCAGTTCATATACTCCGATGATGTGTACCTCTTAGCTTACACTCCAAATGTCATGTAGAGTTATTTGGATGCTCTGGACAACTTTTGTCGATTCACTGGCATGCGAGTCACTTGGCCAAGACTAAGGTGCTGCTTGTCTCATCATCGTGCCAGTCAAGGGCTCTTTCTTTCACGTAGCAGGGGCAAAATGTGGAGGTGCATTTCACTTACAAGTATTTGAGAGTGGAGTTCCCTTCGACCACATATTGGGACACTTCCATCCGGCTACACATCACAGCGGGCTAAAAGCACTGTATGTCATGCAGAACAACAGTCGTAAAGCAGAATTGTATGCCCCTGGACCTATCAGTCACACTTGTTCAAAGCATTTGAGCCTATTCTCCTATACGTGGTCGAGGTTTGGGGCCCACTAATATCTCTCACCACTTGGAATGATCTGGAGCAGATACAGAAAGCCTTCTTAGCTCGCGCATTTGGGTAAAGTCCACATTCCCTACCAGATCTTGCAGTAGGAAACATGTTTCTTGCCCCTTCAAGGGGCCATTGGACCGCCACATCATCTACTTCTAGAAAATGGCTGGTGTGACCGACGCTCATCTCCTCAATCTTGCTTATGCTGTGGCACTCAGACCACAATGCCTTGTTGGAAGGAGAAATAGGGTCAATGGTTCTCGCGATGGAACGTGAAGGAGCAAAGCAGAGGTGCTTATAATCTAAATTGAAGAGGACCACAATCATTTGGAGTGGTACTTTGATGCGCGCATCATTAGCAAACTCTGGGATGCGAGCTCCTTGGAACAGGTTAAAACGGCACATTACAAGTAGCAAATCAATCCCACGCTGACATGAGATTCACAACGCTACCTGCATACACATCTGCCCATGAAGAAGCGTATATTGATAGCTTCTACTCGAATGGAGGCGCATCGCCTCTGCCGTGACGTTCCACGTATTTATATGCTATATGTATAAATATCGTGACACATCATTAGATATATTTGGACCATTATGGGTCATTAGGGGCTAACTTAAAAGGGTTTATGTTAGTTATACTAATTGTCATACGTTAATTAAGCTAATTAACCTGATTAGGCTAATTAATATCATTACGTAGTTTGCATAGGTTAATTAGGAAAAGCCATCTGGCCCAAGTCGATTGGCCAATGGAGGCTTGCTAATTTGAGAGGGCAAGTTGAGCCTCCACCCCCAATTCTGTCCCAAATTGATTTGGGAAAGGATTGGAGAAGGGAGGAGCTGCTGAATCTTGATTCATGGATGTTCTCTGGGATAATGGATCAAGCCAAGAGACAGGTTAGTCTTTAGGTAGTTTGTGTTTCCATCTAACTCTTGTACAAATAAATGGATGATTAGATTCTAGTTATGTTCTATTTGCGATTATGATGGATGTTTTGTATACGATTGCTCTCTCTTTCCGTTCCTCCTGTGTGTATGGGTTAAAGGGGGGTAGAGACCTAAAGGCCATCTAAGAATAGAGATGCTCCTTAGAACCAATTAAATCCCGTTCAATGTGGCCCTGGCTATTGATGATATGATGTGGTATGAGCCTGGGATTAGACCTCTTCATTTTTTGATGCATTTGTTATGTTTCCTACTATTAAGAGGTGTTGTATTATTGATGGACGGGCTAACCTTCAAGGTGGCATATTATGCTATATATTGTGTGCTAGGTGCGAACTTTTATGTACGCTTCCGTTATATAGAATTTCCATAGAAGGCGTGGGATGAAGGACACCTCCGTGTACTTCACTGGGATACTTGGCCATCACAAGTGGTCCGAGGCAGACGAAAGGCCTTTCTGTGGTGGTGATGTCGCCATGGTACCTCCAAGGCAACATGTATGTCTTTGATGAAGATATCTTTTGTGCCACGTTGTGGCCGGTGAACAACTCCACAGTGCCCTTGATCTAGAATGACATGAAAGTCAAAATCCTTCAGCTCAGGAACAACTGATATAATATCGAGTATGTTAGATCTGATCATGGAGGACCATATACCAATGCATGCTCTGTCCTTTAGATGGGTTAACAATTTCTTTACACCAGGTCTTGGATAAACCCATTTGGTATTTGTCTCTAGAAACCTAGCTGGAAAAGGGGATGCCGCATGGTGCTCTGCTTTGGAGAAGGTCTTTAGAAGAACTCCATTCAAGTCGAAGAGGATTAGTTTTTTGTTGCTCGATGTGGTTTCCTCTCTGCACATTACATAGTGGAGGTGAGCACTTGCAAACAAAATCACGTACAACGCGAGATGTATTTTGAAATATCAAACTGAATAGTCTTGCGCTGCGCGTGAGTGAGCCATTCGAACTAAATTTTAAATAAATGAAAAATGCAATAACTGGCGCTTACTCTTTAGTCCCCGTTGAAGTTGCCTCTTCCACCTTTTTGGACGCCCTCTCTTCTTCTTCAGCCCTGATAGGCGAAGGACTAGTGTCAGTTTTTGCAGGAACAGGAGAAACATTCTCTTAAGCAGGTTCCTACTTATTTACCTCAAGAGTGGCCTCTTCCTCCTATAGTTCCTTGGCCAACTTTTCCTGAGTTTCTGCATCCATTACTTTTAGAGACCTTGGTGATGGAGTCCTAGAGCCAGTTTCACTTTCTTCAGACGCAGACTCTTCATCAGAGGCAGTTTCTTCAGAACTGCCATCCTCTGCCTCTGCATCTGACTCACTAGATTCTCTCCTCTGTCCTTCTTGGCCTTTTCTCTCTCCTTCTTTTCTTTCTTGCCAAGATAGCACAGTTCATGCTTCTCCACATCAGGATAGAATAGCTCAAGGAACTCCTTTTGTTGCTTAGTGGCCACCCAGCTTTGGATCTTTCTCCCATGTTTTAAAGCTTCACGGCACATCTTCCCGTTGAAGAAATAATCACAGATTAAGCCTCCCTTGGGTACAAAAGTATCCATCAAATAAGACGCCAAGTTTCTGCTAAATCTATGCTTGTTGACTGCACCTCTCTTCAGGACAACCTGTGCATATTCTAGTTCCTTTTTGCAGTGCTCCTCTGTCATCGTGGACGTAAATTCATCGGTCCAGTAGTAATTGGCTAAGCATGCCTTCTCTATGAACTGGAGTATAGGTTCAGGAAAAGTTTGGGAGCCAGACTTGTGTGCTTCATATACTGCATCTGATACTATATGCCATGATTGATGTAACTATTCTTTGCATGTGTCCCATCTACAAGCACTTCATGTCTTACACTTATATGGGCCTCAACATAAGTAGTAGCCTGCAGGATCTTGGGATACTCTATTGCTGGATCTGATAGGAACACAATGGTGATGTAGTCTTCAGTGGTCTGCTGTAGACAATTAGACATCATTGAGATGTAGTAGTCTATCTTCTGCTGGTAATGTTCGATAGTCCACTACAAACAATGAAGCCGTCTTAGGAATAATCTGGGTGGCAATTACCAGAGAAATCTGAGATGACTTCACCATGTATGTTTTGGAGACCATCTCAGGAATATCCAAGTCTCTAACTCTACACTTCAGCTCCACAAGGACTTTTGCGAGTAGATGGGCTGGCTTTTTCTTATTTCTAGACTTGTATGCCTGAACAAATCCAGGTGACCACTTTGAGTACTTGAGCAGGTCTGCATCGGTTATGCGCATTATATCTAAGATACCCTGCTCAGAGAGGTCTGTTATTCTAGACATCTCGAAGAGTTCCTTCGAGATGGCCTCCCTCATGGCCCTGAGATCTTTCATGGGCTTGCAGGCTTGGGGAAAGGAGGGTACATCCTTTATTTTGAAAACCTTCTTTACAAAGATATGTCCATCCAAGACTGACTGGAGCACCTTGAGTATTTCTTCCTCCCTTAAGCCATGTGCACTCATGAGTTCTATGACATTAAAATCCTCAAGGGATCCCTTCTCATCCTTGCCCGACTTCCCTACACGCTCATCTGCTGCCCATTTGTTTCACACCTCATTCCATTTGTCCCACACATGATTAGAACTGAATACAATGTGATATGAATCATTCCTTAGACTTCTTCTTCTTGGTGCTATCCTTTTCTTCCTCCTCCTCATGGACATCCTTCTTTTTTGTTGTATGATGACTTTGTGATCATCTTTATCATGTCTTCATATTTAGTGTCCTTCTCTCCCTGCTTCTTTCTTGTTGACACTGAACGGCCAAGCTCAATCCATTGACATCTAGCTTGCCTCAACTGCATGGGATAAGGTCTGACGCATGAGAATAAAAGAACAAGTTAGAATACCTAAGTTGTGCATGTCATGCTTAGCATGAATAGAGTAAACTAGCGTGAGACTCTGTGCATGCTTTGACTACTACCTCGCGTCTAGCACAAAAACACTAAAGCAATCTGACAGAATCACAAAAGCAACATGACAGAAAACAATAAAGCATTAAATCAAATACACTATTTAAACATTAAATTGTATACGCGCCAAGTGCGAAGTAGCAGTACTGCATATGTATAGAGTCTCGGGCTTAGCATAAAAAAAGGGTAGACATGCAAGTGTTTTCTTACACATATATACTATTGTATATACATAGTGTATATGCATAGTATATACACAATTTCTCAAGAAATGGACATCTCCGTTTTACATTGTCTTTATCTCTTTCCTCGTCTTGCTCTTCTCGACCTTGCTCCTTGTCAATTCTCTTTGTCTGCACCTTGTATGCTCCTTGATTGTCTATTCCTTGTCAACTAGCTTCTTTCTCAATGCTGACTATTCAAGAACATCCTCATTGGGCTGATCGGACTTCATGCAAACCTGCAGCAAAAAACATATGTGCAGTTTGGTCGATGTTTGTCACGAGCTTTGGGAGTTTCGGTGGTGCCACAGTCCAAACACGGAGCTTGCAAGGTAGCTGATCAACTTCATTCTCGACTGCTATGCTTGTTGGCACCATCCACTGGATGACATTAATCACTTTCATCATGCAATGATCACTCTTTCTGCGTTAGGATTTCATGACACCCCTCCAGATTTGGAAGAAAGGCTAGAACAGTTGAAGGACGTGCTTTTCCATGGTTTTCTGGCTTATTCTCTGGATCACTACATACCCCTGATCATTCCTACTTGTGAGAAGAACAGGATCATAGCATTTATTGCCCTTTACAACCACCACTACATGTCTTTTGTAAATATCGGTCAGAGCCTCTTCCGTTCCATTGACTTTAACATCCTGTGGTTAGTGTCTAGTTCCCCAACTGGGATGCAATAGCTTAGGACATACAAGATCTGTGGCTACATAACACGGAGCACCCAGTACCCGCTACAGTATGCACGCGGGCGCAGGTGAAGAGAGATCGTGTATTTTCCATGTGTTAACTAATGTGACTGATGTGTAAAAATTTATCTTATCTTATGTAATTCATAATAGAATGTAATTTCAGTACATGTTCTATGTACTTTCTAATGTGATAGTGATAATTATGGCCTAGGATGGGTTATCATATAACTAATTCGGATAGCATATAACTAAGTACAAGCTAATAAGATGATCACAAATACTATTCGCGCTACGCATGAGGTGGCAGTCAAAGTCTGCACAGAGTCTCCCGCTAGTGTCTCGCGCTTCTACCTCGCACGTAGCGCAAATACACTAACGCATTATTGCAGGACCAAGATAACTTATGAGGAATATTGTACCACCCTTGCAGTTGTGTTCAGGTCCGCACTTATAGTAGTGAGTGCCAGTTGAGGTGTTGCAGCACTTAGAAGCCTGCATTGCTGTAGTGCTCCCTGTATTCCTTGGCATCTATCTTATCCATCTTCTCTATGAGCACCTTTGCTGCTTCCACTGAGTGCTGCCCATCAATGATTATGTAGCAAACTGTGTCGCTCTTCTTCAGCTCATCCCATATCATCCATGGGTAGGGCTTGTCGGCAGTTGTGTCCCATGGTAGAACATTAGCAGGATTTGGTACTGTGGTCAGATATTCTACCATAGACTTATGTATCCTTAAGACATGTTTGGGATCATAGATCTATGAAAGATGCCCTAGGCAATCTTATTAGTTTATAAATAGTATCCTTTTGTGACATCTAGGATAAGCAAATACCATTGCTTGAACTTCAATAGCTTGTCCATAGCTTCCTCTCTCGACTTCTTCTCACTCACTGTTTCCTTCAGTGCCTTTGGTAAGGTGATAAGTGTCAGAGATTCTGACTCTAGTGGACTGCCATTGCCACCAAAACCTGATATGTAGAAGCTTGATGATGGTTTCTTCTGCAAGCTTCTTCTGACCGCTCGAAACTCCCTCACAGACAGACTGTATTGTATGGACCGAGGCGTCTAGAGGCCAGCCATATTTTGTAATGTTATCGACTGACTTTGCTGCCCTGAATCCGTCTATGTCTGCATTGTATTTGCAAATACGTAGGTTCTTCTTCACTGTCTTCTCCACAGCCTTATCTTATCAATTGAAGTTTTGTTGGGAATGATACCATTGGTATCCCAATCCTTATTATACGCTGCAGCAGAAATGACATCCGTTCGAAATTGAGAGGGATGTACACCATCATTTGGTAGACCCGCATAAGCATAAAAGTCCTCCTCTGTTCGGCAATCAGCCAGGTCCGGTCTCAGGGGCACATTCCTTCTGGGCTAGAAGAAAGCAAGAAAAACAAATTAGCAGGGCACCCTAGCCATATCAAAATTGACAGTGCATTTTGTTTACCCTGCGCATGGCATCCATTAGAATTACTGGCTGAGCCGACGGATTAACAACCTTCTTCACCATAGTGCATTTGATTTTTGGAATGCTAGAGTAGAATGTGGAAATTCTCGAGCTTTCTCCGCGGGCTTTTTGGCCGGAGTAGCCAAAGTTGGAGAACTGACAGTTGCAACTTACAAATTCAAAACTTCGTTTTCCTTGGGGTCACATTCATTACGGTGGGCGGTAACCAAGTTATGATTAGAACGGGTATGGTCTATATGAAGTGACGGGCGTCAAATAGGTTAGACTATAGTTGGTGAAGGGTGGTAAATAAAAGTTTGAAGGGTGCTGGTGCTGGGTACTGGCCGGCATTTATTTGTAACCCACCAGCATACTTTTGCCCTTCAGAGCAGTCGTTGCTAGGACAAAATATACAGAGTTTAAAGTATGATTTTAAAGAGGAATGAAGATATCCAGTGATTTTTCTCTCATAGGGTTTAGATTTTTGATAAAGTTCTTCAGAAAATATTTGAAAGCAAATTCATGTTTTTGTGCTTAGATGAGCGTCTAATAATGGATAGGTTATGCAGATCATTCCAGTTTGCAGAGCAACCTTTACCACTCCAGGAACTCTGCCATTTCAAGGTCAAGAAATTTTTGGTGTAGAGATCACTCTTCCATTTCCAGAGATGGCAGCAAGTAAATTTTTCATAACTTGTTTATGTTTCTGGCAGTAAATATTAGAATTTTTATCCATAACCTTATATTGATAATCTTTGGACTATTCTGAAAATTATTGGATTATTCTAAAGGTTATCAATGATAATCTTTAGAATATTCTAAAGATGCTGCAAGTTACAACTTTTAGCCTCAATTAGATCTAAACGGTTGCCAACAGTTAGATCGAAATAATCTTCGAGTCCTAGAGATGAGGAAAATAAGAATCCTGACTTTTACCCTAACCAAACTTGTTTCTAAGGCAAAATATTCTAAACCCAGAGAAAAAGACAGAAGAGCATTCACCTGCAACAATACCATCTCCAAAAAGACAGAACAAACCATGCTGGCAAGCAACGTACTGATACCAAAACAATGCTAGTCTTGCAAATAGCAAATCCATTGGTAGACCTAAATTTTTTGAAGATCACTGCTAGATTTTGACCTCCAAACAACAAATCGATTGGTAGACTTGAACTTCCTGAAGACCTTTGTTTCAGAAACCCCAAAGCCAAACTTAGCATAATCAAACATGCAAAAAATATGACATGTAAAACACAACTCCGACTCGACTTAACCGCTGCTTTCAGTTTCCCTTAGCTCTAGCTTTAATCTAGCCCTCAAATCATAACTCTGCCAACATCTCCAGCTTTGAATTGGAATATGAGGGGCATATTCCACAACCAACACCACACCCCCATCTCTAGGGTTGCCATTCACTTCGTTTTTCTCTCCCTCTTTTATTTACCTCTGTCTTACCTGTTGGGTCAACTCTGCCAAGCAATTTCGAGATTTCCGAAGCAACTTTTTCGTGTTGGTGGGTAGGAAATTTGTCTGGCCGAGATGGAATAAGCAAAAACATCATTGCACCATCAACAATCTCCTGGCTTCGGCACTTGAGAAATTCATACATATCCTTAATCCTACTTCCATTGTTGGGCATAGACCTTCCCTATAGCATCGTTCAATCCAGGTCCTTCTACCCAGATCTTGCGTTTGTTCCACTCCCTAGACCCTGGATCAAAAATCAGAAACTACGGCAGGGATCTGAATGTAATAGAAGATTAGGAAACTATGGTACCATCAGTATACATGCTGAAGAATCAGTAAATCCTGTTCTTCCTAACCAAAATTATACTATCACTACATATATATGCTAAAGATCAATAATCCTCGTCTCACTAGTTCAAATTCTGAAAGACACTCCCAAAAGATCAAGCAAAGAACTTACTTGAGAAAGCCAGCGCAGACAAGAGAATATGAGATCAAGGCATGAGCCCATACACTCTGCTGCTAAAGGAAACCCTTCATTTCCAGGTAGGTGACAGAAGAAGGCCTGCAATTCATGTATACCATCACACTTGTTCTTATTTTGCTCTAGCATGAGCTGCATATTAAATAAGCAATGGAACTGCCCATATCAGCAAATCCTAAGAGCCTGGTTATGATGCTTACACTTGATTTGCTGGATAGCATCCTCTAATAATGGCTGCACTGAAGCAGGACAGAGTTATGAAGCCCGAGTTTGTGGCATAGCTTGCATGGTGCAGGCCAGGAAGCATAGCAAAGCTCATTGTTGCTGTTTGCATGAAGAAGATGTTCAAGGAGGATCTATTATCAACAAGAGAATCGTTGAAATTTAGATTCATTTTTTTCAAAACCATGAGGTGGAACAATAATCCACAACCATCTAATGGTACGAGTCAAAAGCATAACCTACAACTTGAAGCAATAGTACTATAATTTAGAATTCCAATTTGCTTCCACTCTCAACTGCCATATGCGTAGTACGAACAAGGTCTGATACCATTACGGCATGTGGGCAAAGCAAGTATATTTTTCAATAAATGCATAAGAAATCCTTAAGGATAAAACACTAACTATTCTTGAACTGTTTCAAGTTAATGGTCCACATACATTAAATATATACACACATTAGTTCCTTATGGAGCTCCTCCAGTTTATAACAAGAGTTCTAACATGCCTGATCTCTTCAGATGGTCTCAGATTTGACAATCTCTCAATAGTGGAATGTTTTCACCCGATGAAGCTCTTCTTGTAAAGCTTGATCAACACCAATGGGCTGGGCTGCCTTACTCATTGTTAACACGTAAAATGGGCGTAAGTTCAACCAATTCACAAGTAAAATCATTATTGTCTCCACTTTTGCAACCTTCATTAGAATGGAAATGTTCCAACAATAGGTGCCAACTTCTAGGAATTTCGCTCCAGTTCAGACTCCAGGTTCAAACTCAATAGCAGATTCAATAGTTGTTAGAATAGCAATAACAGTTTGTTCATGAGGATTAGATGTTGTTTCAGCAGCCTTCTCATCTAATTTAGTAACAACCTCTTTTCTATTCATCTCAGCAACCTCAGCAGCTAACAGGAGCTTATTAACACAACCATCTTCAACAAGTTTATGAAGCTCATCTCTTCTCACTAAAATATGGTGCCTCAATTTATATCTGCAAATATCAACAACATAATTACTTACCACATGCAAATATCATAAACGTAGCTACAATATTAAACATATCAAATCTGAGAAGTTTTTCTTCTCACAGAAATCTATTTAGGGTCTCAGCTCATTACCTGGATACGAGGATCAAAGGATTCCAAACAGCCCGAGGATGATAAGATGAAAATAAAGTTTTCGACTTTTGCAAGCAACAGACGACGGCATTGAGCCATGATTGGAGATGATGAAAACCCTGGGGATGCTGATGAAGGAGGTCACCAATCTCGTCCAAAAGATCAGACAAAGAATCAAGCTTTTTTGTGAAGAAACAACATTCTGTTTTGCAATGGGGGATAAGCTGAATGGATGCGTAGAGCTCCTGCAAGAGCAAGCCTAGAAGCCTCCCTCCGGCAGAAATCGCTAGGCTGGATGCCGGATCAACCATTGGGATAGAGAAGCATGGCCAAAAAATACCTGCCAAACACGTTCGCATGTATTCCACTAAACCTTGACATGGTCATCCCTCCTGTAAATGTAACATTGTAACATAAAAAATTAATAATAACAAAAATATATTATATCCGCACTATAAGGAGTAAATGCGTATATAATGTTATACGGTGGATTCAGCCCTAGATCGGACGGTTTAGATCTAGGGCTGCAGATCCAACGGCCGTGGCACCAATTAACAAACAATTGGTGGATTTCCGATTTCGTCTACCCTTCTTCATCGCTCATTGCTATTTCCATAGCCATCTTCGTCATTCCTTCCCTGCCCTTTGCCGTCGTATTTTCATGGCCGACCGGAGCTTTCAGTGCCTTAATCTCCAAAAGCAGAGCAGAGCTTGATAGCCTTTTATTCTTGGATGGCTCGGAATATGGTTCAAGTCTTGAAGAATAGTTACAGTACGGCATACCGAGCAAACTTACATCTATATTTCTTTCGAGCTTCACTGGATCAAAAGCCCATTTGGAGCAGATAATATCTCAAAAGCTAGGGGCAGACCATTTCTTTCAGATTCCAGATCAAGCTATACAATAGGTATGCTTCTCCATGATCTAGATGCTGCCAGAACTTTTTGGATCCAACTCTGCTAGATGGTCATCCTATAAACTGTAACCTAGCTTCTGTTGGTGGTATGCATCGTTTTGAGATTTGCCATGCAATTCTAAAGGAGATTTTACAAGCCACTACAAAATTCTCTACAGTTTCCATGGCATGTTTGCCATGAAACATGCCATTCTCTAGATTGCTAAATGTTGTTCAAATAGCTAGCCTCATTCATAATATGATGCACGTTTTTTTACTCAATCCCTTATATTTAGAAACCTGAATCGTGCACTGCAATGTTTACAGAATGCAAGACTATAGATAAGATGTTATTTTTAAGTGGCTAGCTGGGTCAAAAAGAGTCATAGGTACATCTTTTATTATGAAATTTTAATATATTGCTTGGCTAATGCTTTTCTTGGAATTGACATTGTGATATGTGCACATTTTTACAGAGGTTCACGATTCCTATACTGGTTCGAATTGAAGGGGACTTGACACTGAGTGCATGAACATGATTTGGGTTTGATGGTGAAGTGAATCACAAGTACAGCCAGACAATGACAGATTTTCTGGAGTATTCTGTTGTTTGCCACTAGCACATGTTTTGAATGAGAGAATTTTTATGGTGCATGGGGGACTTTTCAGAACTGATGGTGTAAAGCTAGCTGATATTAGGAAAATGATGGCGGCTGGATCCTTGAAGGTCCCCCTGAAGCTAGCTATGGCAGGAAGAGCAGCATATGATGCCGTTGGCATCGCTTCAGTCTATGGCCTAATTTTTTATGGAGGCTAGGCAATACCTGCACTGCGAAACCCCGATGGAGATACCATCGATTGTGGATCTGTGGAGCTACAACCACGATTGCAGGCTTGCGGCTAAGAGTTGAGATCAGGTAACAAAAATCCAGATGCAAAAAAGACATAACGTTGATGTAAGCAGAATTTTGATTTGCAGAAAGAACCACAGATTCCCTATTCGAAGAGCAAATCTTGCGCAACTATGGCCAAGGAATCCAGAACCTGTTCAAAAAATTCAGCCTTTTCCAGATTTGGATGATTGCAGGAGGCTACTCGATGGCAGGTGTGTTCTTCATTTTGTCACTGTTGGTTTTGTTTTTCATGGATGTCTGTAAATGTAGATAAAAGGAGCAGAACAAGCATCTTGCATCCAT
The DNA here is from genome assembly GCA_021234155.1 of Isoetes taiwanensis. Lineage (NCBI taxonomy): Eukaryota > Viridiplantae > Streptophyta > Lycopodiopsida > Isoetales > Isoetaceae > Isoetes > Isoetes taiwanensis. Next base: position 134,135 of record JAJEKV010000256.1, read on the forward strand.
GCCAGGTCAATTTTGATGTGTTTTTTTTATCTTGGCTGCATTAGGATGATATGCTAGCAAGCAGGTTTGTCTGCTGTGTGTGTGCCTGGCTTTATACGGGTTAGAAATTAAGGGTAAATAAGTTGGTACAGAACCTGCTTGCAAGCGAACATAATGGAATTAAAGGCATGCTCACACATTATACAACATTCTGCAGCTTCTCAAGGTTCATGTAGAACTAATTAACAACCAACGACTGCCATCTTAATTGCAACATGATGAACAACTAACTGTAAAAGAGCATCTCTTCTTGGAATTTATAACCTCTTAAGTTATATGGTAAAAACACATGACCTGCATTGGAACAATGTGCCATTTTTTCAGATCTTAAGTACTTGATGTCGTAGAATTTTTAGATGCGCAGAAATGATAACCTTGACAACACACTTCTGATGACCATCAGGGACGTATTTGTTGCAAGGATATATACCCCGTATTCTGACTAACCACATTTGTATAAAACATGCTGTCTATCTGGATTTCTTCCAATTAATCAAGTCTAAGTCACATGTAAAATCAAGTATAACCATTTGGGTTGGGTTTGTAAATCCTGCAATTACCATTTTATGCTTACAAATAGGTAGTTGAAAACATGTTTGTCATACAGGTTTTGCATTCTTTAGAAGTTTGCTTAGAAGGAATCTCTTCCATATGCATTCCCAAATGGGATGACAAAAAACATTTCCCTCTTGACATGATGCGGAGCGCTGCTTCTCCAGGTTTTGGTGGCCTTTTATGTGACAATATGTTTGTGGTTCAGAGTAATTCTTTTTTTATCTTTCTTGAATTGGGTTTTGGTGGACTTTTTTGTGACTTTATGTTTGGTGGTTCAAGGTACTTCTTCCTTGATTTCTTTCTTGAAATTGCATGCAATCAACATCTATGCACAATATATCTTCCAGCATTACTCTTTTAAGTTCTATGATGCATTGACTGCTTATTTGCATATAGCCATCATCGTTGTTGTTATGTCATATTGAGAACAACATTTTCAATCTGGTTTGCACCATGCTTTTTGAAATAAATTCTTTGCTGTTACAGTATGTAGGAATTGCAAAAGCTAAGCTTGGAGTGAGATTTATGACAACTCTTTTTTAAAAAGATGAAGTAAAAAGGTGGGAAATATACTTACAGAAAATAAGGACCATCATTAATGCACTGAACTAGATTCTGGTTATTTGTGTTCAAAGTGGAAATTTTGGATTCCCCAAACACAATTAAGTTGTGTACCATCAAAGCTAAGCTTAGAAAGACAACATGTTGAGAAGGGCATGGTCATGTCCATGGACATGGTATAGGAGCAAGACTCAATATAAAGCAAGAAGGTTTGCTGTAGATGTTTATAAGATTTTGGCCAAAGGTTGGGTTGGGTGATTATCTTTTTTTCTTCCTGTTTCTATTTTTATTAGGTAGTTAGAAGGTTTATTTTTAGAGAGTCACATGGGCTTCCTTTGCATCCGCCAGACCCAAGTGCCCAAGGATTCTCTAATCCGGCATCCTTCAGACCCAAGCTTGCCAAGGATTCTCTAATCCAGCTACCTCTGGCAGAGCAGGTGTTGTGGCAGAGCAGGTTTTTGGCTGCCCTTTGAGCTCCGGTTCCGCAAAATCGGACAACAGCTGGGTCGCACATTTCCAAGGATGCATGCAAATTTCCAAGGATGAACAGAAATGGATCTTTCTTCGGTACTGTTTTCCTTCCATGTCTAGCTTTGGATTGGGTCTAGGATACCCAGGAGGCTTCTTGCTTCCTATTGAAGCGGACTTCTTTGCCATTTCTCTATTTTTATGTGCATTGCTGCATATAGGCATTCCTTTTTCTTCCCCTTGGGATGAAGAAAATCCGCATGTTATCAGCTGCATCGGAATAGGACGGTTCATCTTCTCTTGAGATGAAATTTCATATGATACAACAGATTTCGCCATGAATCTGTACAAAGAACTCGCGATCTCTGTTTTTAGAGCTACGGAAAACGCACCATACCATGCTCTGTTTTCTTCAATCGTCGAATTTGCCTTTAGATCCGAGTGAGGAGGATAAGACACAAATTTACAGCACCGAAGAAAGAAGCTGGGTCGCCTTTGGTTGTAGCTGCCACTGATATGATTTAGCTGCGCGTGCTTCTGTTCTCCGGAGCTCATCAGGTTTAGGGTCTGGCTTCATCGGACCACTGAGTTGTGCATGTATTCGGGCATTTTGGTGTATTGCATTGTTTATATATGACAATTCAATGGTTTTATCAATGGTTACAACTTTTAAAAAATACAAAAGGTTACACTTAGCGATAAGGTTACACTTAGCGATAAGGTTAAATATAAAGCAAATCTTTGTTAGCACAAATGTATATGAATGTTAACAAGACCGTTGATTCATTAGCATTAAAATACAAACAAGTTAGCTATAGTTTTGTCACACATCTTAGAATTAAAGAACTTTGAACATTTTCATTTAAGAATTCAAGCATTTGCCACTAGGAATTGAAGCATATATTTGAAAACATTTTTCTCGTAGATAGTAGAAATTTGTATTTAGTTTTGGCTCCCTTTATCAAATTTACATATTGGAATTTACTTAAAACAATAGTCTATTGTTAGATTTAAAGAAAAAATGAATGTTTGCTCCTATGCAACATTCTCATGATAACCCAATGCATAATTGTAAGTTGCCGTAACCCAAATAGACTAAAATAGTAACATGACTATAATAGTACGGTTGGGACTTAACCAAAAGAGAATGTTGCTATTGTCGAGGATACGTTTGAGGACCTAAGAAGGTTCTTCTAAAGAATATCTGAAGAATGTTGCTATTGTCTAGGATACATTTGAGGACCTAAGAAGGTTCTTCTAAAGAATATCTCAATAGCATAATTGGGTTCTGAATAGAGGCATAGATGCAGATAACTAATTGAACCTAAATAGAGACATAGAAGCATATAACTAATTTAACCATAATAACATTGATGGCTTATCATTTACATGTTTTTAGCTTATGCCCAGCAACGGTGGGCATCCTAACTAGTAAATAGAGAACGTGGCACATAGTATCGAAATCATTGGATCAAAGCTCCTCAATCTAGAACTTTCATAGCCATTCGCAGAATTTAAACTGCAAAGGTTACTGCTGAAAGGAGCAATGTCGACCTCAATCTTATGTGAGGATCTAACGACACACGTTGTTGAAGGCCAAGCCAAAATATTCTTCTTGAACTATATTCAAATTTTTTCCAACCTCGCAAATCTAACGCATGGCCTTTCAAACATAATGTGATAGCCATACTAGTTGTTGAAGTGAATAGAACTAAATTATTGTTTTAACGTTTATGAAGACCAATTTGCTTGGTATATACACAATTGAACTTGTGGAACCCATTAATGGCATGGTGAAATAAATGCATTTACTATGAATTTATGTTATGCAACCCATTCAGTACAACACATGTAAGCTAACTTAATGACGTGCATGTATAGTATATTGATGTGTTCTACCCTTGTACATATCTCTTGCCATGTACTGTCATCTCGCAGTATAGTATAGATATTTATACCATATAATATACTGGAAGGTCACAATGATTTAAGGATTGTATGATTGCTAAGACATCTAAGATAATCCTATGTCGATTTAGACTAAAAAAACAATAGATTATGGATTGAAAAGAAGAGATATCAGAGAGTAATTGTTGAAAGAAGTCAAAGAATGTGTCAGTTATGTGAATTATAACAAATAGAAGATGATGAACATGTACAAAACAAATGCCCGGCATATGATCATATTAAGAACATCAATCAGTCAGTCAAAGTGGAAAGAAGAACAACGATCACACAATTGATAGGGCATGTAGGCTTTAAAAGACATATAGAGACGACATTTGTTTAGACAAAACTCATGCAATGGGTTAACTAAGCATAGAACACATTAGACATTTAGATAATATTAATTCAATGGTCTTCTTGCCTATTATAGCAAAAGTACTGCTTCGAGAATATTGGCCTTATTACCATAGCACTTTATTTCTCTTATCTCTGAGAATGCAAGCAGCTCATCAAAGATCCTGCAGTTCCTGCCGATTTTCTTCAAAACATCATATAATCCTCTATATCTTTTTAGATCCATCCAAATCGGTCAGACCCAACGCTCCAGACAGTTGGGCTGTTCAATTTCTCTCAAGTTTGGCCGATTAACTTCACTCCCTAGTAATGCACCTTTCAATATCAAATCATCACATAATATTTTATACCATTGAAACCAATATTATAAAGACCCAGGGGTTTCACCTAGACATATGGGGATACCTCATCTGCATGCAAGGGGTCACCAAAAAACCCCTATATATGACTTTTTAGAGGTGGAAAATCCCTACATACGTAAATAGAAAAAGCCAGTTTCCATGCCCCCTTCCGTAGATGTACTTACAGACTATCTTAATTTTTACATACCCCTACCCGATCTTGTACTCGAGACCCTAGCCTTACTTAGAGAAAAAATGACGTTTAGAGAAGGAAAGAGAAGAAATGCGTGGTTGAGGAGTGCAAATGCCCATAGGAGGATATAGCATTCGAGCATACCTAAACAATAAGCCACTCTTATGGAAACATGAAAAAAGAAACATACGTTTTACCTTCAGTTTTTGACAACAAAAGCTATTTGAAGAGGTCCACAATTTGTTGTATCTCTAATCTATCTAATTTTGGGAGATGATGGTGGATAATGGTGTTACCAAAAATAAAAACTAGATTATTTTGACTGAAGGAATACATGATGGGATCAAAATTGTACTATTTAGAGGCAGACAAAGGAAACTCAACATGGTATTTAATATGGACATAAAGAGTAAGATGCATTGAATCTCCACATTTGTTTGAATATAATAGCAAAATTGCTTATTGAGCCCAAGACCTATATTACCAATATTGATTTAAGTACGAATCTATTGTCAGAATAATATAAATGTCAAAGCCCAAACGAACTGCCAGAAATATGGCTAGAATAATACGACATGCTTGGTCTGCAAATCAAATCCACATTACACCTTTTATTGCTATTATTTCAAGCTTCTTCAATACCATATTTATGTTCCATATATGCAAATACATGAAGAAATACTTCAATCTTAGAAGGTATGTACACCAAATCCTTCCATGTGACAATAATTGTAAGGTATTCCCCAGTCATCTAGAATGAAAGTGAACATGTGGCAACTCTCGGGAATATGAGAAAAGAAATCTATAATTCTCCATGGCTCCTGAAGATGGGTCTTTGGATTTGGCTTGAGTGCATGGATCACATCAAGAATCTAAAAACCCAAAAATTAAACAAGAGTGAGTGCCTACAGAATAATAACTCAAATAATATAAGCACCATTTGATAATGCACAAGAATATAAACTAATTAACCTTGATACCATCACGATTGAAGAATACTGGAATGTTGTTTCCAACCAAGTCAAAGTATCCTTCCCTTGTATAGAAATTCATAGCAAAGCTCCATGGATCTCGTAGAGTTTCAGGACTTCCTCTCTCATGGATTGCAGTTGAAAAGTGGACAATAAGTGGGGTTTAAACCCTAGGAGCACATAAGAAATCAGCACAAGTCAGGTGGGATATATGATATGTGACCTCAAAGAAACCCTTTGCACTTGCACCTCTTGCATGTACAACACGTTCTGGAATCCTCTCCCTGTCAAACTGGGCAAGCTTCTCAACTAGATGGTAGTCTTCAAGCAGCACAGGCCCTGCATTTACAATTACATACAGCTTGTATAAGATGTCCTCATTAGAAAAGGTTAATTATTGATAGGTAGAATCAACAGCTAGTAAAATGAAACAAAACAGTCGTTAGGCAGACAAAAGTAATGATTGAAAAAACCAGATATCTTAGAATATACATAGAAAAACTGACATCCTAATAATCTGAAGCTCATTACACTGTATTAGTGTTCATAAGCTAGCCATATATCTAGATAAATGTAACTAGAAACGTGTGCCCGGCGATGCCGGGCATTAGTCATGGCATGGGATATGGGCATCCAGAATGGAGGAGCATAAATTGAATGAAATGAATGGAGTGCTTAGGTGGAATTAAATGGTTATACTAATAGATTGTGTAGATGTAGGCGATATAAGAACGTGCGTATGCTCGAGTGGAATAGGATAGGATGCATAGGTGGATACGATAGAAAACCTTTCTAGTATATATATGTGGAGAATAGAATACTCGAGTGGAATAGGATAGGATGCGTAGATGGATATAATATAAAACCTTCATAGTACATATATGTGACCCTAGACAAATTTGCAACATCCAAAACATCAAATGGTATGCTATTGACATTGCCTCAAGCAAAGAAGAATACCCATTTCTAGACTAACTTTAGCAAAAAAAAATGAAGCTATAGGCATAACTTTGGGCTTGAAGTATGACGGGCTTGAAGTGGTCATACTGCCCAATTCAATTATGTGGATTCTATAAGTTATTTTGAATTGGTTAGCTAATGAGTCAATTGTAGCTTAAGTACATGGAATTTATAATGCTCTATAGTTCAACTTATCAAGCAAGTTGCATTCTCTTTTTCAAAATTATCCAAACTAAATCATGAGATGATTGCATTCCATCTAGCTACGTAACATAAACGAAGTTGGAAATACAAAACACAAACACAATTGAGTTTTCAAGATGCATTACAAAGTAAGGTTATGTTGCAAAATTTGACAATGGTTCAAATTCAAATCCAACATCATTTTCAAATGCAACAAATGGGTTTTGCTAGATAATTCTCTATAAAATGAAGTCTTTGAAGACAAATAGATTTCTCAATTGTTTGGTTATGAAGAGGAAATTTGGCACAACACCAATTTATGGAATTTACATTGGTAAGAAAGAACAAACTTGAATTTTATTATGGCAGTGGTGTTGTATCAATTGATGAAGTAATTACAATGGAAAGACATTCGAAGGAACAGAAGCAGCTTGACGTTTGAATCAAGTAATTTTGTCCTGCTGGGAAACACTTGTGCAGATTTAAATTCTCCCGAATGATGACAAACCTCTATGGTCTAAGAAGCCCCTTGTCTGCAATAGAAACATGTTAAGATACAAAAAACATATATATTGCAGTCTCAGACATAATAAGGCACAGAATTTGAAACAGAGGCAAATTTGTATCTCATTTGCTATAGAATACATCTCTCATGGCTATCCAACAGGACATTATATCAGAAATGCCAACATTTAGTCTGCAATAAAAATAGGTGCCATTAGCTGCACAATTCCAAACGCCCAATGCATTCACGCTAAATTGCATTCGATTACATACATATGAAGCAGATGGATCACTCCATAGCTAGAGATTCCTCACTCCATGATTCTAGGAAACCAACTTGTGTACGCATTCCCATGCAGAAGTGTAGCAGTAGGTTTTTAAGTGGAACTCATCCATTTAACATGTGCCAAAATGCTAGAAGTTCTCTTAAACATTCACCACATCTTAGGATATAGTTATTTTTCGTGAGTTTTCCACCCATTGTGCACAAAAAAATCCTAAATAGCAAACTAAAGGCTGATCTGCATGGAAAAGGATTCTACCATGAAACTTAGGAATGCCCTTTAGATATTGAAGCTAGGCACTGGTTTTGGGTCCCTTCAACTAACACATTCATAATCCTGCAAAAGCATGGTTCAGAGATAGAAATATATAGAACTATCTTACAAATACACATATTCTATGTAATGCATGCATCAAACGGGAATTCCGATGCAAAAAAACAATAGTCCTACCTTGAGATTGTTATCATCTGCTTGCTTGACATCATTATCATCTGCTTGCTCTCTCTCAATTAGCTTCTATAAATAGAAAATCCTGCAAACATAACATTTAGCATTAGTATGCTGGTTTATCATGTCATTTGCAGCATATATTGGGATAATAAGGTAGAGAATGATCTCTAACACAAATAGCTGAAGATATATAGAATGAGCAAATACTGCCAATTCCAAGCAAAGCATGATGAATAACAAAAGTGTAATATGAGAACAAATAAAAAGACAAAAAAATAATCATCATGTGCAGCATGATTTTCCAAGCAGAAGAATGAAAAATATTTGCTCAAGTCCCCCAATCTTTGTGCTTCCTAAACCTTGGAACACAAAAGAAGAAATAAATCTAAATCCCATTTCGACCCAGCATGTGGCAACATAAAAATTATGGACCTTGGAAATGATATGCGAAGCAAACCTAAAAGCAAAGATTTAGAAAAGAACAGAAGCAAGGCATTGCACATATGCAATATTTTGTTTTCAGTAAACTCTAAAAAAGAGCATCTAGAAATGCAAACTTATAGCAGTTTTCACTTGAACATTGCATCTATGATCTAAATTATGATTTCCTAAATATAGAATAACTGCAAGAACGATGCAAGCTTTATACCTTGCATATGCAAAAGAAAGTGGTTCAATTGCAGGAAACAATATTTAGCCTTTCATTTATTGCATCAAAGTCTCTGAGCCATAAACCAGTACAGCTATGTCAAACAATTTTATAAGAAATACTATCTGCGCACCTTCATGCAAAAGGAAACAATGAAACTATCATACGCAATAAAAATAACAACCGCACCTTTGATTGCCCTTTGCCAAATGCTACTACAAATTATGTGAAGAGAACAATCCTAATGTCATGAAGTTCATCTTATCAGAGACGACACAACCTTGGCACCATTGGTTCTCTCTCTTTAACCTGCTATGTTTTAACACAACGGTGGTTCAACAACAATTTCCAAAAACATCCTCCTAACTATATATCTTATGATTTTAATACCTGACAATGAATGACTACATCCTTGAAAAGGACATGCCCGTTCCACCAAATTGCAAATCCGGGATGCTTGCCTTGAAACTTGAAACAACTCTCTTTTTAGAGCTGAGTATCAGACTTATCCCACCAGCTTCTTTTAGCCATCCTGCCAATGATTCGTTTCTCATTTTAGAAACTTATCTATGTTGATGAACTTTAAGAAAAATTGAGATAAAGGGCTAAAATGCACAACATATATGCTCCAATCCATCATAAGAATGTTAAAATGCTACTGAAACATGCTCTAAAACCTCATTCGATGCAGACCGATTCTTGCATGATTCGAAAGCATAGCTATTGACAGCAAATAGACAAAAGAAAAAGAAACAACAAAACCATTTTAGATAGCTTCTACCTTGCACCAATGCCCTTTACGGCTCCAAAAAGATATCAAAAATAATGTTCCTCCTTAGCCATTGCTGGCACCGGCTTCGGCATATCCGGGCTGCTGGATTTTCCATTTACAATCTTTGATTCTAATGCCATGTGTTATAGCTATGCAAAAATCATGCAAACTTCATGCTTAAACACTTGGTTGTTCTCTGCAAAAAAACATGCACGGCAACAGAAGAGATATTAGAAACGTGCACAATACAAAGAAAAAGGTAAGATCATGCACATATACCCATCTCCTTAGGCTTCACAAAACTGGCAGAAACATATAAGAGGCTCCTTCATAAAGCAAGCCGCAAATGTTGGACCTCAGAGAAGCTCAGGCTACTGTAACGGGCCAAGCCCATTGAGGCCCTGTGTCCCTCCCTTCCCGCTCGAAGTTGAACAGGTAAGAGGAGAGGAAGATCAAACGCAAACGCAGAAAGGGGAAAAAAGTCCCGCAAGGGAAAGGGAACGCCGCATGCGGCGTTACTTGCGGCATCCCGGCACAGAAATCAACGCAATCCCATTTTAAAAGATAAGATAAGAAGCATTATGGAGGTATTCACTACCTGAGCTTTGCGATGACGTGGGCTCAAAACCGAAACTGATTCGAAGAAAAAAAAAAGAACGTAAGAAAGAGAATTGTGAAACTGCTGGAACAAACATAGGATGCATTTGAGATTTTACTTGTATGTTTTTCATATTTTCGTAGCCAAAAACTCCTTTGCCAAACTTGCTTACTGCAAATAACTCTTCAAGCTGCAAAAATGAAACAGATAAGGAATGTAATACACTTCAAGCTTCAGCTATGGAACCGGAGGGGAAAGCATATATTTTTTCAGCATAAACTTCCATGCTAAGCTTCCATGCTAATATAAACTTGGCATATCTATGGCGCCTCGGATCTTTAAGAGTAATGCATAACGTCTGGCTCCATTGTGGTAAGCTCGTATTTTCCTTCGACTGTATACAGACGCCTTCATTCAAAAAAAACCCCTAACCAGTCACGGCGCAGTGTGGTATTATATGCCTTAAATATGGTGAAATTCCTGGGTATAAAGATTAGCATTTGAATTCTCTCTTCATCCATATCGACCCGAATAACCTGTGCACTTGTAAATCAACTTGTAAATATGTCATGATCCATGTTATACACTCTGCGTGGACGTTAAAAATCTATCTATCTATCTATCTATCTATCTATCTATCTAGCTATCTATCTATCTATCTATCTATCTATCATGACATGATCATGATTTCGATTCACTCTTATTCATGTCCTGAACAGATTGAATTTTATCTCAGATAATGCCTTTTCATGATGTCTACTCCTTGCCTGTTTGTATTTATGGGTGAAAGCATGCTACGGTGTACCACTTTTGGAACCCTCAAAAGTACCTACACTGGGTACTTTTAAAACTGGTACTTTCTGTTTTTTCTTCCCATTAAAATCAATCCAAATTTTTTGAATTCATGGTCAATAACATGTCAATCTATAATAGTAGATGATAACAATACTATTAGAGACTAAAATGAATGAATCAACTCTCAAACTTATTGTTTATTGAGACATTTATGCAAGTTCCTAGTACCCAGTGCTGGGTACTTTTTTGGGTAGTTTTGCACTCCCTAAAAAGAACTTTAGATGGTACACCCTAGCATGCTTTCAACCTTATATAAGCTTTATATAACCCTTTTGCAGCCAAATCTCATATAAAATGTATGTTCAACTTAATATTCTTGGCCCTTTCTACGAAATGGGATTCTTGACTATTCCTATACAGCTCATACTGTCACTGTACAATATTGTTGGATCTGACTGCTTCTAACCCAACTCTTTCAACAAACATCTCAACCAAATAATCTCCTTTGAGGCCAATGCTACTGATGGCATTGTAATTGAGCTTATCTTTTGGTTCTCCAAGATATAATATCATTTACAAGAAATACTACATATCCTAAGGTTCATTTTCTGGTGTCTAAGTCATCACCCCAATCTCGTCATTAAACGTATGTAGAATTACTTTTCCTCTTTTATATTCCAGTCCCTAATTTACAGTTCCCTTCAGAAACTATAACACACGTTTGGCAGCTACCCAGTGTGCCCTGCCTGGATTTTGGCAAAATCTCCTTACATATTCACTATAAATGCCACATACAAAAGGCATCCAATTAATTCTCCGTAAGGCACATGCTGCATCTCTTCTACTCATCATTATCTGTTATTTGATCAGTTGAAAATTTGTAACCTCTAATCCCTGGTGTTTTCACTTCTTTTGCATGTTCATCTTGAACCTGTTTAGATTATTTGCTATATTTCTAGTTTGAGCAAGTGTCAATATCTTTTCTCTTCTGTTCCTTTTCACTTCAATTCATCGCACCATCTGCATTCACTTTCATTCTAAAAAGCCATCTGTTCCCCAAAATGTTTACATTGTCTGGTTTGTCAACCACCTCATATGTTTGCGATTCTTTGAAAGAATCCATTGTGCTGCTTGCAGCCATTTGTGGGCATTTTCAAAATTCATTGCATCCTCAATTTGCATGGATTTTCTCCCTTAATTATTGCACAGGCACTAGGGGTGAAGTCCACGATCCCATATCAAATCCTGTTGCAAGAGATGGGTTTCTTGCCTCGTCAGAGAACAGCCCTTGATTGACACATTGTCTATTTTCAAAAGGTCGTCACTATGGACAATGCTTGCCTCCCAACTTGACTTACACCGTAGCAATGGAGCCACAACACCTCAAGGCCTGCTGGAAAGAAAAGAGAGCTCATGGTGTCTAGGTGGAATATACAAGAGCACAAGTGTATACAGGTGCAAACAGAAGCAGATTATCCTAGCTTAAGGAAGTACCTTGACGCTTGCTTCCTCGACAAGCTTTAGGATTCAAGACAGCATGGGGGCAACATATTATCAGCACCATATAAATCTCGCATTGGAACGGGGCCGCAATGCTACCTTTGTACCCATTTGCCTATGAAGAGTGGCGACAAATTGCCTCGATTCACACAGGCATACACCGTCACTGAATTGTAACAGGCAGATGGATTGGGAGCCATGCCAGGACATGGTTTGTCAGTGTTGTCGGGGGCTTGTTGAAGATGAGTGCCACACTCTGTAGAGCTGTCCAGCATATGAAAAATTGGGACACGTTATGCTGAGTTGGACAAGCCCGACCAATTGCATGTGCTATTGAATACAGCTTCGATAGGGATGTTCAGATTATACCTTCAAGAGGTCATAGATATGTGGGTTTAGCTATGGCCTCAGACACACACCTAACATGTACATATGTTTCATGATGCATATTTGTATATTTTGTCAACATCCTTATTACTGTCATGGTTTTTCTCTCGAAAACTCTTCTGGGGAAAAGGGAGGTTAATCTGGATAGTAATAAATCTCTCTCTCTAAAACTCTTCTGGGGAAAAGGGAGGTTAATCTGGATAGTAATAAGTCTGATACACTCCTTTATTGGTCCTATGGCCGATTGGTCTTTGTGGACAGTAAAATCAATTAAATTCAATTCAATTGTACTCTATTTTGATGTGACAGTGTTGGAACATATCTTAGGCGCTTCCTATGGCATGATGGTAGTGCACAGATTTTAGTTACAAATCTCATTTTTAACCCTATATGATAGAGATGCTTAAAAATGTAAATTCTTTTTGGCACTGCAAAGAAGACCCATGATATAGGTGATTCTCTTACATTATCAGTATGGGTTCTAATATGGGTTCTAAGCTCTCTACATCGAAGCGAGAACTCTTTTGAAAGACCCAGTTACTTTAGGAACATCCAAGTTTATAAGAATAGATATCAGCTCCATCTGAGCATTGTCTTGATTCAAGATAATGCTTGTAACGTCTCTCATCCTGAGAAGATCTCTTCTAGTCTAACTTATCCTGCACCAGACCACACGGAAAATACGACCAGCAAAAGGAAGCAAAAGGAAGTCCAGAACTGCTTCATCAAATAGTAGTCTTCACTTGATATTTCAGTACAAAATCTCCATCCATTCTCATCTCAAATTTTGAGAGTGTAGCTCCAAGGCTGAAGCACTATGCCTCCAGCTGAAGGCAAAAGGAAGCAAAAGGAAGTCCAGAACTGCTTCATCAAATAGTAGTCTTCATTTGATATTTCAGTACAAAATCTCCATCCATTCTCATCTCAAATTTTGAGACTGTAGCTCCAAGGCTGAAGGTGTCCTGATACCAATGAGAGTCTAATTGGTCACCTCGAGCCCCTTGATTTCAAGGTTATGTAAGGTTGATGGATGTGCCTTTATGTTCTACAAGATGATAACTGATCATTAAAGTGGCTGCCAGAAATGGAATGAAGATGTGGAAAAAAAAAATGATAAGAATAGACCAATGATGCCATGTGAAGTTCCTGAGGAAATGCCTCCTTGAAGTAACTTCAAAGATAAGTAATGCTCCTCTATATCAAAATACATGATGCACTGCACAACCGTCTCGTAAGGAGATGGTAAGTCTTGGTCTAATAGTCCTATAAATGAGATCTTAGTTGGGGCCCCCAACTAGAATTCAAGAATTCATGTACAAAAGTTCTAGAATTCATGTACATGTATATTATTTTTAGCAGCCGAGTCCCCACACTTCAAAATGACTAAAGAGAGTAGATGCAAGAGCTAGCTTGAGGCACATAATTTGCAAAATTCAAAAGATTAAAAGAACTGTTTAACATGCTTGCAACTCACTCTCACAACTTCCCGGGCTCTTGACATTAAGAGAACAATGCAAAAGCACCAAAATCACATCTTCTAGGATGTTTGTAGATGATATTGTGGATTCAATATCCAAAAGTCCCTACATGAAGGTGACAGTCAATTAGCGTTTGCCAATTCACTAAGCCAGAAACAACTACTTACTTGTATGTCCACAACACTAATAGCAATTATGCTCATGCCTATAGCTCATTATCTCTGAAGCATTGGTGGTACGAGCCAATCGAAAGCTTCCATTTGGCCTAGAGAACTTAAAAGTCCTCGTTTCAGAGTTTCCGATCCTGGAAACGGAACAAATTAGAAAATACACAGTGGTAGATTTCCAATAGACATACTTTCACATATTAGCAGCATTAAAAACCCACATTGCCTACCTGGAAGGCTTTTTCTTATAGTCAACAAAAGCTGTACTAATCCTTCACAGCAATCAAATATATCCCTGTATGATTTTCTCAAAAGCTCCTGCAGAATAACACTGTTAGAAAAGAGGAAGAAATCACTTTTTTTGCTTTACATGTTGATTTCATATTACATAAAAGTGGAAGCATGATTCAAAGTGATCACACATTAATTTCATGTTATCCCTGTATGATTTTCTCAAAAGCTCCTGCAGAATAACACTGTTAGGAAAAAGGAAGAATCACTTTTTTTGCTTTACATGTTGATTTAATATTGCATAAAAGTGGAAGTATGATTCATCGTGATCACACATTAATTCTTTGATAACATGCATTTGATATTTCAAGTGTAGCATTTTCTTGGACTCACAAGCTCTTGATCGTCTCCCATGTTCCCATATAAAGGATCATCAATGTCTTCAACCTGCCTCACAAATAGCAATTTGGAAACTTAGTATCACCAACAAGATTTTGTTGAATGAGAACATGAAGAGTCTTACTATTCTTGATTGGCAAAATTCTCCAAGTCGCCGAACTTTATATGAATAGTTGGCTTCTTTATCAACTGCTTCTTGCATGGTAACCTGTTTCATAACATCGGACGCATTGAACTGCCACATAGAATAATACAAACCGTAAGTCTTATTAGCTTCAAATATTTTTTTTCTTAATATGAAGGGAAATAGATGCTTACTTTGTCCATTACTAGAATAAGATCTGCTTGCACAACATCCTTGGCACAATTGAAGACTTTAGAGACAGCCCCTTCTGGCAATTTTAGACCCACCTCATTAGCTATCTGTATAGCTCTGTAGTCAGGAGTTTCCCCTTTATTATAATCTGTAGTCGCCTGCATCATTAAATGAAAGTGAAACCAAATTAGCATCGCATATAGTTGATTTATTAAAGTACTTCGGGAACATACTTTTGATGAGCAAGTTACTTCGTTGCTTATACCAGATTTTGCTACAAGATCTCTAAAAATGCTTTCTGCATATAAGGATCGACACACATTTCCTTCGCTTAGAAACATGATATGAACTCGATCTGAATCCTCTGTCTGCAAAGCCAAAACTACAAACTAACATGAATTCCTATGCTCTCTATTACTCCAAAATAAACAAAGGTCACACCTGATTCTTCTCAACAACGGCTTTTCTAAAAACTGGGGTAACGCAGTTACTACTAACATCCCAATTTCCAGACTCGTCCTCAAGGACGAACCCATTAGCGGTGCCGTTACCGTTGGTGGATGCCCTGATGTGAAATGCTGGATGCCGGAGGGATGAGCAGGGGATTTTGGCAGTGTTAAGTGGCAATGCAATAGGGAGGAGGAGAGAAGAAACCATGATGTATAGATAAGGCTTCGATGCTAAACAAACATGCTTGTAGACGTTTTATTTCATGACCGTACATATTTGCTACAGTTGGGCAATTTTCTTTGAGAAGAGACTGGCCTATGTAAACTGCCCTCTTGGGAATATTCCTCGAATATTCCTTGTTTGTTTAAAATGGGAACTGTGATTATCCACAGTTCAAGCGGCCAAAAGTAAACGCCAAAAGTACACGCGGGCGTTTGATGTGGCTACAGAGGAGAGCGAGTGTTGAAGCCTATTCTGACTTTAATGATCCCTTCTAACCTTGTAACACAGCTATATAGCTCATATTCCAGCAAATCCAACTCCAACTCCAACTGCCCATCTTATTTTTATTTTTTGCAGCTGCCATTTGCGTTTGATGTTGCGATTCGGTGGAGCAGGGAGCCTCAAATGCCAGGCAAAATAGGGGCTGTAGAACAGAACGATCGGAACAATGGCAAGGCGGCAAAGGCTCAACAATGGTGAGGAAGTAGAAAGCTCCTTTTCGAGCTTTCTAAAGCGTGCCTGGGGGATCAAGGAGCCAAAAGAATGGATCGCTTGCTCTTCCTCGCACCCAGAACGGAAATGAGCTCTTCGGCACACCAAGAACGGAATTTTGCCAAAACGGAGGCTTATTTTTGGTAGCCAGCTGGATTTCGGGGTTTCGGGCCTGTAAGCAAGCAGGCGGCGGTGCCGCTTGCGGCTAACGCCACTCGCGGCCGCGCTGCCTGCAGGTTTACCAGCCGGAAGCCCCTCAATTCGGCCGAGCATAAAATATGCCTATAAGGGCCCTGAAAAATGACGCAAAAACCAGTTTTCTGGTAGTTGAAACTTTGCTATGTGGAACGCCATTGGCTGTTAGGCATGGATTGACACTAAGCATCTTCTTTGTGCTTGTGCTGGGTCTGAGGATGGCACTTGCATAAGAGGATCACGTGCTATGTTATATGATGCAAATAGTGTTTTGTCATGGAATATTGCTGAAAATGGTGCATGTTTGGTTGCAAGCAACAAAATGCACTATCCAACATCCAATTGCTTGGACAATATCACTTACGTTAGAACAATAGGTTTTTATTCTTGAGATTCTCATAGATAAGAATTGAACTTATTTGGCTTTAGATACCAAAACAACAACTAACTAGTAAGTATGAAAAGAAGATAAAGATGCATAAAAGCCATATGTGATGCCCCCTGCTCATATACAGTGCACCAACCGTATATTAACAGGAGATTCCCTCCTGTCAACACAGCTTGCCAACATGAGGCCGTCTATCTGACGTTGAGCTCTTGAAAGCAGAGTTTCATTAAATTTGGAATTCTGAAGACAAGTTGGAATAATTTTTATATAGTATACCTTGGAGGGTTATGTATACCTCAATACGTATAGTATGGTTATGTGTATTACAAAAGGTTGCGTATACCTGTTGTATACTAGTATACCTCAATACATGTAGTATGGTTATGTGTATTACAAAAGGTTATGCATACCCGTTGTATACTAACACAACCAGATTACAATAAGATAACAAGTACTATTATTCTTCTACTATTACTCTTCTGAATGATCAGAACCAACAGAAGGCGCTCCAGAGATCCTTTCGATCATGAACATTTGATGCTCTCTATTCCATATAAGATGGATGATAACATCGAAGGGATTAGGATAATGGCGAGGATTGAGAGCAACAGTGGTGAGCCAGTCTTCAAGCGGTATATCTCGCTCGTGGCACCGCTTGAAGTCCTCATGATTCGTCTTGCAAGTGAAAGAATCTTCCTTTCCAATGCCATTTTCCCCTTCCATTTTCTTCTTTCCATACCCTTTCCCTTTTTCTCCTTTTTCCCATGCTCTTTTTCCTTTTCCCTTTCCCATGCTCTTTTGTTTTTTCGTTCCTTTTCCCATTCTTCACCCTTTTCCCCACTCTTTCCCTTTTTTTCTATGCTATTTCCCCTTCCCTTTTCCCTTTTACCTCTTCCCCTTTTCCTCGTGCCCATTTCTCAGGTTCCCTTCCCCCCTCCCTTTTGATTTTTTCTTTCCCTTTCCCTTTTCCCATACAATTTTATCTCTATCTTTTTTCCTTTCTCATTTTCCCTTTTCCCGTGCCTTTTCCCCCCTTCATGTTCTCTCTTTCCTCCTCCCTTTTCCTTTTCACCTCTTTTCCTTTGCCCATTTCCCCATAAGAGATCAAAACATGATCAATCACAGTGGTAGGAAGTTGTGCGAGAAAACTTGACCTTTGGATGCACCTAGATGATCTTAGCCATTCAAATTAGGGCTCGATGCACTACAGACTTACAGTATAACATTATAATATAAAGATGGTCAAGAGCAGTGCTATGCATGCGAGCATCCAACCAACACAGCAAAGCAACTTGTTTTCAAGGAGTTGAAGGTTGTAGTTGAGGATTTTTCTGAATATCATGGTAATATTTTCTTGGTAGATGACAGCCTACACAAAGGGTTTCTAAACCCTGCACACACAACCGTTCCTGTTATGCCTTTCAAGGGGCAGGAAAAGGACAACTTTTTCATTAGGAATTTTTTGAGATCCTAAAAGGGCCTTCTAAGAACTGCTGACTAAGCTATATGAACTACCAATCAGAAAACAGAACTGGTAATCCAGTCAGCAAAACAGTTATAACTAACTCACTGGATCACATTTTCTAGCATAAGTGTTGATAGAAAAGTCCAAATGAGTTCTTGTTTGGTGCAATAGGTAGATCTCATTGAGATCTTTCCAACCTTGGATAGTTTGCATATCTTTTAGCCCCGTAGGATAGTAAAAAAATGGTAAAAACCATATTTTTTGGAGTTTTGACAATCATAAATGGTTAAAATATGTGCAAAGCACCTAAGGTTGGAAAGATCTCAATGAGATCTATCTATTGCACTAAACGAAAGCTCATTTGGACTTTTCTATCAATAGTTATGCTAGAAAATGTGATCCAGTGAGTTTTGCTGACTGGACCCGTCAGGCTCTGATTTCTGATTGGTAGTTCATTTATCTTCATTTGGCTTAGTTGGCATGTTTTGAAGGCCCTTTTTTAATCTCAAAAAAACCCTAATGTGCAGAAGTTTGTGTGTCCAGCTTTGGATTACTTGTCTTCCCATATAGTTGAAGAAACAATTTCACAGCTACACATCACTGATGCATGGTTGCAGAAGGAGAGTTGATGTGCTTGATTACTGTCTCAACAACTATCTTGTCTCAGCCTATTATATCCTCAATGCTCCATAAGAGGTACAAAGGCAGTTGTTGGGCACCATTCCTGAAGACTCTAACCACTCTGAAAACTTCAATGACTCCTGAAAATACCATTGTACATTAGCCTTTTGTAATATATATGACTTACTTTATGTAATCTTGAGTATTGAT
Source organism: Isoetes taiwanensis (assembly GCA_021234155.1). Classification (NCBI taxonomy): domain Eukaryota; kingdom Viridiplantae; phylum Streptophyta; class Lycopodiopsida; order Isoetales; family Isoetaceae; genus Isoetes; species Isoetes taiwanensis. Next base: position 153,280 of record JAJEKV010000256.1, read on the forward strand.
TCCAAGTAATGTCTCTAATACAACATAAAAATTTAAGATAAAGGTCTTCAAAATTTAAGACAAAGATGTTCAAAATTTAAGATAAATGCTGAAATGATGAAACAACTAGGTCAAACCATTTTCAACCTTCATATGATAGGCTGTCAAGGATCATCTGATAAGTAGCCCCCTCAAGGAAAAACCTGTTGGTGTCGGGAATTTGATTCATCTCAAACTTGATTGCTGTGACATGATGACTGTATTGATAAATAAGATCTTTGTTTTGAAGTAGCTCCCAACTACCATCGGGTTGGATAACATAGTATACACCAGCCGACACATGTTCATCGACATTAAAAGTTTGGCCCCAACTGTCATGTACATCTTGTCAAGAATATGCCTCGGCTTAACACACTTCACCACATAGAAGCCTGCATTCTCTTAATTGCCCTCCTCGGCTACAACTGCAAAGTTGTGACCTTCCTCTATGTTTCCACTAAGCCATTCCCCATCACCTTCAAAAAAATGCCTTGTCAATTTCGTCATCAAGAGTAGACTTCATAGGCGTTAGTGTCACATACTTCCAATTCTTCAACCTGTGCCTATTCACACAACATGACCAGTTTCCCTTCAAACAGTTACCACAGAAACAACTTAAACCCCTATGAGCCACCCTTGTGGTTGATTTGGACATGTATGTCCGGATGTTGTGTATTTCCTTGGTCCCTTCCACCCTGGCACAGTCTAGCCGGTCTATCCTATCAACATCATCCTTTCCAATTAACCAGAAGTACCTGCAAAGAGACAACAACAAGTATTGCAGCTCACAGATAGCATAATACAACACTACTCATCACATTAGAACACGTTCACAGACAGCACTACTCAGCACATTACAGCAGTTCACAGACAGCATTACTTAGCAGAACATAGCAGATGAAAGCATAATATCTTTTGATTTCCCCGTTGTTGGTACCTTCATTCCAACGAGTTGCGATTTCACAGGCATCAGCAGTACCCCTAAATCTCACCCTATCATACTTGAGCTGCTCTCTAATGAATGCCCCTTTTAGGACTGCCCCTTGTCCATCGTGCTCTCCCTTACCATATGGGCTGTCCCAAAGAAATTCCACACTATTTCCTTCCCTAGCTCATGGTAAAATCTTGGTAGAAAATAGAATGACCGAGCAGATTTGAATTGGCTAGAACAACCATCTGACCAAACTATATGCCTGGAGAATTCTGCACCATTTGATACAAGCCATGAATTGTGCTTTCTAAGACAGTGCTGTGCACAAAAAGAATGTCATGAATCTTGTCATCACTTAAGTAAAAATGGGTTTCCTTCAATAGCTTTCTGATCCCAGAGCTTTTGTCTATCCTATACGTGATGTGGACGAGAATTGTTATCTGGTCATTGTGCCAGTGCTATCTCTGAACCTCCTTTTGTATTTTTATGCTGTAATTCTCTGCAAAATGAATTACAGAAACAACGGTGCCTTCTTGGATATTGTCCAGGCAACTCCTGAATTGCATGGCCTGCCCTGGCTTTGGTTCTTTTTTTTTCCCCCTTGCCAGTTGAGGTCTCGTCTTGTGCTGCAGTTTCAGACTGTGTCCCACCAGCTACCTTGGATTTCTTACTTTTGTTTCCCTTCTTGGTCGCATTGGATCTTTTCTTTCTGCTGCCACCTGGTACTTCCTTGGTAACACAGTCTGCAACTCCACCAGCTTCTTCTGTCTCCACTGGAATCTGTAGCAAGGTTTGTAGCATAAAACAGAAAATTAGTGCAAGTTGAAAGCACAAAAGCAGGACTCAGCGGATGACAGCACATCTCAGCATGTTGCAGCATGCAATAAAGAGAGTATTACCTTTTCAAACATTTTCCATTCAAGCAAGAATTCATGATCCTCTCTTTCTCTTGGACATATAGGAAGACTTTTTATGCCACACCTCTGACATTTCTGCATCAAGCAGTCATGTTTATACCATTCTTCACCCTCGCACTTGTTGCAAACCACAACCCTCCAGAGCTTGCTGCTTGAGTCATACGTATGTTGGCTGGCCAGACACTTCTCACCAGGTCCATAGACCTCACAACAGCACTTACACTCTTCACCATGAAATCTAGTTTTCGCTGACCGTAAAGCATTCAGACCTACTCTGGCATACTCAACCACTGAAACTTTATGTAACAAACATATGGTTTCATCAATTAGCAAACCATATATCTTAACCTACTTGTATTATTTTGAAGACAAACAAGACCTGGGTCCTCTAAAAGCAACAATGAAGAAAAAAAAAAAAAACATGTTGATATAAATGCACTAAAAATAACAGTGAAGAAAAAATACACATTGAAAAAAAAATTTAAAAAAATATATCAATTTTTCAAGCATAGACTTTTTTGACAAAAGACCACTATCGTTTCTAGCAATTTCGGATAAACTGGCCATGTTATCTTTTGATGCTAAAATGACACTTAAAATACAACTATGCACCAAAAATTGAGGTCAATGTGTAAGCAAGGTTGGGAAGACGAGCATCGTCCATACCAACCACCGTCTGAAATTAGATGAGACTAGTAATGGTGCCTAGCCTTGCTGGGCATAGGTTGGAAGCCTGTAAATGTTTGGCCGCAATGCGAAAAGCATGTAGTAATAACAATGCCTAGCATTGTTAGGCTTTTACTTGGAAACATGTAGACAATTCGCATGCATGCACCTACCGTCAACACTGAACACACCTAAAACTGCAATGAATCTAAACCTTAAGCCTAGCATGCAATCTTGGCCATCTTCCGGCATCAAATTTTGACCATTGGATCACTTTTCTTTTAGATTTTGCTATTCTCAGAAAATAAGGTATGGAAGATGCGGCATAATCATATAGGATAGCAATTAGATAGATAGATAGATAGGGATGCATATTGAGGTTTGCATAGGTTGTGTGTCAATATTGACTTTTGATTTTGTCGTAGGGGCATGTGTCAATGCCTATAGGGCATAGTAGACAGTTGTTTACGTTCAACACGGAAGGAATAATTTGATATATCAACTGCTAAAAGATGTCTTTTTGCATTTTAAGTTAATTTTTTATTATTCTTATGTTATAGCTAAAAGATGTATTCTTGCATTTTAAGTAAATTTTTTATTATTCTTATGTTATAGAAATTGCCTAGGGCAACATAGATGGTCTCATGGGCATGCTAAGAATGCAGGATTCTGCATTTGCAACTTGTCCAATTGTTCTATAAGAAGTATGAAATCGGTTGTTCAATGGATGAAGCATTTTTTTAGTCGACATTTAAAACAGAAGCCTATGGAAATCTATGGAACATTGGAATGTTTGTCATGTAGCATTGTCTAGATGGGACTGAGACTAACACTGGGTCTTTAGAGTAGGTTGTCATAGTATTTTGTATTTGCTCTAAGTAATAAAATATAGCAGAACAGAACACAGGAGGGCAAAAATCAAGTGCAAAGAAAAGATATTGTCATGTTCATAATAGAAGATGAGGAAGGAATAAATAATATTTTGATGTGTACCGAGAGTAAGAGCTTGAATAAGGTTCAATGAGGAGTTTAGTTGTTGTCTATTTATTTAATGTAAACATTATTTGGAGGGAGTATGTTTATGATTATTGTTAGAAAATGCTTGTTATGATTCTATGCTTAGGGAGAGAAATGAGATTTATGAAGCAAAGTAAGTACAGTTGTGTTGAGATTTCATTGGGCGAAGTTGAAGTTATAGCTACATGAAATGGCATACCTTAGTTCCAATACCTCTAGCAATTCTTTCGAGTCTCGAGGTGTTAATTTACCTACTAAACAATGATTATTTACAACCAACGTGAATTAAGTTGTATGAAAAAAACTGATCTAATATTTGTGGTTCAAATGGCTTAAATAATTTAGTGTGGAACATCTTTGTTTCAATCAACATCGCCTGAGGCCTTCCTTGCAGATTGCAAAGAAATGGCCACTCTGATACATTATGGCTTCAGAAGCTCAAGAAAATTTGGGAGTGCCTATGGTGGCATCCAATAAAACATAAGATGCTGCGGTTCATAGTTGATCCATTGACATAATTCTGTGAATAGTTCAATCTGACGTGGTTCATAATAGGAGGATACTTGATAAGGTAGGGATAAAGTAACTCAGAAACTACACAGTCAAGAAACAAACTCAATAAAAAGCAAACAGTTGGGATATTGCATTCTGACCACACTGGCTCTATTGATTGTCCATCCTCCCTGAAGTACTCAAGAAGAGCATCATGTGGCTTTGGAAAGATAGTCCCTGTCAGGGGAGCCAAGCAGGTGAATATATAACGTGCACTGCCATGGTCCTTAGCACCCTGTTTTACAATGAAAATCAGTGTTGTCTTTCATTAGTCCCAAAGTAAGCACGAAAGAAATGGTTAGAAGTATATCTCACCTGGTTCCTTGTTTATAGTGCTTGCTAAACTATGGTCACCATGGTGATAGGCAGAGTGGTCTGATACGTAACCCGAAAATTGTGCTACGTTGGCCTGTGTTACAAAGTTCTGTTTGAATGAACAGAAAAGGATTTTGCGCTGGCCTGTTTTTAGTCCATGTATGATAGATGGAATTGATCTTGATAGATCAGCGATAGAGAAGAGAATCAACTGCTTGTTGACAAAATCACTGTACTTGATAATCTGAGCACTTTGATCGAGAAATGTTCCAGGTTGAAAGCATTGCCATGCATGTTAGCAAGGCTATTCAAGAATCATAAATGTACAAAAATGTAGAAGTCTTACTTCATATTGTCGCAAGCAGTTCTTTGTAGCCTCTATTTTTTTCTTTTCAAATGCCATGTCATTAGGATCTCCATCGTCCTCATTTTGGCATCTGAAGTCTTTTTTGTGCTTCTTAAGGTCCCTGAAGTACTCCTTATCCTCTTTTGAAGTACTTGTACGCAGACCCCATATCATGCATAGGAAAGAGTTTGATGGTCCAGTGCTTAGTTTTACCTCCTAACTCCAACAGAAATAGAGATCCTGCCACTTCTACTTCTTTAGTACCCCTAGAATTATGAATTCCTTTTGGCAGTCATGCTTGTATGGCATCATGAGAGCTCCGATGATTCATATTCAGGCATTGTGTAGAATGAAAGAACTTTTCCACTTTTATTTGTTGCCTAAATAAAATATACAGAAACTGATGTCAAATCCTATGTCATGTGCAAAGCGTTTGCAGATATGGTTATTTACCTTAATAATTGGAGCAATAAACTGTAGAAGGAATTGGGGAACCTTTAGAAGGGATGGCCAGAAAGAGTGGATGAAGTTTATAAGTAACCCTTGATATGTGACGCATCATGGTGCTGATTGCAAAGAAGAAAGGAATATCATTAGCAGCAATAAAGAAAATGCATGCTTTCAAAAGTTGTAGCTTCACCGATACCATAACGTAATGACTTTGTATTTTCATATGCCTTCCCATTTGAAGCCCCAATATCCTCTTAGTAATTGTTAATTTCAGGACCCACCACCCCGGACACATCAAGTACAAAAACAACAAAACAAAAAGCTTGCAAAAGCGGAGTATGAAAGCTTGTTTAGTGTTTTATGTGGTCTGTTTTTTCGGTTGGTAGCAAATCTAGGTTGATTAGGTATGGCTTACCTCTATGGCAAATACCAATGTCGTGTCATCCCACAGTGGGACAGAGAGGCACACTATTGCCTGAGCCCAAAGGGCTAATTGGGGTTGTTCGATTCCTCTCTCCCCGAGACTCTTTGGAAGAAATCTGCCCGCCCTTAAAGAATCAATTGGAGCAAGATCCGCTTGCTTGGTTGAGGGCCCAAAGAGGCCGATTCTGGCGAGCCATGAGAGCCCGACTTAGGGATTCGTCCGGGAGGTGCCGGCAGTAGCCTCGCTCGCCGCGCCATGGATACCGCTGCAATCGTCGCCGCCTCGACCCGCCGCCCTCGCTAACCCTAGCAAAAAAAAAAAACCCAAGTTATCTTAAAAATATGACGTGGCATCATCTCCTCCATTGGCTTGATCAAATCTGGAACGTCCAAATTAGGGCTGGGTCCAACACTTACACTATAACATCTTCTTTTTTATTTTAAGAGATTGTTGGGTTCCGTGCCAAAGGGAACGCCAGATCTTCGCCGCGATCGCGGCGTTCCTTCCACTTTGCGGTTCCCCTAGCGACGCGGGTCGGGGAATTGAATGCCGAAATTTTTGAAGATTCAATTTGAATTTCCCATGCTTGCCGCTACTGAGAAATTCCTTGGGACGAGTCGACTACTCCGTCTCACTTTTTGGCTCAGGTCTCCGCGGTTTTAAGCGCCGAATCGGATTTTGGAGGTGAGTAGAGTAGAAGCTTTGGATCCTCATTTGGGTTTTAGTTCGAGGCTGATTTTATGTGGGTTTTTTGTTTTGATCACGAGGGATTGAGCTGGGTTTTTGTGCTAGGGAAGATTCGGTGCTTGGATTGAAGCGGCGCATTTCTTCCCTGGGTGCAGCATTTTTTTGTTGGGGGCATTTCTTCCGGCATTTCTTCCCGAGGTAAAATCATTTTAAGAAATACCTTTTTGCAATCGAGGTCGGCAAAGAGGTCGTTGAAGTGGCTCAAGTAGAGGTCGTTGAAAGAAGCAAGCGAGGGTCGGCAAGCAAGCAAAGTAAGCAAGGAGAGGTCGCAAGCAAGGAAGCAAGTAAAGCGCCAAGGAAGCAGAGAGGGCAAGCAAAAAGCAAAGTAAGCAAGGAAGCGAGAGGTCTTTATCTCTTTGTAACCTCGTCTCTATTTCTTGCTTTAGTATTTGTAGCAACCTGTCAAGAAACGAAGCAATTTTTGGCAAAAGCTGAGTATTTTATTTAACTTCTGTTTAATGTATCAAGGGCGAGCTTGGGTATCGAGGCGAGCTTGGAGCCAGATTTGAGGGCAGCTCTTGAGCTTTGAAAGGTAAATCTCCCTTTCTTTCATTTTCTTTGGCCGTTTAAATGTCAATCTTATGTGTTTGTGTTTTGTATTTGCAGTTGAAGCATAGGAGTTGTTGAAGCATAGGAATCGGGTTCAAGGAGTCATTTGAAGCATAGCAATGGAGTCACGATTCGAATCAAAGGTTTAGATTTGTCCGGTTTAGATTTGTTTTTCTACAAAATGATGGGTAAAGGAAGCGCCACCGTTAGGGTTTAGGATATGGCAAGGGACTCCTCGCCCTTCATCATTTGGGAGTTTAAATCCTAAGAGCAAACTAATCGCAGGATCTTTCGAGGTTAACAACTCTTTAGATATTTTTTTTTCGCAAATGAATTGTCGCTCCCCGTATTTTTGAATCTTCAAGATTTTCTTATGCTTACTAGGATTCTTTTCGCATCCTTTCTTGCTCAATGTAATTGAATTTTTTTCTTGCTCTACCTAATTTGAGGGTCTTAGAATTTGCCGCAGGCTTATACAACCTCTGCTTTCGGGCTTCCATTTTCCCCGGCCGCAGAGAGTCGCGGCAGATACCTTTGGCAACCCCGCCCTCATCGGACGTTTGTAGATCCGGGAGGTTGCTTCATTTCTTTGAAGGAAAGATTTGCTCCAATGCTCAAGGTAAAGGGTTACGCTTTTCATTCTGGCGCCTTTGCTTCTAGACCTACATTTTTGCGGATCTATCTTTCCACGATTTTTCCATCATCGATGGCCAATTGCGATTTTAGGACCTTGTCCGATTGTGAATCCGACCTCTCTCGGGCTGAGACTTTAGTGTTCATAACTCCTTTGTTCACGTTTCTAATAACATTCTATTCTCCATATTACTTGATAACTCTTTGCATTTGATCCCGTTGATTTTTATTTACTATTCCCTTTGAAGTTTGTAAGTTTATTAAAGCGTATTCTAATCCCATTTAAGACAAATCCTTTCTTTGCCGGAGACGTGATTTACTTTAGGTCAAGGAAGAACGGCTTCTAGAGCTGCGTGATAAGATTAAGGTACGAAAGTAATGTGAGGTGATGGTGACCGCAAACATGGATTGCATGCATCTGAGGATGGTTCAAACCCGGTGTGGTTAAAAAGAACAAGGTTTTTGCTTTGCACCAAACATGACATATCCGGCAAAAGATGAAGAGGATGAGAGGAGCCGAGAAGAATGCTAAAGAATGAATACCTAACAAACTTATTACTGCAGTTGTCCATGGTGATTTGAAACGAGAAAGACGTATAGCATGGTGCCTTTTTATGGATTGAGAAAATGCTTTAGTTTACATCTTATTGTTAAATATGTATGCGATTTGTCGGGAAGAAGGATGCGAGAAGAGTTGAGAAGAATCTTTCAAGAATGACTACCTATCAAAATTCAATAGATTCTCGTATTTAGATTGAATAATGCAACGGGTTATTGAAGATCAAAGTGGCAAATTAAGATTGTATACATTTATGCTCACCACAAGATGTTTAATTTTAGTCATTTAAGGTACATTTTTTTTTACATTATCTTTGTTAGGTTAGATTGCACGACTTAGCGCCAGCTTGTTTTGCTACAACAAATCCATTTTAATGTGCCGCAGAGAGCTCTTGCCCCATTACTTGGTACTAATTTCTTTGAAAATCTTTAATTTTGCTCACGACTTTTTAACAAAGATGTTCCTTTTGGAATTAGAGCATGCTAGAATTAGTAATAATGAGTTTGATATGTGTGGACACATTTTCTTTTAAGTGGTGTGGACTGGCCATCTCATAAGAACTTGATGCGCTTTTGATCTTATTTTTAATTTAAGCTTAAAATGCCCATATCTTTTTAACGTGTTGCGAGAGAAACCATTGCACAATGGCAATGCACTAAGACAATGAGATGTACAATCGGTTTTCCTTTGGTGGATGGAATACATTCCCTATGTTAGCTAAACTAACCCAAAAGTTGGAGAGCCACCAACTTCTTTTCTTTGTTTAGACAATAAAAAATGCCTCTTCTTCGGAAAATGATGCCCTCATTTGTCGTATATCTATAAACTTGGAACATTATTGATCCAATGCAAAGATATCTCAATTTCTACATGTTACATGTATCCTCAGCCATTGAGCTTAGAACATTATTGGTCCAATGTAAAGATATCTACAAACCTCTACATATTACATGTATCCTCGGCCATTCTCGTGAATCGGAAAATAATCATGATAGTTATCACATATATTTTCTAATTTGGACTACTTATGGATGAGCTTATTTATCCTAGACTTTTAGTTTCAACACAATAAGACAACGAAGGTCCCTACTCAATTATGTGTCCTAAAGTCTACAATCAATCATCTTTAATTATCACAAGGTCCTTAATTTACTTCCAAAGATGACATGGGAGACGGATTGTTCGTGATGTGAATGCTTTAGACGAGAAAATTTTGTAGACAAGCCAATTTAGAACTGACTTTTGCTCTACTAAGAATGTGTTTATTGTATGGAACGATATATATACATTTGTTGTATTAGATAAGTATGTTGAAGAAACATATATGTTCATGGCATCTATTTTGCACAATTCTTAGGTGTACAACATTAGCTGCAAAAGTGCAATAAACAACACAAAAGAATAGTGTTAAATCACATCAAATCACACGTGCACCAATGTTTGTCTCTTTGGATAATATACAAGATTGCCACACACCTTTTTACTACAAGTTTGAGACATCCAAAGTGCACACAAAAAATTCCATCTCCATAGTTCATTACACATTTACCCTTTCCACACTGCGACAACTAATGCCCGGCATCGCCGGGCACACGTTTCTAGTTATAATATAAGATGGCAGTCTAGTACGACCCTTTGAAGGGGCAAGAAACCTATCTTGTGTAACAGGATCTGATATGGAACTGTGGACTTTACCCCAAGTGCTCGATCTAGGAAAGCTTTTTGCACCTGGAAGGCTGCAAACGTTGAGGGATGGGAACCCATACGGAAGTTGATGGTGCTTGACATAAATGGTGTACTGGCACAGACACAACATAGGAGAATGGGCCAAAAAATCTTGCCTCCACCTCAAACGAACCATGTTGTAAAAGAAATTGCAAGTAAGTAGTCATTTGCAGACCAGGGTATCATGAGTTTGTGGAGTGGGCACTGCAGAAGTTTGATATTGTGATCTGGAGTGCTTCTCTACTTCGGAATACAATGCATTGTTCCCAGATTTGCGGACCAAATTCTTAAAGATATATGGTCAAGAGCAGTGCTATGCATGCGAGCATCCAACCAACACAGCAAAGCAACTTTTTTTCTGCGGACCAAATTCTTAAAGATATATGGTCAAGAGTAGTGCTATGCATGCGAGCATCCAACCAACACAGCAAAGTTGTACTTGAGGATTTTTCTGACTATCATGGTATGATTTTCTTGGTAGATGACAACCTACACAAAGGGTTTCTAAACCCTGCACACACAACCATTCCTGTTATGCCTTTCAAGGGGCAGGAGGAGGACAACTTTTTGCAGAAGTTTGTGTGTCCAGCATTGGATTACTTATCTTCCCATAGAGTTGAAGAAACAATTTCACAGCTAGACATCACTGATGCATGGTTGCAGATGAAGACAGTTGATATGCTGGATTACTGTCTCAAAAACTATCTTGTCTCGGCCTATTATATCCTCAATGCTCCATAAGAGGTACAAAGGCAGTTGCTGGGCACCCTTCTTGAAGACTCTAACCACTCTGAAAACTTCAATGACTCCTGAAAATACCATTGTACACTAGCCTTTTGTAATATATATGACTTACTTTATGTAATCTTGAGTATTGATTCCAAGTAATGTCTCTAATACAACATAAAAATTTAAGATAAAGGTCTTAAAAATTTAAGACAAAGATCTTCAAAATTTAAAATAAATGCTGAAATGATGAAACAACTAGGTCAAACCATTTTCAACCTTCATATGATAGGCTGTCAAGGATCATCTGATGGGTAGCCCCCTCAAGGAAAAACCTGTTGGTGTCGGGAATTTGATTCATCTCAAACTTGATTGCTGGGTAAAAGTATGCTGGTGGGTATCAAAAGCATGCGTTCGGACGCATGCTTATAGCATGCTTATAGCAGGGGTTTAGCCCGCTTAAAGCACCCCTGCTTTTGCTTAATTTGGGTGTTTGGTGGGCGAATCGCCCGCCATTTTTGACGCCCTTCATGTACTCAAAAGACGCCCACCTCACCAACGAATTAGGGAAAATGATTGTGGGATTTTGGCTGGATTTTCGCGCGAGTGGTAGTACGTTGCAAATTCGATCGAGCCCAGAACTACCTCGACCTCATGGCCCACGAAAATTATCCCTCCAATTCACTTATTCTCCCTCTCTCAGGAATTTCATGGCGCTCCCTGATACCGGCCTGGAGGCAATCACACGTTTAGCATTGGACTTTCGGCATGATGAATTCCAAAATAGTGTTCCAGATTTGTTGGATGTCAATGCAACACAGGAAATATCGCGTGAAGATCCGGGGTTTCCTCCAGAATTTACAAGAAATTGGATGCAGAGAGAAAGAGAGAATACTGATACGGAATAAGATGAGGAAAGCGGCCGGTTGAACGGGAGGATCTCGAGCACGCAGACGCAGTAAAGCAAGAAATAGCCAAGCTTGTAGTTGATTACTTCAACAAGCTCACCAAAAAGCATTCACCCGAACTCAAGGCCGATGTGATGAAGAGGGCGGTTCATCACCACGAAATGGAAATCTCAGAACCTGGAATTTTGCCAAATCCAAAGGAGTGCAAGGCAAATGGGTGCTTCGCCAACAACTTGAAACAGACAATGGCAGCCACAAAGAGGCAAAGGAACCATGATATTTGGAGAGCCGTAACCCATTAATCGGTGATGGCTTCTTCCACAAAATTGAGATGCAATTCCACTATGGCGGTGGCTATTAGGTACATCTAATTCTTGCTTTCATGCCCGTGCTTCTTCATGCTTTTAAGTGCTTGTATCCGCCGAAAGTGATGCCGGGTTGGGATATGTTCATTGATTAATGTGCAATATTTCTTATGATAGGTTGCATGAGGTCAACAATTGCAACCGGCCGTGATTAAGAAAATCGGAAGCCGCCCTTGGAAATGGTCCGTGGTCTTGCTTCCAAAGGAGATTGAGGTGCAATTCTCTCACCCCTGCTTGCAAGCAAAGCATAACAGAATTCTGGAAACAAAATAGCAGAGTCTCTCCTTGCAAGAAAGATGTTGTGAACACCGTTGGAGAGTCAGGGCTTCGAATTTCTTACCCTTGCACCTTATGGAGGTCACATGTGGTATAAGTTTCCATACAAATTTTTTTGCTATTATTGCATAAATATTTCTAACCAACGGCCACCATTCACCGCAGCCTATTTCAACAATACAAAAAGGCACATCCCGAACACCCTGTTTGCTTAAAGGCTTTTCGAGAAGTTGAAGCCTATTTATGTAAAGAAAGTATCCAGAAAAGGAAACCCGTTGTTGCATATACCATATGAAGTTCGAGTATGCGGGGTAGCCCCGAATGCATTAAGGTCAAATAAAAACCGGATTTCATGGTGAAGAGTGCAAGTGCACCCGCGAGGTCTGTGGACTGGTGAGAAGTGTCCGCCGACCAACATCACGATGACTCTCAACCAAATGAGCTCGAGGGGCTGGGTTTGCAACAAGAGCGAGGGTGAAGAATGGTATAAACATGACCGCTTGATGCAAAGCAATGTCGAAGTGTGGCATAAAAATCTTCCTATATGTCCAAGAGAAAGAGAGAATCATGAGTTCTTGCTTGAATGGAAGACGCTTGAAAAGGTAATACTCCCTTTATTGCATTTGAAACATGCCGATATGTATTGTCATCCGGCTGAATCGCTTTTGTGCTTTCAACTTGCGCTTAATCTTCTCGCTTTTATGCTACAGACCTTGTTCGATTCCAAGGGAGACGTAAGAAGCCGGTGGAGTTGCATCAAGCGTTACCAAGGAGGTGCCGTGTGGCGCAGAAAAGAAAAGAGCCAATGCCACCAAGAAGGGAAACAAAAGTAAGAAATTCAAGGTAGTCGGTGGGACACAAGAAGGCAAAGCACAAGTTGAGAAGAAGGGAAACAAAAGTAAGAAATCCAAGGTAGTCGGTGGGACCAAACAAGTCAGCAAAGACAAGTTGAGAAGAAGGGAAACAAAAGTAAGAAATCCAAGGAAGTCGGTGGGACACAAATCAAGTCAAAGACAAGACGAGACCTCAAATGGCAAGGGGAAAAAAGGAAGGACCAAAGCCGGTCCTTAGATTGTCTTACAAGAGAACGGCAGTTGAAGGATTTCATTTCATATCGTGTTCCACATTGAAGATATTCGTGCCACACAAATTGTAGGGGCTAGATGGCGGGGCATGCAATTCAGGAGTTGCCTGGACAATATCCAAGATGACACCATTGTTTTCAGAATTGATTTTGCAGAGAATTACAAAGATAAAAATACAAAGGGAGGTTCAAAGCCAAGATTGGCACAATGACCGGATAACAATTCTCGCCCACAACATTATAGGATGGACATCAGTTCGGGATCGTAAAACTATTGAAGGAAACCCATTTTTACTTGAGTGATGACAAGATTCATGACACTCTTTTTGTGCAAAGATTGCCTTAGAAAGCACAATTCATGGCTTGTATCAAATGGTGTAGATTTCTCGTGCATATAGTTTGGTCGGATGGTTGTTCTAGCCAATTCAAATCTGCCCGGCCATTCTATTTCCTACCAAGATATCACCATGAGCTAGGGAAGGAAATAGTATGGAATTTCTTTGGGACAGCCCATGGTAAGGGAGAGCACGATGGGCAAGGGGCAGTCCTTAAAGGGCATTCACTAGAGAGCAGACTCAAGTATGATGGGGTGAGATTTAGGGTCTTTGGCCGATGCCTATGAATTCGCAGAACTCGTTGGAATGAAGGTACCAACAACGGGGACATCAAAAGGTATTATGCTTTCATCCTGGCCAGATTCGTTGAGTAGTTTCCGCCGTAAACCGGCTGTGTAATGTGTTGAATAGTGCTTTCATCTGCTTTAAGTGATGTCTGTGAGTAGTGTTGTATTATGCTGTCTGTGAGCTGCAATACTTGTTATCTCCTTGCAGGTACTTCTGAGTAATAGGAAAGGATGATGTTGATAGGACAGACCGGCTGGACTGTGCCAGGGTGGAAGGGACCAAGCAAATACATAGCATCCGGACATACTTGGCCAAATCAAGCACAAGGGTGCCTCATAGAGGTTTAATTGTTTCTGTGGTAACTATTTGAAAGGAAACTGGTCATCTTGTGTGAACAAGCACAGGTTGAAGAATTGAAAATATGTTACACTAAAGTTTAAAAGTCTCTTGGTGAAGGTAATCAGAGACCCGAAATTGATGAGGCATTTTGAAGGCTTATGGAGAATGGCTTAGTGGAAACATAGAGGAAGGTGATAACTTTGTTGCTAGAATAAGAGGGAAATCAGGAGAATGCAGATTTCTATGTGGTCAAATGTGTTAAGCCGAGGCATATCCTTGACAGAATTGTCAAGGATAGTTGGGGTCAGACCTTCAATGTGGATGAACATGTGTTGGTTGGTTTGTACTATGCTATCCAGCTTGATGGTAGTTGGGAGCTACTTGAAGACAAAGGCCTGGCCTTCCAGTACAATCATCACGTATCAGCTATCAAGTTTGAGATGAATCAGATTCCTGGCACCAACAGATTTTCCCTTGAACAGGCTACTCACCAGATGATCCTTGACAGTCTGCCATATGAAGGTTGAATATGCTTTGACCTAGTTGTTTTATCATTTTAACAGGTCTGTAGTTACTTGTTTACTTGTCTCAAATTTTGATGATTGTATTGGAGACAATGTTTGTGAGACAATGTTTGTAGTATTGGACTGCTGTATTGGAGTATTTCTGTATTGGAGACAATGCTTGTAGTATTGGAGAGCAAGCTTGATATATATTACAGAAAATTGTACACTCAAGATTAGAGACACCACTCAAGATTACTCAATACTCAAGATAGCACAAAGGAATCATACATATATTACAAAAGGGTAGTGTACAACGGCTATTTCACGAGTCATTAAAGTTTTGAGAGTTATGCTCGTCGCCAGGAAGGGTGCCCAGCAACTGCCTTTGTACTTCTACTGGAGCATTCAGAATATAGTAGGCCGAGACAAGGTAGTTGTTGAGACAGCCAGCACTGCAACTGTCTCCTCTTCCAGCCATGCATCAGTGATGTCTATTTGTGAGATTGTTTCCTGTACTGTATGAGAAGACAAGTAATCCAATGCTGGACACACCCTAGTCTGCAAAAAGTTGTCCTCTTCTTGCCCCTTGAAAGACATAACAGGAACGGTTGTGTGTGCAGGGTTTAGAAACCCTTTGTGTAGGCTGCCATCTACCAAGAAAATCATACCATGATATTGAGGAAAATCCTCAAGTACAACCTTCAACTCCTTAAAAAAAAGTTGCTTTGCTGTGCTGGTTGGATGCTCGCATGCAAAGCAATGCTCTTGACCATACACCTTCAAGAATTTGGTCTGCAAATCTGGGAACAATGCATCCACAACCATCATTCAATTATTTTGGGATTATGTCTATTCCAAAATCGCGCCAAATAAGCGTTATTTTTAAAGCATCTAGTGTTTTTTAATTGTATTTTTTGCTTTTAAAAAAGTGTAGTGTATGTTGCATATTTGGTTAATTATTTGTATTTACTTTAAATAAGGCACATGAAGGACTTGTTTTCTTGATAGATCGTATAGCATTAAAACAACAAATATACTTGAAATAACAATTTTTTTATTACATCACATAAAAAAAATCATTTACTTATCGAAATCAAGCATATATAACAATATGTAAAAATAAAATTACGCCAAATAGTCACATAATTTTAACAATCTTAAATTTGGAGTTATGATATTTTAGGCAAATAGAGCTGGATATCTATACAATTAATAAAAAAGACGTCCTCTAAAATGCTCTAAAATGCTTTGAAAAGAAAATTGTGACAAAAGTGAAATCGCCCCAGGCGCGATTTCATAAACTGTCGACAACAAATAAAGCTCATAACTGCATCTCCAGTTATCCTCATCTGCACGGCCGGGCAGCTTCTTACTAAGCTTGGATCCAATATCTTTGGCTGCAGATGTTTCTCGCTAGTTTCCATAGTTGCAATAGCTGATTTTCATTTGCATGTGCTCTAGTTTAATAACTCTACCAAGACCTTCCAAAGAACTAAAAAAAAGAAAGTTTTACAATTTAGCGGCACCGTAAAGAACATTTTGTCACAATTTAGCAACCACGGAGAACATTTTGTCATAATTCCATGATAATCTACTCCAACCAGCAATTTAACTTCTGAAGAAACCTGTTGTAAAACAAATTCACAGCGGATTCAGTCCTGTTATGCACATCAAAGACTCCAAATAACTCCAAGGTTCTATAAAAATAGAAGCTCCTTGTCGTTCGATGCCTGATAAGCCATGTAGAAGTGAAAGCAAAGAATAAATCTTGTAGATAAGACCCAAAGAAAAGGCATGCACAATAATCGATTGCCTTGCATCCAAAATAGCTAAGAACCGCCTAAATCTTTTGCAATCAAATAGGATAGATAGGATCAGATCCTCGTGATCCGGAAGTAGATAAGAGCCGCACAAGCCTCGTGAAAGAAACTAAGCCACTAATCTATGGCTAAACAAGCCGCCAGACAACATTTGGACCATCTCCTTTGTATCCCATCTCCGTTATTACCTCCATACCGGAATAAGTCGCACCTTAGGTCAACCGTAATGGGAAGTCATCCTCAGCTAGAATGTATCTCCTTTCTAGTTTCAAATAAATGGCCTAAGCAAAGCGCCATAGCCCGAAGAGGTCATAGCCTCAAGAACAGCTCCATAGCCGAAGAAAAACAGCCATAGCTTGAAGAAACGGGCGCCATAGCTTGAAGAACGGGCGCCATAGCATGAAAAAAACAGCGCCATGGTTGAAGAACAAGCTTTATAGCCCGGCTGGGGCCACTGGATCTAAGGGGCGGATGCAGAGAAAGAGAAGGAAGGAAAACTGAAGAAAAAAACTGGGCGTATAGGTAAAAAACTGAAAAAGGGGAGTGTGAGAAAAAAGAAAAAGCCGAAGAAGGGGGGGAAAGTGAATAAATTAGGGGGGAAGTTTTCAAGAAAGTGATGGGCGCGGACGAGAAGCGGCGGAAGAAAAAAATGCCAAAAAGCGACGGAAGCTGCGCGAAAAAAAACTCCCAAAATTAAGACATATTCTTAAATTAATTGAATGATGGTTCCACCATGTCCCTTGTATTCCGAAGTAGAGAAGCACTCCAGATCACAATATCAAACCTCTGCAGTGCCTACTCCACAAACTCATGATACCCTGGTCTGCAAATGAGGTACTTACTTGCAGTTTCTTTTACAACATGGTTCGTTTGTGGTGGAGGCAAGAATTTATGGTTCAATCTCCTCTGTTGTGTCTGTGCCAGCACACCATTTATGTCAAGCACCATCAACTTTCGTCTGGGTGTCCATCCCTCGACGTTTGCAACCACTGTCGATGTGTGCTGCATCGTGCTTGTCTGCGGCCGCAATGTGTCTTTGGACTCTCACCGGGACGGGCTATCAAAGGTGCCGGACGTTCTTTGCGACTTTCGGACTCGCTTTATCTTTGCTACCAGATGATGGAGAGTGCTGATAGCCATAGTTAGATACATCTGCAGTAGTATCTCCCTGCCCCCAATGTATGTGTGTTTCCTGGCTATCAGTAACCCTTGCAGTGACCTATCTTGTTCTCCTGCATGCAAGGATGAGCTCCAATTACCAACTGAAAGTTGTAGAGAATATACATTTTGAAATATAACAGGATAACAGGCATCTTTTGTATGTTAGAGTTTGTGCCAAGTGAAATAAGACAAGAAAAATAACTGATTGAACCTAAATATTGGATTGCACCTTTTATATGTAAGAGGTTGTTTTGGCACTTTGGTTTCTTCATTTTTAAATGCGGGTTCTCTCACTATCTTCATCTTCAGATCACTAAGTACCACTTGTGTGCGCCTTCTCCTTCAAGCAGCAAATGCATATTGATCCCTAGGTTGAAACTCAAACAAATTTTACAAGGACACAATGGGGAAAATAAATATATTATGGTATTAAACAAAACCTTTTAACCGCTTTCGTTTTGGCGAAGTCTTGTGCAATCAAAATTGGGCCCAAACAAGTATGGGAAAATTACATTAGGCGGGGTTTCTTCCCTAGTGCGACGCCTATAGGCACGCCCCTCATCAACCGAATCATCGACTCACCCTCACTATCTCGGGTTCAGTAACATTTTGGTCCTTGACCTTGTGAGCCTTTGCATCGGGCCACAACCTTGTTGACTGCTTCTCCACATCTTCAACATCCTTGTCCGACCCCGCATCAACAAAGTGTTAGAGGAGGCCTTTGTAGACGCCTTGGTAATTTGGAACTATAGTGTATTTGTGAACTTCGCCGTAACTATTGGAATCGCTTTGGACCGCGGTGGTGTCTTGAGATCGTGGCTTTCAGTCTTTGATTGTGTCTTGACCGCTTGACTCTTCTCGGGTAATCGCTCTTACAGCGCTTCTAATGTTCCCAATTCAGAAACAAAGCGGTACCTTTTTGGTCGTTCTTGCTTGTGGAGTTCGAGTCCTTGTAGACTTGTGTCCCGGGGTCCTTTTACTAAGAGGTGTTTTAACATGCTTCCTTTTCCACATTGTTGCCCTGAGTTGTAGCTACCACCTCATCTATGTCAATTGTCTCAACTATGTGTTTGTGTGTTGCCCAAAGATATAAGGGTTCCTGCTTGACTGTCTTCCCAATTCCTCCACTAAGCCTCTTTGAACCTGTTTCGAGCATTCAAGGCAAGTAGTGTCTTCTCCAAAAGCAAAGTGGTGAATGCGGTGACATGATATACGTGGCCACATTTCAAACCCCGGACTAAGGGTGTAATCATCCCGGAATGCAGCCCTGGGATGTGGAGCATCTCTCCTCATCTCCAATTGGCAACCCGAATGGCACGGGATAGATGCTCACAAGTCGGCCGCCTCTCTTTGTAAGTTCCCCGAGCCCTGTTGACATTCCTCAGAATCTTTGTTGGGCCTTTGCAAGTCGTGCACTTCATTGTTTGCAACCTCAAAGAGCTCATAAATGGCCACTTGTTGAACTATCCCGTCATCTAGTGGGCCACCCCCATTTCAACAAGGGTTTTGAGCATGTACTACGCCATGTCTTTCTCTCTCTAAGCTCGCAGAGCTTCGGCAGAGGCACCAAAGATCGAGAACACCGCCGGGGCTTGAAGACGTGAGATGTTGTCTTTTATTTTTCGCAATTTTTCTTGTGAAGCCGAGACTAAAAGCTCCCTTAGCCGGGATTTGGACAACTAGCTCCTTCTTGGAGACTAAATCACCTGCTTTAGCGTGTTTAGGGTTTCCCTGCAAAGCTTTGCACATGACTTCAGGCGTGATATGTTCTCCCCATAAGCCGTATGTAAAATTTGTTGGGCACATTGCAACGCTTCCTAATGGACGGCCTCCCTTCTAATTTAATACCGGTGCCTCTCAAACTTGCCTTTACGCTATGCTTTCTGTGTGCCGTGGTTTGCTTGAGATTTGCCGGTTCCGCTTGCCGGAGCACCGCCGGGTGTTATTCTTCTTTGTAGGCTCTACTCTTTGCCGCAAATCGCTGCCCAATTAACCTTGAACTTCTCTCGGATCCGCTTTTGCTCTCCGGCAGTTATTGAATGCAAATAGGTATGATCTTGTCTTTCTAACTTCTCGTTCTTCAATCCGTCAGAAGGGTATATTTTGCTCGAAGTTCAATTAGAGCTTCTTAGTGCGCTCGCCTTACCTTGTCAATAGAAGTTTTGCGGGGAATGACCCCGTTGGTATCCCAAACTTCATTGTACTCTGCTGCAGATATGAGGTCTGTTCGAAATTGAGAGGGATGAAGCGCCCTCATTTGGCGGACTCCCGCGATCTGCTTATAGAAGTCTTCTCGGTTCGCAATCAGCCAGGTCCGGTCTTAAGGAACGTTTCTTCTGGCCTGGAAGAATGCAAGAAAATCGAATTAACAGGGACCATAAACCCATAGAAATTTTGTGTAGCCTACTTTTTGATTACCCGGCGCATGGCCTCCGTTGGAATTACTGCTTGAGCGGGCGGATCAATCACCTTCTTTACCATGGTTGATCCATTTTGTTTATTGTGGAAACCGAGAAAACGCAATTCATGGGTTGCTTGGCCGGAGTAGAGAAAGTTGGGGAAGAGAGATTTGGAAAACTCAAATTCGAAAGTTAGTTTGTCTACTGGTTACAGATTGCAGGGGTCGCATTCATTACCGCGGGCGGTAAACATGTAATGATTGTATAAACGGGTACGGGCTAGACGACTAGAGGGGCAGAAAATAGGTGGTACTATATAGGTGAAGGGTGGAAAAAAAATGTATGAAGGGTGGAAAAAAATGTATTTTGGGTGCTGGTGCTGGTGCTGGGCTCGCGTTTATTTGCTACCCACCAGCATACTTTCACCCTGCTGTGACATGATGACCGTATTGATAAGTAAGACCTTTGTTTTGAAGTAGCTCCCAACTACCATCGGGTTGGATAGCATAGTATACAACAGGCAACACATGTTCATCGACATTAGAAGTCTGATCCCAACTGTCATGTACAATCTTGTCAAGAATATGCCTCGGCTTAACACACTTCATCACATAGTCTGCATTCTCTTGATTGCCCTCCTCGGCTACAACTGCAAAGTTGTCACATTCCTCTATGTTTCCACTAAGCCATTCCCCATCACCTTCAAAAAATGCCTCGTCAATTTCGTCATCAAGTGTTTCGCCAATAGACTTCATAGGCGTTAGTGTCACATACTTCCAATTCTTCAACCTGTGTCTATTCACACAACATGACCAGTTTCCCTTCAAACAGTTACCACAGAAACAACTTAAACCCCTATGAGCCACCCTTGTGGTCGATTTGGACATGTATGTCTGGATGCTGTGTATTTCCTTGGTCCCTTCCACCCTGGCACAGTCCTGCCGGTCTATCCTATCAACATCATCCTTTCCAATTAACCAGAAGTACCTGCAAAGAGACAGCAACAAGTATTGCAGCTCACAGACAGCATAATGCAGTACTACTCATCACATTACAACAGTTCACAGACAGCACTACTCAGCACATTACAGCACTACTCAACACATTACAGCAGTTCACAGACAACATTACTCAGCAGAATATAGCAAATGAAAGCATAATACCTTTTGATGTCCCCGTTGTTGGTACCTTCATTAAAACGAGTTGCGAATTCACAGGCATCAGCAGCACCCCTAAATCTCACCCCATCATACTTGAGCTGCTCTCTAGTGAATGCCCCTTTAAGGACTGCCCCTTGTCCATCGTGCTCTCCCTTACCATGGGCTGTCCCAAAGAAATTCCACACTATTTCCTTCCCTAGCTCATGGTGACATCTTGGTAGGAAATAGAATGGCCAGGCAGATTTGAATTGGCTAGAACAACCATCTGACCAAACTTTATGCCTGGGGAATTCTACACCATTTGATACAAGCCATGAATTGTGCTTTCTAAGACAGTGCTGCACAAAAAGAGTGTCATGAATCTTGTCATCACTTAAGTAAAAATGGGTTTCCTTCAATAGCTTTCTGATCCCAGAGCTTTTGTCTATCTTATACGTGATGTGGACGAGAATTGTTATCTGGTCATTGTGTCAGTGCTAGCTCTGAACCTCCCTTTGTATTTTTATGCTGTAATTCTCTGCAAAATCAATTACAGAAACAACGGTGCCATCTTGGATATTGTCCAGGCAACTCCTGAATTGCAGGGCCTGCCATCTAGCCCTATAATTATGTGGCACAAATATATTCAATTTGGAACACAGATAGAAAATGAAATCCTTCACTGCCGTTCCCTTGTAAGACAATCTAAGAACTGGCTTTGGTTCTTTTTTTTTTCCCCTTGCCAGTTGAGGTCTCGTCTTATATTGCAGTTTCAGACTGTGTCCCACCAGCTACCTTGGATTTCTTACTTTTGTTTCTCTTCTTGGTCGCATTGATCTTTTCTTTCTGCTGTCACCTGGTACTTCCTTGGTAACACAGTCTGCAACTCCACCAGCTTCTTCTGTCTCCACTGGAATCTGTAGCAAGGTCTGTGACATAAAACAGAAGATTAGTGCAAGTTGAAAGCATAAAAGCAGGATTCTGTGGATGACAGCACATCTCAGCATATTGCAGCATGCAATAAAGAGAGTATTACCTTTTCAAACGTTTTCCATTCAAGCAAGAATTCATGATCCTCTCTTTCTCTTCGACATATAGGAAGACTTTTTATGCCACACCTCTGACATTTCTGCATCAAGCAATCATGTTTATACACCCTCGCTCTTGTTGCAAACCACCAGAGCTTGCTGCTTGAGTCATACGTATGTTGGCTGGCTAGACACTTCTCACCAGGTCCACAGACCTCACAATAGCACTTGCACTCTTCACCATGAAATCCAATTTTCGCTGACCTTAAAGCATTCATGCCTACTCCAACTTCATATGGTATATGCAACAGCATGTTTCCCTTTCTGATACTTTCTTTACATAAATAGGCTTCAACTTCTCGAAAGCCTTTAAGCAAACAGGGTGTTCAGGATGTGCCTTTTTGTATTGTTGAAAAAGCTGCAGCTGAATGGTGGCCTTTGGTTAGAAATATTTATGCAAGAATTGTAAGGAGCTTTTGTATGGAAACTTTTATCTGTATGACCTTAAAAAGGTGCAAGGGATAAGAAATTTGGAAGCCTGAGTCTCCAACTGTGTTCACAACATCCTTCTTGCAAGGAGAGACTCTGCTATTTTGTTTCCGAAATTCTGTAATGCTTTGCTTGCAAGCAGGGGTGAGAATCGCACCTCAACCTCCTTCGGACGGCTTCCGATTTTCTTAATGCAGCAGTTGCAATTGTTGCCCTTTTGGAACCTATCATAAGAAATATTGCACATTATTTAATGAACCTCTCCCAGCCAGCAGCACTCAGCAGATATAAGCACCTTAAAGGATAAAGAAGCACAGATTTAATTTCATGCACTCAGCAGATACAAGCACTTAAAAGCATAAAGAAGCACAGGCATGAAATCAAGAACTAGATGTACCTAACAGCCCTGCCATAGTGAAATTGCATCTCGATTTTGTGGAAGAAGCCATCACCAGTGTCGAGGTTCTGGCTCTCCAAATATCATGGTTCCTTTGCCTCTTTGTGGCTACCATTGTCTGTTTCAAGTTGTTGAGCAGCACCCCCGCTGCCTTGCACTCCTTTGGATTTGGCAAAATTCCAGGTTCTGAGATTTCCATTTCGTGGTGATGAACCACCCTCTTCATCACATCAGCCTTGAGTTCAGGTGAATGCTTTTTGGTGAGCTTGTTGAAGTAATCAACTACAAGCTTGGCTATTTCTTGCCTGCGTCTCATGCTCAGATCTTCCCGTTCAACCGCTGCTTTTCTCATCTTATTCCGTAATCTGTAATCTCTCTTCTCTGTGCATCCAATTTCTTGTAAATTGCAAAGGAGACTGGAACTTCACGCGATATTTCCTGTGTTGCATTGAGATCCAACAAATCGGGAACAGTGTATTGGAATTCATTAGGCCGAAAATCCAATGCTAAACGTGTGACTGCCTCCAGACCGGTATCAGGGAGCGCCATGAATTTCTTGACAGAGGGAGATAAGTGAATTGGAGGGAGAATTTGCGTGGGCCATGAGATCGAAGTAGTTCTGGGCTCGAATTTGCAACGTACAACCACTCGCGCGAAAATCCAGCCAAAATCCCACAATCATTTTTCCTAACGGTTCGTTGCTGAGTTGGACGTGTGAGTACATAAAGGGGCATGGAAAAATGACGCGCAGTTACACCCACCAGCACCCAAATTAAGCAAAAGCAGGGGTGCTTTAAGCGGGCTAAAACCCTGCTATAAGCATACGTCCAGACGCATGCTTTTGATACCCACCAGCATACTTTTGCCTATATTCAATATTGTGCACTAGGTTATCATCTTTGCATTTGCTGAAATGTTTTACCATAAAAACAATTGTTTTGCACAAGGGAGGAATGATGAATTCAGAAATTTCAACACAGGGAATTTTCAATATGCAGAGATGAATCGCCTGCTTCAAGCAGAGATGAAAGCCAAAACAAAATTTGATTTTTTTTTTTCTTTTTTTGTTTTGATGTGTTCTGGGATTTTTGTTTTACTGATTATAATAAATGAATATCAATTATTTTGTTTTTTGATTTTTTTTTTCCAAAAAAAAAAAAAAAAAAAAACTCTTTATCGAAACAAAAAGTTCAAATTTTGTTCAAGGTTCATTCCTTTTTTTTAAAAAATATTTTCTTATTTAAAATTATGTGTTGTTTAGTAAATAAAAGAAAAAAAAAGGCCATGGGTGGTTTTTTTATTTGTTTGATAGAAGACCTTTGAAACAAGGTGTCCCGTTGAGAAAAAACAACACTAGAAAATATCACTTTTTCTCCTTTTTATGTGGATATTTTTTGTAGTTATTTCCCATGAGAGCAATGTATGTTATTTGGATATAAACAATGTTTGTCTATGCTAAACAATGGCATTTTTTCCTTTTCTTATGTGTGGTTTTTTTTTAGTCTTTTCTTTATATTATTGTAATTTAGTTTCCCACATGTACTAAGCATTTGATAGGGTCAAAATGCTTAGGTGGATCTATCTTTAACGGTGTTGACAACCATTAAACACTTATTTCATACAATCTGACTTCATAATAGAATTAACCTGCAATAGAAACTCCATCAAAGATAGAAATTACTATTCTAACAAAAAGCATTGTAAGTACATCTAATGAAATCCGTGTTGGTCAAGCAGCAAGAAGCAACCATAATAGCATATACAGCAGCCTCATGAAGCATGTGTACTTGCAAACTAATGACAGAATTGCAAAAGGACAGTTCAAAAGAAAACTTTCATACTTCTGTTAACAAAAGATGTTACTTCACCATGAATTTCTGCTTAACCTTTTCAACCAATCCATTCTCCAACAAAAATACCATAGACTCAAATGAATGTACATAAAACTTGCAAGCAACAAATTCATAGACAAACCAAGGGATTTAGCCCCTTGCGTATAGCGCACACCAAAGGGTGTGGCCTCCTTTTAAGCTACAATCATTTTATGACAAGCAAGTAAAAGCAGCATTGTTAAGTCCGGTTTAATTACTGCTTAAATGGTATACTCCATCGCCATCTCCATCTGCAAAGATATATAAAATAAGAACACATTCCCATTTACTGTGCTTTACAACAACCTCACCTCTGGAGATGGCGATGCAAAAGAACAAAGCAAGATGAAGACCTATTTTTTTACTTCTGCAGATCGGCCTCCTTCCAACAAATCTGCTTCACTCGCATCTTCCCTTTTCTCTTTGCTTGATCTACATGTGCATGCCTTTTCTCTCCGCTTCAACCGCCCTACATCAGACCTATGAAACCTAATCCAAAAAACTAAAAAAAGAAAGAAATCATAAAGATTTCCTAAAGCCTTACTTTCGTACACATTTTCTTACAATACACTCCATAAACCACTGAAACTTTATGTAACAAACATATGGTTTCATCAATTAGCAAACCATATATCCAAACCTACTTGTATTATTTTGAAGACAAACAAGACCTGGGTCCTCCAAAAGCAACAATGAAGGAAAAAAAAAATACGTTGATATAAATGCACTAAAAATAATAGTGAAGAAAAAATACGCATTGAAAAAAAAATTAAAAAAATATATCAATTTTTCAAGTGTAGACTTTTTTGACAATAGACCACTATCGTTTCTAGCAATTTCAGATAAACTGGCCATGTTAGCTTTTGATGCCATTTTGGTGTTGTTTTTGGCCTGACACTTAAAATACAACTATGCATCAAAAATTGAGGTCAATGTGTAAGCAAGGTTGGGAAGACGAGCATCGTCCATACCAACCACCGTCTGAAATTAGATGAGATGGCAGTCCAGTACGACCCTTTGAATGGGCAAGAAACCTAGAGTTCAGCTCTTGCAAGGCTTGGTCCTGTCTTGCCATCTCCCGCGTGCAGTGCCGCCATTGTTCATGCGCCTCTGCCTGGAGGCCCTTGCCTTGCTGGGCAACGACAGATCGAAGCTCCTGCATTTCCCGGTCCCGTGCCAAATCCTTCTCCGGCGCTTTCGATCTTTGCTGGTTAACTTCCAAAGCGGACGCAACCTCCGGGTTTTGCGGCCGGTAGCCTCCTCAACTTCAAGCGGGTGTGTAATTGCTGGCGCCGTGCCATGGCATTGGCCTCATCGACCACCGATCGCGGGCGAGGCGTGATTGCAAGTGTCTCGATCCATCCTTTGTCTATCTCGCGGCGTCCGAGGGTATCCCGCGAGCTTGCTTGTCTCATGGCACCTGCCGTCTTCTTGTCTCTTCGAGTGCACCAAGCGGATCTTTGTCCGTCCGTTATTTGGGTCTCCAACTTCGATGATCTGTTGTTTTGCTATCATCAATGCGGCTCGCAACCATGGGATGTTGAGACTCCATCTCAAATCTCGAGGCCCGCAATGGGGGCACTATTGGCCTCAACCCCAGCTTGGACGGCGGCCCAAAGTTCTGCCAATGGAGGGGGCCCTGTGGGGCCTGAGCAGCCAACTTCCGTCGGTTGAGTCGGCCTGCCCATTGCGTCTAAGCACAATTTCATTATAATGGGAAAATTTTTAGTAAACTGGAATTTTTTTATTATGGGGGTTGTATAGACCTTATGCAGGGGTTGTATACATGTGTACAGTACCCTGTATCATAGACCTTATGCAGGGGTTGTATACACGTGTACACTACCATGTATCATAGACCTTATGCAGGGGTTGTATACACGTGCACCCGTGTATCATACATACATGAATATTTAGAGAACATAATAACACGGTATCATATACCAACTTCCAAACACAATAGAGACCGAAGTATGAACGATGTATGTCCCTAGTAACCTTCTCCCAAGTTCCTAACCCCTTCCCCTTCCCCTTTCCCTTCCCCTGCGAGGTCTAACCCATGCATCTGGGTTAGGAAACCAGAGCTCACGCATATCCCAGCCTGATTCTTCCCACCATATGGGGTATCTAGTCATTGCAAAAAGTAATTCCACAGGATGATACTCACGGAAGAAGAGCGGACCCAACTCCACAAAACCGTTGTACTCATTGTAGTACGTCCTAATAAGGCCATACATCTGTCCCTTACAAATTTCATGAATGAACTCTGATATGTATTGATCCAGAGAGTGTGCTAAATATCCAGCACGAAGAAGAGGCCTCAATTGCTGTAGCATCTCGTCCAGAAAAGGAGGGGGTTCAAGAATTCCCCTCATTGCAAGTCTCCTATAACATTCAGATGGATTTATTTTCCATCAGTGGCTCATGACCACAATCAAATCGCTCCAGAATGAAGTTGATCAACTCCATTGTAAGCTCCTTGATGGGACTGTGGCGCAACCTCCACTCCAAGAAATGGTCAAATAGCTCATCGGCCTGTGCCATACAGAATCTTTGGGGGCATGCTTGCGTGCCTTCCGAGTAGCCTGTGGGGATTGGGTCCAATCATTTGCAAACGCAAGCAAGGATCACCGACGAAGCAAGGAACACGGAGCGGAGCAGAGAAAGTAGCAAGATCAAGAGCAAGGAACAAGATCAAGTAGCAAGGAGCACGGGAATGAAGTAGCAAGGAACAAGGATCAAGAACAAGTAGCAAGGAGCAATGAACAAGGAAGATCAAGTGCCAAGAAGATCAAGGAACAAGGAAGATCAAGGAGCAAGAAGCAAGGATCAAGATCAAGTAGCAAGGAACAAGATCAAGTAGCAAGATCAAGAGCAAGGAACAAGATTAAGTAGCAAGGAGCACGGGAATGAAGTAGCAAGGAACAAGGATCAAGATCAAGTAGCAAGAAGCAATGAACAAGGAAGATCAAGTAGTAAGAAGATCAAGGAACAAGGAAGATCAAGTAGCAAGAAGATCAAGGAACAAGGAAGATCAAGTAACAAGAAGATCAAGGAACAAGGAAGATGAAGGAGCAAGAATCAAGGATCAAGATCAAGTAGCAAGGTGAAAAGTGAGAAGTGAAAGCAAGGTGAAAGAATTTAAAGCTACGAATCCAATAATGTTGAAGTATAATACCAATAATGTTGAAGTATAATACCAATAATGCTGACGTATAATACCAATAATGCTGAAGTATTATACCAATAATTCTACAACTATAAAAGCAGCTCCATTCGTGGTAGAAGTCATTCATCTCCCATGGCTTATAATATTTATGAAGATCGGTTTGAGACCATTATTTGCTCCATGAGCTACAATGATATTGTTCGGTGCATACATAAAGGTGTTAAGCTGGATCCCTACTTACAATCCAAAGTCGATGGTCCCGAAAGTGTCATTGCCTGCCGCCTTACTCGTATTGTGATCCATCTTCTTTGGCTTCCCTCGGCGTCATGCCTACGAGCTGAATGGGATCACGTTAGCAGGGATTGAAGATGAGTGAATCATCGACTCTATAATGCCATCAATAATATGTGCATCTAAATTATATGTATGTCATCAATAATGTGTGCATCAGATGTAATGATGTGTATTAAACACCTATTATAAAAGATGTAAGGATGTAGTATAAGCATAATGAAAGATAATTGATGTATCGACTGGGTATTAATTGTATAAAATGCAGCTGTATTATAGCAACAGAAATTACATACATGATTATCGAGAACATGACTGAGATTGAGAGCTTTTAGCTAATGCTATGTCCCCCCACATGTCAACAATAGGTAACATGAGCATCGAATATGTGCATGAGGATCGAACTCATCCATAGGTAACACTGGACGCCCATCTGCTGGCCCACAATACGTAGGCAAAGGTCCTACAAGCACAGCGGCTTCATCGATCTCTGGAGTAAATGCAGCTTGTAGAGGTTCTTGCTTTGTACGCAACCAAAAGTTATCATTTTGAGGTCGTCCTTGAGATACATCTTCCAAACACAAAAGAATCTCGTTCCAGTAATCCATAGTTGCTTTTTAATCACGCGTGCAAACACACTATCTTCTTGATTTTTGCGAAGGAATTCCATAATGCTATGTACTTGTTGATCTTTGTCGCCGGGCGTGGAGATCTTTCAATGTCTTCCTTGGAGGGATATTTTTAGGCACCCCTGTTGGTAACGTTGGCTCACCATTTTCATCCTCCTTCCACATTCTTATTCCATTTTCTGGAATCCACTCTTTATGGGTTGGCCGCATCTTATATTGCATAATGGGCCATTTCCCATCCATTTTAAATCGAATAGCAATGGGTCGGTATGGCCTGTTAGCGTTGGCCCTTATCAGGGGATATATCCCTTGACAAAGCCTTTCAATCCGGAACTTCATCCACAAAATATGGAGCAGGAGACTTTGCATTGCACTTGCTAAACAAGTAAAGCAACTCAGGCAAAGTTATCCAATGAACTCATTAACGTCGAAAAGTTCCCAAACAATGCATCAATATCGTCATGAGTGTGCCCGACCATCATGAAGCCAACCTGAATCTCATCGAATACCTTAAGCCATGTCAAATAAGAGAGGTAGGAGAACACATATCTATTTTATTTTGACTCGATGCATTATCCAACCGTAAGTAGAGATTTCGAGGAAGAGGATTGAAGCCTTCTAAGTAGGCACCGTAAGATGAAGGCATCTTCTCTTGTGTCTCACGCTTAGCTTATGCCGCAGGTGGTCGCAGTATCTTTTAGGGCTTGCATCAATTTGCAATCAGTAGTTACGCTTCCACACGGATCACCACACTTGTCTTCTTCCCGACAACTCAAGATAGTGTAGGATCCTAGAAAATGATCCAACATGAAAGTTTGAGTCATCCTTCCAAAGATCAAGAGAGAAATGGCCATAAGCCCGTCCACCATGACCATGTGTCAATGCTCTGCAAAAGCTGCTCTTCAAGCGATCTCTCTCTCCAAAACGGACTTTGCTTGAGATGGTGACTTCTTGGTGTGAGTGTTTTGACCTGATCCATCTTATCATGTATTATGCAAAGGTGACTTTACGCTAACGATGTGATAATGCACGCCAATGCCAATATTGACTCCTACAGAACGTTGTTCCAACATATGTGCCCGCCGTTGAATTGAAAGGTTGCGCCTCCCCTTGTATCTTTTGTTCTTTCCAATTTACGCTTGATGACTACACATATGTTACACTTGGAGAATGTGTATTTTTGCTATGTCGACGCCTCGGAAACTCTTTCTTCCAAATATTGTAAAAAGAGGGCAAGGTTACACTCTTTCCCTCGTCAATTCTTCCACCACGGCACCCATTTCCTTATGTATTCTCTTCTTATTAAGGATGGAAGGAAGTTTGCGAACATTCTCCCTTATATCATCCATCCGTTCCTTTTTTGCTTCTATGTGGAATGCTCTCGCATTCTCACTAATGAAGGTATCAAGCACACTTTCTCAGAGCTAGTGTCACGAGATCTAGGCTTCTTAGAGCACAGATTACCATGCTCAGCCGTTTTCCATCTAACTTTCGAACCTCTTCCTCCAACTATAAAACGTAGGTCGAAAGCAACTCCTAAAGCCCGCAGCCATGCGAATTGTGACACTCTACTCCGGAGACCACTACTTTAGCCCAAAGCTTTGTATAAGTTACACTCAACACATCAAAACAAGCGTAATCTGCCTTTGCTTGATTGAGAATAAAATTCTTTTCTTAAGGCACATACTTGCTCTCGGCTCAGTTTTTTGACACATTCGTCCTTGCGGCATGTTGATTTTAGAGCACTCTTGATTGAATTGGAAGCGCACATCCTCTCCTCCTTGCTATCCCCCTTTGGTTCCCTCCTGACCCTCTTCACATATGTATATTTCCTTTTCCTCTTGAATTGCTTCTCAACATCAGCTTCCAAGCACTCAACTTCTAAGTCATCCTGTTCGAGAGCAGCTCGAGCTTGTAAATGTTGTGAAACTGTCCTACCATCATGAAGCAAAACATCATGGGTCTCCCAGGTTACTAGACTGTTAGCTAGAGGCCTCTCAGCACAAGCTCTAGAATCCCTTATCTCTAATTCTAATAGAGAATAGTCAGCAAGGTGAACTTGCATCATATAACAAATGAGCATGTAGTATCTTCAACTAGTTGAAATTGGCTTCTATTCCAGACCATTATCTGTAGGCATATAGCATTTGCCATGAAAAAATTGGGAATGAACACTTGAAATTACATGGCTAATAAAATAGAAAAGTGCAAAACTCAATTAGCTAGCCTCCTTCTTAAGGTGTACGTTGACAAAGTTTGTGAACCACCTTCCTTTATCACTTTGTAAAAAATTGTGAAGTAACGTTGGGCAAAAAAAATGTGTGTGCCTTTTATATTTTAGACATATTTTGGTTTCCCGTTGGATCTATTATGTTACCCACTGAAAGCCCGACCTTTGATTCACCCAAGAACTCATCGTCTATAGCATCCTGAGGATCACTAAAGACTATATTCGCCTCCGAATACTTAGATCCAATGCAGGAGTGAAGAATGTAGCATGGCAAACCTAGTAGATCTGTTCTGGAGTAGTAGACTGTCTCATCTTCAGGGTTAAACAACCTGAGACCAAGACGGGCAGCTAGATTCTCATGACCTCCAATCTCCTCTACTATCTCGTCTTCTTCATTTGTTGCTGTGTTGCTTGGTTCACCACAGTGAGCAGTGAAACTGATGTCCGGCGGGCTACTGACAGATGGACTACTAGATGAATCCTCTTCTGAAGAGGGCAAATTGAGGGATCTCGAAGACGTATCTTCACTTGAGGGGCACTCAACATGTTTTACATCCCTCTTATGGCACTAAATGAATGTGCCTACTGCTTCACCAATGTTATCTGCCCCTCCGCAGGGGCTGGAAGCTCCGTCGATGGGATCACGGACTCCGTGACCTCAATTGCTACATTTAAAGGATCTATTTCCCTCCCATGAAGAGTGGTTCTCTTCAAAATATGGCCCCGGCAACAATTGTCCTTCCGACGAATAGGTTTTAAGGGGTAAATTGAACCTGTTTCAATCAAGCAAGGCGACACTTTTTAGAACATATGAATTAGACGAAAAATAAGCACTAAACAAGCAAAAATGGCGCCATTTAGTACAAAAGAATAAATTTTGGTGTAAATTTGGAGCTAAATGGCGCCATGGTGCCATTTGGTAGAAATGGTGAACACTTGGATCAAATGGCGCCATGCCATTTGTTCCAAATTCACACCTAATCCAAGTGCACCATTTCGACCAAATGGCGCCATGGCTCCATTTGGCTCCAAATTTACATTTCGACCGTACACCATTTCAACCGAATGGCGCTATGGCGCCCTTCAGACCAAAACCCCATTTTAGTGTATTTGGACCAAGAATGGTCTACGGCGCCATTTGATCCAAGTGGGTGCCATGGGGCGATTTGGCTTAGCTCCATCACAAAATCTACACGAGATGCCTATACTATGCATTCTTGCTCCCATTGCTATATATGTGTCAATAAGAGCAGGCATGCATAACATGGGCACCCCATGCCAGCTTTGCAATTGAAACTAAGGTTCGTAGTGTCCTAGCGGTATGAATATCGAGATTTGAACCGCTTTTACACCGGCAGCAAAGAATAGAACATAATTCCTACCAGAAATAGTTGACTTACTTGATATTAGACAGATCCATAGTGGTATGTACTGGAGCAGTAGATGGAACAGGAAAAAAAAGCTGATCCCAGCAGATGAATTCGCAGAGAACTGAGCGCTAAGAAGAAAGCGCCAAGAATCACCTGGGATTTCTGTGAGCGCCAAGAATCACCTGGGATTTCTGTGAGCGCGAAGAAGAAAGCGCCGACAAAGACGCATGCTTTGCAAAGTTTCGCCCTGGCGCTGAGAAAAAGAAGCGCCTTTATGCGGCGACAGCTGAAAGGTAGCAGGGAGTCGAAAAGCGCTGAACCGTGCACGAAAACGTCTGCGTCGTGGCATGGTCGCTTTAAGTGGGAGCACGGCGACAAAGAGGGAGCTTTAAATGCAAAGTACAAATTTTAAAAGCGGACGATTCAAATTTAGACAGGTGGCAGTCAAATTTCAATTTACGGGCGGGAATTTTGAATTTTATGTCAATTGCACAGGTGGCAAGTTTTTTCAAATTACAGGTAAGGATTTTTGAATTTATATTCAAATTTGGCGGGCGGAAGGGCGGGGAAATATTGAATTTGAAAGTTCAAATTTAAAGGGCATGGGCGCTGAACGCCTGGGGCATGGGCGGGCATGGGCACCTGGACCGGCACGGGTCCTAGTTGGCCGCCTGTGGTACAGCAGACAGCCAGCGGCCAAAGTTAGTTATGCCTCAATGTTTTTCCGGAGGACCTCATTTGTTTTTTCGTTTTCAATCTTAGCCGCCAGCGCCCAGCGCCTAGCCGCCAGCGCCTAGCGCCCAGCGCCTCGAGCAACTCTTTTTCGGTCTCTGGTTTTAGTGTTTTGTGGCACCATTTCCCTACAGTTCAGCGCCTCACCTCTTCGTGCAGGACACCAGTTTCCGGACAAAAATCAAGGCGCTCGAAATGGAAGTCGACGATTCTGGAGCTCCTCAGGCTGTGGAGACAGCGGCTTGCACCCTGCCAGGCGCAGGTATGTAATCTACTTGCATTGATTCTTTGTTTGTTCTAAATGGCGCCACCACGCCATTTGGATGTCTTAGTCTACTTTAGGGTCTTGTTTCTGGCAAATGGAGCCACTGCGCCATTTGGATGTCTGGTAGCTTACTTTAGGAGTCTTGTTGTTCGCAAATGGCGCTATGGCGCCATTGGATGCCTGTTAGCTTACTTTAGAGTCTTGTTGTTGGCAAAAGGCGCCATGGCGCCATTTGTATGAGTCGTCCATAAACACTAATGGAAGCATTCGCATATGCATTAGGAGTAAGAAGCAATCTACGAAGCAAATGGCGCCGTCGAGCTATTTGCTTGGTAGATTGCTTCTTATTGTGTTGCATTCTATAGTGCATTCTCCTATTACGGGTCGCAGGTGCCTCCACCCAGTCTGAGCTACTCTCCTTCAAACCATCTTCCTCGAATATTGCGAAGGGGAGGGGCTCGGGGAAAACCTCTACTGGAAACAAACAGAGGAAATGTGTTTATGCACCAGACTCAGATGCAAATGGCGCCATGGCGCCATTTCATGAGTCCCGTGCATAAACACAGCATTCACATATGTATTAGCAATGAGAAGCAATCTACCAACCAATCATCGTGCCATTTGCTTGGTAGATTGCTTCTCATTGTGTTACGTTCTGTAGTGCACTACTACGAGTCGCAGGTGCCTCGACCAGTCAGAGCCACTCTCCTTCGAACCATCTTCCTCGAATATTGCGAAGGGGAGGGGCGACTGGAGGTGGAGCCCTAGGACAAAAAGCGAGGGAAATGCAATATAGGCCCCTTCCATGTGTTTATGCTGCCGGTTCGGATGCAAATGGCCATGGCCATTTCATCAGTAATGGCGCCATGGCGCCATTTCATCAGTCTAGTGCATAAGCACAGAAGCATTCACATATGTATTAGCAATAAGAACCAATCTACCAACCAAATGGCGCCATCGCGCCATTTGCTTGGTAGATTGCTTCTCATTGTGTTATGTTCTGTAGTGCACTACTACGAGTCTCAGGTGCCTCGACCCAGTCAGAGCCACTCTCCTTCGAACCATCTTCCTCGAATATTGCGAAGGGGAGGGGCTCGGGTCGAGGCCTCGCGAACAAACGCAGGAAATGCAATAGCCGCTTCCATGTGCTTATGCGAACTCGATACAAATGGCACCATAAGCCATTTGCTTAGTCGTCCGCCCTGCCCGCTTGTTCCAAGCGAGTTATTGATGCCTTCGTTATTCGATGCCTCTTTGTTGCGGCTATATTACGCCGGAAACACAATTTCAATCCGACCGGACTATCATCGCGATAGACAGCGGGTGCATGGAAATAATGCAGTGACCCCCCACCGCTACAAGCTCGAAAAGAAGATCGCGTAAGAGAGCTCGCCGCTTATAAAGGAGACGGCCCAGAATCAGCTAATTTACCGGCCGGGAATCTTGGTAAACATGAGAACCAAGTTAGCAAGAGCTTGCGATGATTGGATCCGTGTGGTGCGGAGGACACTATGCAAAGCAGAGAATAATTGTCTACTATGTGGATTTGGAAGTTTTATGATCCCACCGTGAATGTCTGCTTATTATCACAAATGTAGTCAGCTCGGGAGGAAGGAAGCACAAGGCCGCGCTTATCATCAAATGCCTTTGAAGAAGCCGACATCAAAGGTCGACAAGAAATCTTTGAGGGGTTTTATGATTCTTCTAATCGTTTGAACGAGTAAAAAACTTCGGCTTCATTCGTTGTCAAGGCATTAGCCCAGCAGAAACTACCCGTCATTGTGGACACGGCCTGGCTAAAAACAGTTAGCAGGAAGAAGACAAGACAAACTAGGGAGGCAAAATGCAAGTACGCAAAAAAAAGACTCCTCATCTGCCATCGAGGATGTTGGCGAGGAGCCCGAAACCACAGGAAAGGCGGGCGGACAAGGGGAAAGTTAAGAGAAAGGATCACGAAGATCCCGGGAGAAGGAAAAGAAAAGAAAAGAAGAAAAAGAAAAAAAAAAAAAAGAAAAGAAGGAAAAGCAGGAAAAGAAAGAGAGGAAGGAAAGGAAAGAAAAGGTAAGGGACGGAAAAGGGCAGAAGGAAGGACAGGTGGGACAGGAAAAGGAGGGAAAGGAAGTGGAGACAGAGGAAATGGAAGCACAGGCTAGAGACCTCTGAGAAGGATAGGACACCTAAAAAGCAAAGAAGATAGACTCAGAGTCCTAGTCCTGGCTGAAGTCCAAAACGACGAGCGGACGCAGCGAGCCGTAAGTGAAATTCCTCCTAGCCCATCACATATCCAGAGGCTCAAGGGCTGCACGGCCAAAACATTAAGAATAGCTCAGCACTTGCTCGAGGTGCTGTGAAATCTTAAGGTGGAAAGGTCAAGAGGAAAAAGCGCAAGAGAGAATACCGCGCAAAAATATTTGACCAATTCCAAGACCTGTTTCCTCTGGGTATCACACTTATAAAAAAGATAAACGTGCTCAGCCTATATCAAGGGCCTGCAAATTTGACATCTAGGCCAAGAAATATGGAGCACGTTAAAACGTTAGTGGAATCCTTTCAAAGAGACCCACATCCAGTGTTTACTCCCGCGGACGTGATTCCATTTAATCCCCTCACAAGGAAACTGCAACCTTGGAAAACCGAGGATGACCTCATGGGGATGCACTATTATATAGTGAACTAGTAATGGTGCCCAGCGTTGCTGGGCAAATATTGGGAACATTTGTGGATGGAAACCTATTCAGCTCAGACTCATTTTTATACATCTAATATAATAGAAACCAAGTCCATCATTGCTAGGCTATAAGAGGTTTTTGTGCATTTGATAACCTTCCCTTTGCTCTATCCTGCATATCCTTTTTTCCTCATTTTCTTACACACTTTCTTTTTCCCTTTTCTTATTTTCCCACATTTACTTTTCTCCTTCTCTCTCTTTTTTTTTTACCCCTTCTCCCCTCCTCTTTTTCTTCCTTTTCCCCTTCTCATTTTCCCTTTTCCTTTCCCTTTTTTGTGGCTTTTTCCTTCCCTTTTCACCTTTCTCCACCCTTCCCATTTTTTCTCATGCTCTTTTTTTTCCCTTTCCTTTTCCCATTCCTTTTTGCTTTTCTCTTTTCCCTTCCCTTTTCTCATGCCCTTTTGCATTCCCTTTTCCCCACCTTTTTTTAATGTTTTTCTTCCTCTCCTCACCCTCTTCTTTATCTAATGTCTCTTTTTCCCATTTTCTTCTTTTTTTTTTCTCATGCCTTTTTCCTTTCCTTCCCCCCCTTCCGCCTCATTTTTTTCCTTTTTCCCTTTCCTTCTTTTTCATCATTTCCCACCCTTTCCATTTTTCCCGTGCCCTTTTTTCTCTTTCCTTCCCCTTTCCTTTTCTCTTTCCCTTTCCCTTTCCTTTTTCTCTTTCCTTTTCCCTTTTTCCCATGTATTTTCCATTCCCTTTTTTTTACTTGCCTTTTTCTTCCGCCTTTCCTTACCCTCTTTCCCTTTTCCCGTCCCTATTGCCCTTTTTTTTTTTCTTTTCCCTTTCCACATGCTCTTTTTCCTTTTATTTTTACCCTTTTTCCTCACCCTTTCCCTCTTCAGTTTTTTTTTGCCCCTTTTCCCTTCCCTTTTTCCATTTTCCCTCCTTATTCCTCGTGTTCTTTTTTTCTTTCCCCTTTCCCTTTTAGCCTCCCATTTCTTTTTTTCCTTTTTCCTTCTTTTTTTTTTCATCCTTTTCCCTCTTTCCTTTCCACCCCTTTTTTTCCTTCTCTCTTTTCCTTTCCATTTTTCCCACACCTTTTTCCATTCCATTTTTCCACCTTTTTTCACATGCCCTTTTTCCTCCTTTTTCCACCCCTCTTCCCTTTTCCTTTTCCTTTTTTTCTATTCCATGTTTTTCGTTTCTCTTTTTGCTTTTCGCTTTTCCTTTTCCCTTTTCCCTTTTTCCATCTTTTTCCCTTTCTTTTTTTCCTTTTCCTCACCCTTTTCCTCTTCTCGTGCCACTTTCTCCTTCCTCTCTCATTTCCCTCTCCCTTTTTCCTCATGCCCTTTCCCTTTTTTTGCCTCCTTTTTTCCTTTTTTCCTTCCCTTTCTATTTTTCCATGCCCTTTTTCCCTCTCTCCACCATTCTTATCTTCCCTTCCCTTTTTTCCCTTAGTCACCCTTTTCGTCTTCACATTTTTTTCGTTGCCTTTTTCTTCCTTTTCCTCCTTTCCCTTTTCTTTTCCCTTATTCTGTCCTCACCCTTTTCCCCCTTTTCCTTTTCATAGTGTCTTTTTTCCTTCCTTTTCTCCCTTTCTTTTCTTTCCCTTTTTAGGTACTCTTTTCCCTTTCCTTTTTCCTTCTCCGTCTTTCCCTTTTGCGGTGCCTTTTTGCCTCTCACTTTGCCCTTTTCTCTCGCCATTTTCCTTTCCTCTTAAGAGATCGAGCATGGCCAATCATGGTGGTGGGAAGTTGTGCGATAAATCTCGGCCTTCAAATGCAATGGGACGATCTCAACTATCTAAATTAGGGTTTGATGCAAGATATACGCTAAAACTTTTATAATATAAGATGGCAATCGCTCGGTTATGGTACTTTCGGCTTGTATGTAAAAGACTCGACACAAAGAAAGTCCCAAGAGCAAATGTCAAAGATTTATCTTGAACGGAATTGCCGAAGTCTTATCCGGTATACGGCCAACGAGCAAGAATGCCGCGGCTTCGGGCTTAGAAGTCAATGATATCGCCGCGAAGACTATTTTCAAAGAACCCTTCATTGATAACATAACCCACCTCGGCAAAGAATATGCTCTATGGGAAGCCCGATCCATCGGACGCCGGCATCCATACGTAACCATACAAAGTACATATCGCTTTGTAATTGTTGGCAAGATTAGTAAAACAAGGCCAAGGGCGCTTATTTAGTGAGTGAAATGGCGCCGGTATATTTAGTGAGGAAATGGGGCCGCGGCGCCATTTGCTCATTAAATGGCGCCACGGCGCCATTTCCTCACTAAATGGCGCCGCGGTGCCATTTCCTCATTAAATACTAGTAAAGGTGCCCAGCGTTGCTGGGCATAAGTTGGGAGTGTGTAAACATTTTGACCACAATAAGAAAAGCATGCAGTAACAATTCAAATTTTGTAACTTTTTATTATAACAAAAATATCCAAAGTTTTAACAGCATTTGAAAGAAACTTAGCTCCCTCATGTTAGATAGTTCATCATTATCTCTGAGAGCTTTTAAAACAACACAGTCCTTGTTTATAGCAAGCCTGGGTATGAGTAAAGTGTTAATTTGAGCAGGTTTTGGGGTGAGGCTATAGTCAAAGTCTATAACTCTTTGAGGCTGGGCATATAGTGGGACATTGTAAATGATTAACTGGAGTCATCATCCTCAGTACATATAACGATCGTATTATAAACTATATTTATGATATCACTTTAGCAAAGTGTAACATCGTCTTACATCTGGATATTATGGTCCAAACTTTTCTAGCCTTACATTGGAATATTATGGTCCAATCTTTTCAAGCTTTCTTTACTTAGGCAAAGTTGGAAACCACTTAGTGATACAATCAATTGCCTTACATTTGGATATTATGGTCCAATTCGTGCATTGTTTATCTAGGCAAAGTTGGAAACATGTTAATGATAAGACCAAGTCACCGTTTGTGACTTGGAATGTTAAGCCATGTTTTGTAATAGTGATGGAATGTTGTATCTTTTTTATCTCTATTGAATGTTTTGTTGTATCTTTTTTATGTTGTATCATGGAGTGCTAGTGCTATCATAGCACTCCATGATATGGTATTATGGCAGGTATCAAATTGAACAAATGGCAAACATCCGTTATGTTCCTGCATCAACAATAAATAAACAATCCATTCAACTAAATAGGTTACAATATGCCAACATCCAATCTTTCACATGCAACCTTTAAGCAACTTGTGTTCTTAAAAAAAAAAAGCATTTATGCTTACAATTATCAATTGCGCATAGCAATGATAAGGACAGATGTAAAATGTTAATAAATTACCAGAAGCCCCTATATTTAAACTATAGTACCAACTGCAAAAGGCTACTTATCAGAAGCACCTATATTCAAACTATAGTACCTTTGAGAACAATATGTTGATGCATTCCAGAATCAACACCAAGGCTAGGCATTCCTTTGCTCTTTTTATGCAAGCTCACACAATGTGCACAACATCAGAATAGTAACATTCCTCTGGTCAATCATTCTTCTAAAAACTTGTAATTGTCCCTTCAAAAATGCAAGGCACAGGAGTTTTTTGCACAGTATGAGGATTTCATAAGCATGATGGCTGAATTACCTGCTAAGGAAATCCATAACAGTCATCTCGAGGCTCTACATCATGTAAAAAACCGTCCATCTGAAGTATTATAAACCAGCAAAGTGTCCAAATGAGTTGTCCTTTTCCAAATTCATTGAAGGAGTTGTCAGAATGAGTTGTCCTTTCAACCCAGACAAAGATACTTCAACAAAAAATTGTCATATTTATTAAAACAGTGTCACTATTTTGAATCCAAAACCTATAGCATCTACATTCATTCAACTGCTAAATAACATGTAATCACATTACAAATCATGTGTTGTAGTATCAATAATCGCTTAAGAATGTCACAGGCAGCTGAATATCTCTTATACAAAATGGTGATACCCTCAAAGCCTGACTCTGATCCAGTTATAGAATAACAATGAGGCTTTGAGAATGATGCAATCAGCCTGGCACTAAGTTGTCCTCTAAATTTTATGTTAGGAAAAACTGCTTGGTAGAAAAAGCTAGGAGGAAGAGACAAACCAAGATCCAAACTGTCATTTCTAGAAATGTCAAAACCTTGCTATCTATCATGGATTGGCTCGGTCATTTGGCATTTGCACGATATTCATGGAAAGATTAAAGGGTTAGATACGAATGCTTTGGTATGTCGGGTTATTGCATGCGGGCAACAGACCATAGCTTTGCTTGCGGACACGGCTAAGTTCATGCAAAAATCCATTGTTGGCATTAAAAAACTATAGGCGTGCTTGCGCACCATACCGAGAATGAGCTATAGCCCCGCCATCCGAAATGAACATGCGAAAAAACGAAAAAGAAAAAGGAAAGAGTTTACCTTGCTTGCTCCACGTTACGATGGCCTCCAGCTCCATCCATCCTTTTTCCTTCCTTGTTTCCCGGTCCCACACCATGCTATCGCGGTTGGGCAAAGTCTCAAGGATTTGGTGCATCTAGCTACCGGTCTCGATCGGGCTTTCTAAGCTTTCTAAGGATCGCTTTGAAGGAACCAAGCATAGGTAGGCGACCAAGCATAGGTTCTTCGGGACCATAACCATCCGCTACGTGCATATAATGCCATGACATCCACGATATAATTGGGTTCAATCCCGCCATGGCCAAATTTCATGGACGGCTAGTTCCAAATAAAAAGCTTGCAAACCAAACAGGGGCCTCGCCTCGATAAGATGAAGAGCTCTTTGAGAACGCCTGATAGGCCCATGTGGGCATAGAGATCCGGCCCGATGTGGACAATAGAAGCTCCGGTGGCGGATTTGGGTTGCGCCATGCATTAGCGTTGTCCGGGCTTTAGCTTTGCCCTTCCGTCGATAGCCGCTTCTTCCTGCTTCGATGGCGCCATAGCATAACTAAACAATGGTATAGCTGCATCAAATCGGCCGTAGGGATCAACCGGGTCAGTCACCGCCATCTTCCCATTCCGTGGAGGCCAATTTGAAAAAGTGCTTGCAGTGCGGTGCTAGCGTCGGCTTCGCCCGCTTCTACCTTGATCAGCTAAACCATGCCTCGCTTGCTGCTTTGATCCATGCCCCGTTTACGCTCCGTAATGACGCCACCCGCTCGATCTATGCCTACCCCACCCGGTCCTCTGCTCTTTTACCTTTCAGCTTTAACATGGCCTTTTTTTTTTATGTTGAATCGCAATCGTTCAATTAAATCAATCAAATCCTCACCCTTCGATTTAGGGCTGGATTCAACACACCAAAACATTATAATATAGGATCATTCAAGACTAACTTCCTGTTGTTTCCAGCGTTATCTGGCTTTGGCTGAAGTTACCATGCGTGGTAAGCATCCAAACGATTTCAACCAGTGGGTCTTCATGCCAGAGGATATTTTTCAGTTATTCATGTCCCTATGGAACTTGTGGAAATCTGGCAAGCTAAAAGACAACAAGGGACAAACTATTACCTGTAACTGGGCAAAAGAATCTGACTACTTCAGTCAGACCTACCTGAGGTGCATGAGGGGACTCGACTACGAAGACAGTCGGGTTCTGTTCCATTGGATGAGAAGACCTTCGTCAAGGTCACCAATGATTATACAGGTAAGCAATTCTTCAAGACAAGGGCAAAGACACTAAGATCTATATCTTTCTTGAAGAAGGAGATTTTTGAATATGTGAAGGATAATTTTCCGAGGAAGTTCAAATCCTTCACTGATCTCAAGATGCCCGTCGTAAAGCCAAGATACCGACCTGATTTCCATGGCCACCTTGCATAGTAAGTGGGTTGAAGTTGGAGTGACCAAGGAAGGAGTTTTCGGTAACGTGCCACCTGCCTTGGCAAGATTCATACGCAATGATGTCTTGCAGAGAGAGGATACTGAAGACTTCAAGGCGGTTGAACTAACGCATGTTAGGGGCAAGTTAGATGCACTCGCCCAAGATCCTTGATTGTCCCGACACTAGAGGCATAACTCCAATGTGGGACAAAACCACACTATCTAACTTCTTTAATACAGCTGTAAAGAACACCACAGCTGATTCTTTCTGGATAGTGTGCTTTGCAAGGCCAGAGCATAATTTTTTAATTTCATCTGTGTTGGATAATCTGGATTCCAGATCCAGAGTCTTTATTGGTATCTATGAGGACGAATACCAGAACGCGCCTACCAAAGGTGTTCAGGAGCCCCATGCACTAGTCTACGCCACTAAAATTCAGGCCACTGCTGGTGATCCTGTCAATGACATTGATCTCAGGTTCTCGTTTAACGATCATCCTCAAGAACTGCCACCAGTTCCGGTACCTAATGAAGAAGACGCAGACGGGGAGACCGAGGCTATGGCCGGGAAGCTCTGCAACAGCAGATTCAGGTACAGTTGGCAAGGCTTGCCAGGGGACGTAATCATGAGAAACTAGCTGG
Source organism: Isoetes taiwanensis (assembly GCA_021234155.1). Classification (NCBI taxonomy): domain Eukaryota; kingdom Viridiplantae; phylum Streptophyta; class Lycopodiopsida; order Isoetales; family Isoetaceae; genus Isoetes; species Isoetes taiwanensis. Next base: position 196,082 of record JAJEKV010000256.1, read on the forward strand.
GGCCTGCCACATGCTCCTATCTCGTGCAAAAAATGGTATTGCCAGGAACAGGAGTGTTTGATTACTTCTCCTGTGGTTTGTTTGGCCGGGCTTCATTGATGAATAAGAGATTTTGCATTGTGTTCGAAAGTGACCCGGTTAAGCAGGAGTGCCTAAAGGGGATTCTTGATAGGCTTGACCGCCTCCTGAATCCTATCATTGCAGCAGTTCCTGTCACAGAGAGACAAGGTGCTGTTGTTGAAGAAGCTGTAGATCCACCAAATCCAGAGATGCCTGAAGCTCCACCCGATGTGGACTATGATGTGATCAAGAATACACAATTCAATCTGGACGTTCTTGATGATCCCAATTTCACTGCCACAGCGTTCGAGAGCTTTCAAGGAGATCCTATGGGTGCTTCTTCTAGCCATGGCCCTGGCGATGCGGAACATGATCCTGATGTGGAACCTGATCCTGATGTGGAACCCTGAATTTTGTGTGATTATAATGTAAATTGTACAATAATACTTTTGTAAACAGACTCTCTCTTCCGAGTCCTTGCCTGTTGTGGCAAATTTTTTGATAATCAAATCTATGAATTTAGAAATTTTAACTAATTTTGTGATGTCATGTTTCTTTGGCTTCATTATATGCACTGTTAGTATTTCTAATGGTGCCAATAAATGGCACTTTAGATGCATTTTTTTTTCTAAATGGCGCCATAATTGCTCAAAAAAACGGTATGAAATGGACTAAAAAGAATTTTCGTTCCTAATTGGAATCACGAAATTTCCCATTATAATGAAATTGTGCTTGTCTGCACGGGGCCGCTTCCTTGGTGGCCCTTCTTGGTTTTCCCAGGCAGGCTCGGCCTGTGGGAGGTCAACAGGCTGTGCTGGGGTTTGCCCGAGGTGGGGTGCTGTGATCTGTGGGAGCTCACCTGCTAGGGGTGAGTCCGGACACTGGGCTGCTTCTGTGGCCATGACTTGGTGTATGGCATGTCAAGCAAGGTTTAGGTGGGGTTGTCAGGTCTGGCAAGGCTAGGCAGACTGTGGCAGGGCTGTGGCCAGGCTAGGCAAGGCCAAGAGGCAGTTGATGGGGCTATGGCAATGTCAGGCAAATGTTGGAGCCTGGGGTCTCTGGCATTCAGAATTGCGCTAAGAATTCAATTTGGGGACCAAAAACATAGGTCAGAGCACCTTTTAGGGGTTTGGGGGTTTTGAGAAACTGTAAACCCTAGAGAGAGAAAGCCAGAAAGGGCAAATCAAGGGGGCTCTATGCAAAAGGATGTAGGCAAGGCAGAGCAAGGATTGGCTATGAAGTTGGCCGAATCTGGCAGAATAACATCTGAATCTGGTAGACGTTTGCTGAGAAGGGCATGTACAACAGAACTTGGCAGTGCGGCGCTAGAAAGATAGGGAATAAATCTTAATTCAAAAACAAAGAATTTTTGTGCGTCAAAGAGCATTGTGAGTTATATATAAAAATTACTTAAAAAAAAAGGTATAGCTAAGAATAAAGAGGAATATAATATGCGTTTCTATTTTTTTTCTATTTTAAGACAAAAAGACGTTTAAAAAAAGTCTGTGACCTTATATTGGCCACAACACAGCAGAATGGGGACTCCATATCCGAGCTCCATATCTTGGCGCAAGAAGGCAGATCCGGATTCAAAGGCGGTTTATTAATCTATCTGGGAAGTTTGAGAACTTGGAAGAAGATGATTGAGAAGGATCAAGCTCTGTGTTTCCAGAATATTGGGGCAGCGAGCCCAACATGAGCAAGTTACCTCCACCTTCTAACGCAGGTTTCTTCTTCTTAACTGGCAGGCTTTCGGATCCAACCGTTGCCCACCGTTGATTGCAGCCCTGTGATAGGGGATAACAGGCACTTAACAGTAGGGGAACAAGCAGCCTCACCTCCGAATTCAGCCGAACTTGTGATAAGCAGGCTGTATTCAGCCTTGGATATCGAACATGTCATAAACAGACTGAATTCAGATGTCGAATTCATCTTTCTGTGCTCTGAAGAGTGACGAGCCTGTGATAAACCGAGCTACGAGAAAATCGGAGCTGTAGGTGCAGGTTTGGGTGAGGCAGCTTGCCTGCTGGTTAAGGGGTCAATCCCCCTTGCTCGCTTGTTATGGCTGAGATAAAAGGCTCGCCCTCCCAGGCTCGCCTGTTTATCAGCCATAACAGGCTTTCAAGGGGGATTAACCCCCTCATCACGTGCAGTGTATTCTTTGTCAAGCATAGGGTTTTAAAATTTCCTTCGTTGCTTGATTCCTCGCCTCTGTAGCCATTGGCCTTAGTGTTAGATAGCCAAGAGATTATTCAAGCAGAGAGGTATATTTCTTTGCTCTGGGCTTTACTTACTTGGGAATAGAACTAGAAAAGTCAACAGAGTATAGATACCTAGGGTACGATACACATGGCACAGGGAAATGGGCCAAAGGGGCAGATACACGATTCCAAACAACCATAGGGAGTTACTATAATATGAAAAACTTCTGCAATAAAAGCAGAATAATAGATTGGGAAATCAAATGCTATCTGTTCAGTGCAGTGGTCGCGACCACGCAACTATACGGGGCTGAGGCTTGGGGACCGGGGCTAACGGAGAAAAAATGGGAAAAACAGGAAGGAATCCTCAGGCAATGGCATAAACAGGAATTCAAGTTGAGAACAAATACACCGCAAACAGTCATAGTATATGAGACGGGACAGAAGCCAATGGAGGTGAGGGCATGGGAGAAGATTATAAGATATCTCATAAGAAATAATGCAAATGAGAAACCGAATAAACTAGCGAGTATCGCGATTAGCGAATCAGCAAAATCACACATTATCGCGAGCAACGGGTGGTTTAGGGATGTAGCAGTGTGGACCAGAGAAATGGGGATGAACCTGAGCGACCTTATAAACAAAGGTGAATGGAATGAGGATTGGGCAAACAAGACTATGCAAGCGTAGCTACAAAAACACACAGGGCCCAAGATAATTTGGCTTACGACAGTCTTCAACCCAGAACAGAGGATAGGGCAGCAGATGTACCAAGATAATTTACTAGGAAAAGCCAGGAGGGATATCCTAGCAAGATTTAGGATGGGGAGCCATGGCCTAAGAATTGAAAAGGACAGATGGAGGAGAGTAGAGAGAGACGATCGGATATGCAGAATCTGTGACAGAGCGGAAGTGGAGGACGAGAACCACATGCTCAATGAGTGCTCAATATATGGAGACATCAGGAACAAATACAGAAACATAAGATGGGGTGAACCCGTATGCGCCATGATGGCAAGGACAGAAACAATGAGAGATTTGGCAGATGCAATACGGGAAATGACGACAAAGCACAGGCAAGTACATAAGGAAAAAGGGCTTCTGATATGAGCCGCCCGGGAGGCGAATCGTAACTGCCCAAAAAATGCTCAGCTTAAAGCTGATTGATAACAGCGCACCTCTGCACGGCCTTGAAGCCGATCCAGAGCGGAGTGCCGGTATTAATAGAAAAAAGGGGAGCCTTCAGAAAAGGCTACAATAAAGCCAACGTGATGTGTTAGTAGCACCCGTCAGGGAGCTCACCCATGCTACATAAGTCCAGGAGCCTCAGGGCACAAGGGACAATAATATATATTCTATTCTATTCTATTCTATTCTATTCTATTCTATTCTATTCTAAATACTGATATTAATAAGATGACCTACTCATCATTTCAAGCATCATTATCAAGACCGGTCCAAAATGAATTTAACCAGTGAATTAACATGCTACGAATTCAACATTGATCTATACATGTCAAAAGAGTTCTATGGACTTGCTTCTTCCAGACATTCTATCCTGTTAGCATCTAACTTAGAAATACCCATCTAATTGCCTTTAGATCAAATACTTTTCCAGGCAATGTACTTTTGATACAGTCCTATTTACTGAACTTTATCTGGATGAAGTCATAAGGTAGACTTACTGTATTCTTGCTTCACGGCAGATCTCTAAAGAGGTGGGATCCCTCAAAGAGGTCACTGGACAAAACTTGTGACAGTTTTGGTTTCAGATTGTTCATCACATAATGGCAATGCATTAAAAAAATGCATTTCCCGTGACATAGTAGTAAAGATGTATGACATTGTTGTGCATAAGCCAGAATCTTGATAAATCTATGTCAGCCTTTGCTCCAAAGTGAAAGATCTGCAAAAATGCCAGTAGATTAGGAATATATCAAAGCCTTGCTTCTATTGATTAATAACTATATGTCCATCCTAATAAGCACATATTGAAGGAGAAAAACAAATGTCAAAAGGAAAGAAATATGCATTAGTCTATTGTCTAGAATCCACGTACTTGTTGGACAAACAAAATGATAAAAAAGAAAAGAACTTGGAATGTTTTACATCGCTCACCTTCCAACATGTGGCATAATACAATACTCTAGAGGAAGCTTTGAAGAATAAACCCTCAATATAAAACTGGACATATGAAGGAAAAAATTACAGATCCATAAAGGTGTAGCTATACAATCATTCGAGTGTTACCTGAAAATAGATGAGATGGCAGTCCAGTACGACCCTTTGAAGGGGCAAGAAACCTATCCTGTGTAACAGGATCTGATATGGAACTGTGGACTTTACCCCAAGTGCTCGATCTAGGAAGGTTTTTTGCACCTGGATCACAACAAGATATTAACCCGGGGGGTGCAGCTATTATATAGGGGGTATGCCACCTGCGTGCAAGAGCGCCACACCTCGTGAGAGAGAAATTGTGTTAAGTTTATCTAATATAAACTTAAGTTTATCTTATATTATAATGTTGTGTAATGGACCACGCCCAAGATCCAATGGCTGAGGTTTAATCACTTGATCCTATGGCTAAGATTTGACAATCTCTAGATCTGATGGTCGAACAACACATTTTTAGGTCTATTCCTTCTAACTCCGGCAGAGCAAAAGACCAAGGCGTTCTGATGGCAGAAGACGCGAGCCTGGCTCCTGAGAACTCTGCTGCAACAACAGGCTGCTGAGGTAGAGCATTGGTTGAGAAACTACGAGGTAGAATACTGGCATAGGAAAAGAAATGAAAGGGTGCGAAATTATTTTTGCCCGTGGCTTTCCGGTTCTAGCTCTCCCCGGGTTCTCGCTCCTTATTGCAGCTTTCATCAGTCCCTTGGAGCATGCAACCATCTGCAATCCAGGAACAGACTGGAAATATGACTCCAGTCATTGAGAATGTTCTACCCTAAGGCGATGCTCACGACACCACCGGGGCCCCTAATGACACAAGGAATTTTTGAACCGCCCACCTAAAGTATAGTGAAGCATGCCACGCTTATTTGAAATCTGGTTGAATGCTAACAAGAGGGAAACCCATGTTCATGCCCTCAATGATGGGCGCAAGCCCGCCATGGTAAAGCACCAATGGCCATGCCAAGAAATTAATTTCTCACAAATAGGGATATCAAGCAGGTCTCCGGATCCCCAAACTCCTCTCAAAGCCTTTAGGGACTTTGTATGAGCCACCATAATGGCCAACCTCTCTAATGATAACTACTTTGGGATCCCTTCCCATCTCCTCTTCCAAACCTTCTCGAAGGGCCTCAAAAAGCAGCACTTCATGCCTGTGGCATTACATTAAAAAGCAACAAGTAATGCAACAATTATGTTTTTGTGAAATAATTATAAAAGGGAAGTGGAATTGGTTCTTTGTTAAAGGGCGCAGAATTGGCAAAGCATAAAATTCCGAGGGAATGGATAGTTGTATTGGGGGCGGATCTAGATTTACTTGGTGGTGTTTTTGATCACGCGCATTCATCTACAATGCTACGTTTTTCTGTGTTCTTGCTCTTTTCGAAGGTTGTAGCTTCTTATAAAAAGGTAAATTGCGTTTGAAAAGGTAAATTGCATTTGATTAGTTTGTGGAAACGTTTCTTCATCAATTCATTCATCAGATCTTCAATGACAGACTGGCAGAAATTGTGACAAAAGGATGAGCATCAATTTCGGCCTGTTACCAAGGTTAGTAACATGAAATTGAATTATTGTCTGAGGTGAAATCCATGATTTCTAGAAATGGATTTGATAATGTGGCCTCCTTATGCCACAGATAAAAGGTCATGTATTTTATTTCTGTGGTAGCTCAATGCTCCTTTGGTCTTTTGTTCGATCACTCCATCTTTAGTCATAAGACATAGTCATATCTCTCCTATGGCATGCGTGAAATTGTAGTATAAGAAACTTCTGACTTTCTTTTTGTTACTTTTCTTGATTTAAAACTGACCTTTTTTGTGCAGGTGGATCATTTAGGTGGACAAATTGATGGGGCCGCAGGTTGCACCAGTACGTCTCTGATTTATAATGTTGAATCCACTTTGGATGCAGCTATGGTTAGAAAAGTTGGAAAGCATTTTATGAAAGCTTTTGCAATCATGTCTTATTTGTTATGTAGTTGTGAAAGGATAAGATAGGAAGTTGACAGAGAAGGGTCTCCGTATATGTGGAACTTATTATATTTGTCATTTTTCAGAGAGAAATGAGCTTCCAGTTTGGTTTGGTAAATTTATTAGTATTGTCATGTTTTGTAATACAATTCAAATTTTCTAGATTCAAAGACTACAAGTTGCTATTGCAGAATTGAGCAGTTTGCCATCTACCAGGGTAAGGCCAGTTCCTTTTATGCTGCATGAAACCAACAAACCGTCCGACTTAGACTTGCTTCTCATTCATCTCAGCAGATTTTCTACAATGGTGGATAGTGGGTAGCCGCACACATGCGAACTACCCATAAAAAATAAAGGGAAAATCCAATTATATCATTTGGACCCCAACAAAATACAATGCTAATAGAGACTGGGCTAGTGTACTTGCCGAAAGCTTATCACCGGGATTAAAAAACCCCGCCCTTTCGGGTTTTCGAGGAAAAACTCTAGTGATAAGCCTTCGGCAAGGGGCTTGGACAAACGTAAGGCATAAAAGTCGCTCCCAAAACCCACGAATGAAAAAGTCGAAACAGATGCCGCTCGCTAACCTGTACCTGCACATCACCAACAAAACAACAAGACAAAACAAACCTCCTAGAGTGGAGGGGCTGATTACGCGCGTGCCACGCCATAAAAATACAATAACAAAGAAGGGGGGGAGGGTGGGTTCAAAGAGAATAAGGTACTGCTGAGAGAAGAGGAAGCGCCGATGAGATGTTGATGCAGAAACGCGCCTAAAATAGCAAACTCCCAACCAGAATGGGCATGCGCCGCCCGCATGCATGCAAAACATGCATGCTCGTCCCATTCTAGAATGGCGATCCGATGTCTCGGATCGATGGGATTCTAGAATGGGACTCGCATGAAACCAACAAACCGCCCGAATACCAAAGGACTTCCTTACAAACTAGGATCGAGGACGAAGGTCACAGGATGAAGGCTAAAGGCCGGAAAAGGACAGCAAGAAAGAAACGCCAAATTGGCCAACCCAAGCAGGAAGAAGCCCCTCCCCTGCCTGGGAAACAATTCAAAGAGAATAAGGTACTGCTGAGAGAAGAGGAAGCGCCGATGAGATGTTGATGCAGAAACGCGCCTAAAATAGCGAACTCCCAACCAGAATGGGCATGCGCCCCCCGCATGCATGCAAAACATGCATGCTCGTCCCATTCTAGAATGGCGATCCGATGTCTCGGATCGATGGGATTAAAATTCTGTACCATGACTATCCTTCACATCCTTCAGGCTTTTAGGTTCTCTAAAAAGCTCTCTGTAAAATTATGTCTTCATAATCATCTTCCTGGAAGAAGTGTTTATTCATATATCATAAATGCAGATGCTCGGTCAGTGCCAGGAGTAACAGAAATATCTGGCTCTGCTGGGTTGTAGGTTGTAGGTTATGCTTAGCCAGCTTTAGTGCCCTGCAAGAACAAAAGACTATTCTAGAACTGAAGCTTCAGAAGCAAATATATGGCATTTGGAATCTGCCTGCTCCTCGCTCCTCATATGTTAGAAGATTTTCCATCTTTGGTTGTAAGACAGTCTCTTCTATGTAATGCTTGAAATTGTGGTATAAGAAACTTCTAGCTTTCTTTATGTTACTTTTCTTGATTTAAAACTGACCTTTTTTGTGCAACAGGCTCATTCAGGTGAATCATGTTAATATTTTTTGGACAGAGTGAAGGCCATCTTGAAGAAAAATTTGAGGAGGAGCTATGTCTTGCATTTACTATTCTGCAAGAAATACATAGTATTGTTGAATCATAGCAGAGTGGCTTGATGGGTTGCCTCGTGATTCCGGACGAGAATGCCTCTTTATGCCTAGCCGCCTTTAGTGCCCCGCAATAAAAAAACTATTTTAGAAATGAAGCGAGGAAGCAAGTATATGGCATTTGGAATCGACTTGCTCCTCGCTCTTCATTTCCCTTGCAATCATATGATATGTCCCAGTTTCAGATGCACATTTCAGGTATTAAGAATTGTAAGTATGTCTTTGCTGCTGCTCTCCAAGCATGTACGATGACAAGAAACATTCTCCAGGGAAGAATTATGCATTGTCAAATTATAGAAAGTAGACTTCAATCAGATATTGTAATTGCCAACTTGCTGATAGATATGTATGTTAAATGTGGAAACATGGCAATTGCAAGGGAAGTCTTTGAAAACTTAACGAACAGAGAGTTGGTGTCTTGGGGTACAATAATTGCAGAATATATTCAACATGGAGAGCTGCTTATAGCATTAAGCTGTTTTGACATAGCGCAACAGAATGGAATAGAGCTGAATGATGTCATCTTCTTGAGCATTTTAAAAGCATGTGGCAGCATTAGATCAATAGAGCAAGGCAGGAAAATTCACTGTGATGTTATTAAATAAAATGAACAGTTCAATTCAATGTTGGTAAGTGCCCTGATAGACATGTATGAAGTCTTATGGAGGCATGTAAAACATTTGATGCATCCCTAGATGTCAACCTGATGTCATGGAATGTTATGCTTTCTGGATATGCTTTACATGGGGAAGGCTATATGGCTCTAGAACATTTTGCAAAAATGCAAGAGAAATGAGTCAAACCAGATGAGGTCACATTTTTAAGCATCTTGCAAGCGTGTGGCAGCATAGGTGCAATAGAGCACGACAGAAGCATCCATAATCAAATTATGGAATGTGATCTTCAATCAGAATTTAGGATGGGGAGTGCATTGATTGATATGTATGTGAAATGTGGTAATTTGTTAGAGGGACAAAAGGTCTTTAATCATAAGATTAACTACGATGTCATAGCCTGCAGTTCAATGATTGCTGCATATTGTCATTATGGGAAAGATCATTCAGCACTGGAATGTTTTTATGAAATGTTACAATTGAAGAATGCCGATGAAAATGTTGCACCATACTGTAAGTTGTCGTGTGTTAAAAAAAGATTCCAGCATAGGAAAAAGATTTTTCTTCTTCACCTGTCTCCTCCTTTTCGATCCCAGAGATTCTGTAATTTGGGTAAGAATTGGAAAACAAAGGCAAGATAGAGATGTGTGCACATTTTAGCGGGTATGAGCAGAACATTATCTTGCCCTTTTCTTTCTCCATTCGTTTTCACACATGCTGCTCGATTGCGGGTCTTCCCAGCAATCGACCTTAATTCTTTGCAAAACAAGAGCGGAGTTGAGATCAAAACAGGTAGACGGATTTGGCGATGGTTCCTTCGGGTCTGGAACATTCTCACTAATATGTATGTTAAATGTAGGAGGCTCATAATGCCTTCTATTCATCGCCAACTAGGGATGTCGTCTCATGGAATATTATGATTGCAGGATATGTTCAATTTGGTGAATGTTTCCTTTCTATAGAATCTTTTGACGAAATGGGAAAGGAAAATATAAAGCCAAATGTTGTGTCATGGGGTACACTCCTTGCAAAAGGAAAATATAAAGCCAAATGTTGTGTCATGGGGTACACTCCTTGGAGGCTATGTTTGAACATGGTGAAGGTCAATTAGCTCTTGATTATTTTCAGAAGATGAAACTTCTGCAAGAAATGCAATGAAGATCCTTTCATACAATCAAGTAAATCGTACGCCAAACGATTCAAAATTATGTTATTATCAATTATGCATGTTGCTTACATTCAACTATTTTCACCTTGCTTTCTTTGCATGAAGTGGTTTTGCATGCCTCTAAAACATGTGCCTTTCGACCTTATATCAGGACTATAAGAATATAGAGCAGCCAATCAGAAATGTAGACTGATTCTACAATGCATTCATATATCTCTAGTGGCGTAATAATAAGCATCTATGTAGAATCTTTAATATGCCTAAAACATTCTAACCATTTTATTCCATCTCTGCCATGTCGTTAAACATTTGCCCAATCATATCTTCAGTACATATTATGCCTATCTAGATATATTTCTATCTACACTGATTACCTTACGCAAAACTATGTTGTCAGCTTCACAGTTGATTCAACTATATGTGTATGAAAGGGCTAAACATAAGTAACAATTACTTACGTGGAATATCATCTAAATATAAAAAGATTGCTACGCAACCACATGGACTGCCCAATTAATTGAATGGGCCACATATGTTTTTTTTTTTGTTTGAAAACGTGCCACACATATATACTTTTCATTCAAATGGTCCTGCTTTTACTGTGCCCCAATAGCCGACCCTCATCCTACGACGTCGCATGCCATTGGATACAAAATATGCGTCTTTGAACCAAAGAAAACGAATGGTCAAATTACCTATTGTGCCTTGGCTCTTTGCCTTGGATCTTTACAAGTTTCTGTTTATCACAATACCATTGCATAACACACAAATTAATATATTTTAGTAGTCTACAAATATTTCTTACATTCTTTGTTTACAATCATATGGACTGCCCAGAACAGTCCATATGGCAGAGTATGTATTTCTTAAAATCATTACAATAAACACAAAGTTGCTCATTGTTTAAACAAAAAATACATTGTCCAAATATTATTGAATGTCTATTGAAGGCATCCCTCCGCCCCGAATCAATGGCCCAACTGTGCCATAGCGCATGCGTTAGCACATATAACATGCTGTTACCCTATCCCATAAGGTCAATCGAACATCATGAATCATTTACATAGCTCATATGTGCCATTACATATGGACCATATACAATAAATACAAAAATATTGCCATGCAACACATGGGATCATGGATGCAACTAGAACTTCAGAGTTGCACCGTTTAACAGGAAATGAAACAAACAAGAAACGTGTTTGATTGAATAGAGATAAACATTTTTATCAGTGTTCATATTTGGGGATTGAATAGGACATGTACATGTTTTTTTATCAAATTTCACAGTGGAATAAATGATGTGGACTTTAACGATAAGGATATGGTAGAAGCAGAAAACAGTTTAAGGAGACAACATCGTGCACTGCCTCCTTTTTAAACCTGTTGTCCAAGATTTCCTCAAAGTAGAGCTTATATGTCTTATGTAATTACATTTTTAATGTTTATACACTCCTTATAGAATTTTGATGAAGGTTGATTTTACTAAATGTACTCAAAAAACCTAAATTTTTGCTAAGAAGCTAACTCATGTATAGTGCACATTAGGCTTGCAGCAGAGATATTTTTTGACTTGCATGAAGAGGCTAAGGCTGTTTCCTACAGAAGCTTAGAGCTTCTGTCGAGAGTGCAGAAAGTTGAGGTCAAGTTGCTTGCCCTGGAACGATGTTTGCTCTCAAAATCAAATCAACTACGTTTCATTTTATCTAAGGGTAAAGGTAAGGAAACTAGGTGCCTATGATGGTGAGCATTTTTTAGGAGCAAGAAATAACTAAAAACTATACTCTTGAATAGGTGCTACTTGGCATGCAAAAATAGACATTCCACACAACCATTTCAGTCAATGAGACTTGCCAAATTTCATTGAGAAGTTATATGAAGAATGTAGAGAGCTCCACATGCTATCTCTTCTTGACAAGTAAGTGCACATCAAGTATTGTAAAGTGTGGTTAAAATTCTGATTAATGTTTCCAAGCCAGTTAAAGCCACACGTAATTTTCTTGAACATTCTGAGGTTTGATGTCACGCCCGATGCATGTTTCAAAAGATACCCAGATCCATCCTTTATAAGGTATCAGAGGGATAAGAGAGTACGCCTGGACAAGGTAAACTAACAAGTTTGTAGATGATAACCAGCCCTAAAAAAGAATTATTTAGCTCACATCACTAGAAAAGTATTTCAATGTGATAGTCTTTGGCTCCTGAAATTTTTTACGAAAAGTATTTCAATGTCATAGTCTTTGGGTCCTGAAATTTTTTACGGAGTCTGTGTGCTCATCCCTTCTTCACTTAATGTTTTTGTGGCAGAAGTGAACCGTTATTCAATTTAATGTCACTTACTCATAGATAACATATTACTCTCCGAATCTTCATATATAATCACATAGAAAGCCCACCAACGGTGGGCAATTTTCGAGTCTAATAAATTGTGGTCCATTCGTAGGAACTAACATGGATGATGTCTTTAGAGGATATTATTATTGCATTTATATAGATGCTTTCACACAACATATAGATTCCTGCAAAGGAAACAATAGAGATGACAGTGCACTATGCACTACAGAGGCTATAGGCTTGCTTCTGATAAATAAACCTGAATGTGCACTACAGAAGCTTTTGGAGTGCCCTCATTACAGACCGTTCATTGTCATAAGGAAAATCATATGAACCACTCCACACCACGATCCCCCCAAGGTTCTTCTCTTTCACATATTTTGCTTTCTCGACCATTGACTTATCATTGTCATATGAATCAACCACTCTGTTACTAGGATCATGTATATATGCTGCCTTTGCCTTATCATCCCATTTTTCTAGTAATAATGTTAATTTCTTATAAGCACGCCCCTGATTTGGTGACCTGCCTTTGCCAGGCTTGCCCATTCCATCTGTGTTTGCAAATCCAACTGCAAAGAGTGCAGCCCCAATAAAAATCTTCGAAGCAGGAATTCCACGTTTGATGTACATCTGCACAGCTTTATCAACACTATATTCTCCGTTTGCACCAGAACTAGGATACAAGTTGGACTGATGAGCTGTGGTGCTGTCCCATTCTCCACTGTGAAAATAAATGGAAACAAGATGGATCTCGTTTATCAAATGAATCACTTCTTTTATTGGCCATTCCTTTTTCTTCTTAGGAAACGCCTCGCATGCTAGAGCAATCTTAACACTAGAAACTGCTGATGTTTCCTTAATCTTGTTGTGTAGAAAACAGACCAAGTCACTGAGATGGACTCCCCCCGTCCTCCCATGAATGACAATCCCGTTGATTATTGGATGTGCAGCCAACAGATTTACTATAGATTCGACAAATCTAATCCGTGCTTCTGAAGAAGAGTACACACTAGAAAGAGTTTCTACATCGTCCCAGCCTCCTATTTGAAGATACACATTTTTACCTTGCAGCAGGTTCTTAGAAATCCCAAGATTTTCAAGAACTTCCTTCCTGATTTTTAATTTCCCAGATTCTTCTACATAAACTACATCACTTAACCTTATATCATTCAAATAATTTATAGCGGATTTCAGATTTGCCAGTGAGTCGGCGTCAAAACAGTAGATGACCCTAAACATTAACGGGTCTGAAGTAAGTATAGAGCTACTATATGCTTTGGGCACCAAAATCTCTTCCTTGACACGCCACAATTTTTCGCTTATTTCCTGAAAGTGGGGACGTTGGAGAGGGTCATATTCAAGGCAAGAGAATACCAAAGTTTGAAGCGTCTTAGGAATGCCTTGCGGTAATGTTGGCATCTTCTTCGTCTCTATATTTTTTACTATATCCCACAGGGGTTTGTCTGGCTGCAGCAACTTTCCATTAAGAATTTCTGCACAAATCAAACCAAAACTATAAACATCCACTGCTTTTGAATAATCTTTCTTTTCCATCCACACTTCAGGAGCCATGTAATCCTGAGTGCCCCTCATAAGTGTGTTGCTTTCTGCGCCGGTTAGAAAATGGTCTTTAGAGATTCCAAAATCTGTAAGCTTGACTTGTAGACTGTTATCCACATTGGCCTTCACCAGCACATTAGCGGGTTTAAGATCCCGGTGCACGACCCTCATGTTATGCAAACAGCTCATTCCCTTGGCAATTTGGAGCATCAAGTCAACTGATTGCATGAGAGGAAGTGGGGATTTTAGCTCCCTTATTAATGTAGCCAGATCCTTGTCCATCAGCTCTAAAACAAGTTTGTCCTTTTCTGTATAACCTAACATCTGCACAACGTGGGGTGAATTAGCATGCTCTAGCAGCTCCTTAAAAACTTTCAATTCCTGCGTAAAATAATCCTCGAATGCAAAAGTTTTCACGGCTACAGGTAGTTTATACCAAATGGCACTTTGGACATTTCCAAAGCTACCTCTTCCCCGCGTTTCTAATTTAGACAAACAATTATCTTCAATGCTAGCACAAAAACCTGTCTTTAACATTTCCTGCATGATGGAGACCAGAATATTAGATCCTGAAACCCCAGATTGAGACTCGAGGACGGCGCCCTTGTCTTCTTCACTAGCAGACTCAAGACAACATGGCAAATTCTTGCACTCTTTTACCTTATTAATAAGGTATTCAACACTATCAGGTGCAAGAGGCATTACAAGACGATTAATCATCTCGGCATATTGTGTTGCATCATCAATAATCTCACTAAACTGACCTTTACTGCCTGAGGCCGCTGTTCAAAACTGCAAGCAGCTCTTTTCCCACATCGGCTGCCAAACTCCACGCTGATTCTTGACCACGTATTGTAACCCATGATTTCACAAGATCTTGGACGCAAACTGCCAGTGATCTTAGCACAACACATTGTTTCTGGTTTACCGTTCCCAACTCTCTCTTGTTCACAGATTCAATAATCGCCTTGCATAGGCCGGTGACACGAGAGTCCCAAGTATTCGGTTCCATTGCCTCAATCAAGCTGCGCTTGTTGAATGGTATGATAATATTTGGGTACACTTTGACTACAGCAGAAGTTTTTTCCTATGGTTACTTTGACCAGTCGGATATCTTATGTTTACAGCCGGAACTTTCTATTGTCTTAAGGGAGGGTGCCCGGTGACGGCACACTTAACAGGAAAAGGGATCGATGGAGGGCCTTCATTGCTCGGATTTGGGCAAGCAATGGCTCGTTGCAATCCCTAAGACTTGCTCTCTATAATGACCCCAAAATCGCCCACTCCAGTGCCCTAGACAAAAAGTTCGGAGGCCCTAAAGTGACCCCACTTTTTGCCCCTGATGGCGCAGTTAGGTCTCCTACATGTGGTTTTTCGTCCTAACATAGTCAAAATATGACGTATCAATAGTCAAATTAAAGCTCTTGTGGAGCACTTTGCAATGGCATTTGTGCGTTAGCTAGTCGCCTCATGTGGAAAAAGATTTTTTAGTAAATATAAAAATAGCAAAACCAGAAGATCTTGGCCGTTGAAACCAAAAGTTAAAATAGAAAGGTAAAATGAGAAGATCTTGGCCATTCAATCGCGCCATAAAGGTGAGCCATCTCAGGGCCCCTGTTCCACTACCGGGCACCCTCCCTGAGTAGAAAACTTAAGAAAACTTGCCGAAAAAATTCCTATATTTCAATAACCCAACCGGAAATTTTGTATTTTCAACCAGTTGGTTTATAGTATTCCCGGGATTTTGCCCAACACTGCGTTGTTGTCATAGTGCTTCCCTATACAGCTAGAATACGTTGGCAGAATGTCCACATCTAATATAGAAGCAGATATTTTGTGGTTTGGTTCATATTTTATCCATAAAGGAACGCGTAAGAAGGTTTATGACATATAACTAATATATTTATTTCAACATTTTCAAGGTTCTTTACATTGTCAATTACGTAGTTTATTACTTAACAAAAATGGGATTCTTTACACTATACAGCAAAACTAAGATAACCATATTTTTAAGCTTCCTTGAATTGTCCACTATAGTTCATTATTCAACAAAAATGGGATTCTTTACACTTTACAGCGAAACTAAGTTGTATACTCGTCCCATGATGTCAATTAATATTCTTTCCAACCACACTCTATCAGACCTAGAACATGGCTTCTCCTTATTTATTTTGACATATACCATGAGAAGCTATAATATAGCTACGAACATAACGTATATATTGATGGATGGAAGGTATGATTCTAACATCCATATTGAAGTCGTGCTCAATATCACATGACTAACTCAGCACAGCGTGTCCGAATTTCATAATACACTGGACAGCTCTGAAAGGTGTGATATTAATCTTCAACAGCTCCCACTTGGTAGCATTGACAAAGCATGTCCTGGCGGGGCTCCCCAATCCATCTGCCTATCTCAATTTGGAGATGGCATAGGCAATGACACAAGGCACACGCATAAATAATCACCATGAAAACTAGTATAAGTGTGATTTTCCATACCGATAAATTGTAATCTTATCAAAAACCATATATTCTACATGGTTTTGTAAATCATTACTAGTTTGCACCATATTTTTGATACTAATTCTAGTTCTTATACTAGTTTCTTGAAATCATCACTAGTTGGGAGGTGTTTTTCTAGCGTGCATTTTTAATGCTGTAATATAGGATGATTTCTAATGCTAATTGTCAATAACCTATATGGTTTTTGTAACATAGTTCTAATGCGCTAAAGTTAATTCAGAGATCGCATTTGATTTTGCAAATATGCTATGCTTTTGCTACTTGCTTATTCTATAGTCCATTTTGATCTGGTTCATTTTGTTGCGTTTATTATATACTTGTTCCAATTCTTAAGCCACTATTGATATTGAGCATAATTTTCCATATTAACTAGTCATTCCAACTACTATACCTAATTCTTCAGGTGTTGCAATCATCTTAATAGCCAAGACCTTTAGTTCGCCATCTCTCTGTAGTATGTGGTATAATTAAAATCCCCCTTAAACCCCCTTTGGTTTGGGTGCATATTCACACGGGGGGTGACTCCGGGCAACGAGAGCTGTTGGATAGGCATATTCACCCCTTATTCCTTAATCTATACCGTACATAAAGTTCCTCGTTTGTGGGGTATGTAAGTACAAAATTTGTTATACTGTATAACAAGATTCGCAAAATACTATAAGATTTCAAGCGGACTACTATATGGTGTTGATTTCATACGTGCAAAATACAATTATGAGGGCTCTCGCTGCCCTACGTCACCCCCCCGTGTGAATATGCACCCAAACCAAAGGGGGTTTAAGGGGGATTTTAATTTAAATGTGTTGGACCCAATGGTTGTGTTAATTAATGTCAATGGTAGTTATGTGTTGGTTGTTAATGTCAATGGTTGTTATGTGTTGGGGGATTTAATTTTTATATGTTGGATGTTAATGGTTTATGTTGCAAAAAAAATTTTTTGGCCCCTTCGGGGCCTTAGGGACGATCACCCTGGGTGTGACAAAAATTTTAGAATTCAAACCAGAAAAAAACTAGAATTCATTTGAGGCTTTCATCACCTGTAGCTTTTGAATTTGATCATACCGCTACAACTATTTCTCTTTCACAATGACACTATTGTTTATCAATCCATATGATTTTGGATGCTCCATCTATAGCTTAAAGGTAATGCATGATTCACCTTATGGTTCGATTAAAGTTCCAAACCTACAATATAAATGCATTCTTGTGGCCCTTTGTTTGACCTGATCTGGCGTGACATGGAAAAGGGCGTGGAAAAATCCCATGTTGTGTGCATAAGAATCCGTTTGTTGGTTGAAGCTAAAGGTCGGGTCGCTATGAACAATCCGCCGCCGGGGAATATCCAAGAGTTGGAAGCAAAAGAGGGCCTAAATCAGAAACTCTTTTGAATCTGCAAAGAAATCTTAGGAAGGAAACAAAAGGGGGTTTTGCAGCACTACATTGTAGAATCAGGAAACCAATACCTTGTAAAAAAAACATTATGCTAACTGAAGAAACATTAAAAAACAAATACCTTTGTAAGTGTGAGCAAAAAATCCATCTCGTGGTAGTAAAATCCACTCGGGCAATAAGAATCCAAGAGTGCAAGTACACATGCATATGCACACATGCACACACATGCACACATGCACATGCACTTGCACTTGTACATGCACAATACACATGCACATGCACATGAACATGCACATGCACACACATGCACATGCATGTGCACATGCGGTAGTGTTCATGCACAAACACATGCAGAGAAAGACAACAACCCTCGGATTGTTCCAACCAACGAAAATCAACGGCCCATAAAGGGTGCACTCTAGAAATACTATTTAGTACACCTCAACGAATACAACAACGAAATCATAGAAAAACCATGTGAAAAAGCGTATAAAAATCTAAAAGTAACCCCCTGTTATTGTGCTACATATTGGGTGTCAATGAATGGTGATAAGTATGGATTGTGACATGTAGATATGCCACATTATCTATAGTTTTCTCGACGGATGAGAATAGACTCATAGTCGTTTCTTCGTCAAAAGATTGAAGCAATGAAATATTTGTTAGACTTTGCCATCTCATTTAACACTCTTAAGGTTGGTACGATTGACTTTCGCCAAATTCATTGGCAGCCATGGATCGCTTTCTTTTAAGTTCAGGCTTTCTGCAACGGGCCATGACTTAAGTTTAACCGTAAATGAATGGAATGGAATGGAATGAAATGATATGGCGAAATCATTTTTATATGAATGGAACGGAATTGCATGTTTTATATGCATTGAATGCTTTGGATTCTGAAATGTTATTCTCTCAGATTTTATGTTTTGGATTGTGCCCAGCCATAGAAGCCCTTCAAATCGATATGACAGAGTCCCCAAATTGTGGTGAGAATGCAATCGAAACTACAGATATGTTGCCCAAATCCATGCTTGTATGATGACTTCAATGCTACACAATTTGCCAGTAATGCATTGCATTGTGGGCCTGCCGCAACTTCTAAGAGAAGATTTTACATGAAAGCTTGCAGAGGGAATTCAGTTGGCTGATAAATGAGATCTTTCTCAGGCACAATGAGCTTTTACCAGCAGCGTTTGCCGCTAAAGGATATGGAAGATGCAAGGCAATGCTCTTTGAAAATAGTTAAACCAGCGATTGCTACAGTATATAAGCAAAGCAAGCTCAAGTCTCAAGCTTCTGCGGCGATTCACAAATCCCTGGCTATGCGGTGCACTGTATTTCCAGGGTTAGGAGCTCGACATAGGGGCATTTCTATAATTTATGAGAATACTAGGGTATTCTCATAATTTAGATAAAATGGAAGGGCATTTTTATAATTTGCCCTAAATATAAAGAGCTTTTTTTTTTAATTTTTCTTCTAATTCCTTACTTGATAACGGCCCCAAACCCTATTTCCCTCCATTTTTCTAACGCGGCAGCGACTGTGGAGCTGAGAGCTCCCATTTGGCTTCGTCGGATGCGGCCATGCTCCATGTAGCAGCGTCCATATGCCCTAAAGGATGCCGATCCATAACATAGGACGGGAAACATGCTTCTTTGAGAACAAGCATAGGCATGGCAGTTTACCTGAGGCTCTTCACAGAATATAGGCATCCGACCAGCGTTTTTCAGCTCTTGCTAGATGAACTATGAAGCCCAGTAAGTAGCTCATGAAATTGAATTATTTTTGAAGCTGCAAAAGGATGAAAGAATCAACTACCTTCGAAGTAGAAACTTATATTCGATGTGCAGAGCTGCTATGTGATTCAACCATTTCTGGGACGATATGTATCTGGTCTTTTACATTATTTTTTTTTGTTCCTTTGCACTTGCTTACTTCAAGCATTCTTGCAGGGTTGTTGCACAGATCTATTCGCAATATTTTCGGATTATGATGCTTTTTTGCCTTACAGGACTTTTAGATCTATGAAAGGATAATAGGTTGGCTTTGCTCCGAGTTTTCTTGTATACAAAATTTTTCTAAGTTTTATTGATTCTGTGTATTAAACCTTATGGTATTGCAGCCTATTACAGATGTCAAAGAGAAACTCTTGTTTGTGAAAAACTATTTTGTGGCATTCTTCAATGGATGTTTAGAAGTTATCAAGCTGGATCTTAGGTCCTTCAATCATGAGAAGCTCAACAAAATCTATGCTTGGTTCTATGCCAAAAGCATTCTGCAATCGAATTCTTCTTCGGCTTATCTATTGCCGGATCTGCAGCTTTGGCATTCTGCTCCAAGGCCACCTTGACTGTGCATTTCAAGGCTACCATAGCGAGCTGCGAAATAGATAACGCCTTTTTGTGTAGGATCTTTACCGGAATTCTTTTCTAGTGATCGAAGCTAAAGGAACTTGATTCTAAATCTTTGCTGGCCAGGATTCTACGAATTCAAATCCAACACACGGCCAGTTTTTGTAAGAATTCTCTTAGCTCTGGGGTAATATTTGGTTTGCTTTCCAATTTTTCCATGTTGATGCATGTTAGCTTTATGCTTAGTAAACGTAGACAATAGATGCTGGAATGTAACCATCAATCAGAGAGAAAACTCAGGTCCATTTGCTAAGGGACTCATCTACGTCTCTGCGCTTTGTATGTCTTGCTTCTCATGGGTTGAGCAAATATAACTTCTGTGCTCTAGGCAGTCTGTAGTTTTTTTGTTTTTTGAATCCACACTAGAAATGATATCCGATAAACTTGAGATCTATTGAAATCAGTACACAGACCTTTAAACATTGTTCTAATTTTCTTCTTGCCTTCTGATAGACCATTAACTGGAGAGACATTGCATTTATGGAGCAGCAGCTTGAAGCTACTAAAGGTTGTCTACAGTCTGTAGATGGTTTTTACCCTTTAGTCACCATGCATTCCCTTGGTTTGATGTGTTTGTATCACGTCTTCATGCATCTCTAGCTAATTATTCTAACCGAAAGTGCCGCCTGCATTGCAGACTATGAAAATATATCTATCAAGCAAGGCATAGGGAAGATTACAGTCAAGGCATGCGTTTTGATGTTTGACTGCCTAGATAATGAATGTGGAGCTCTTACTCCAGTGGTGTTGGTCAAAGACAAGATTACAAATTCATTAAAATATGCAACTGTTTGGCAACGCCTACCTGGTTCAACTTCTGTTATAAATGCAGCTCCAGCTTTTGTATCACCTGGGATCACAGACTATGATGAATCTAAATTCAGGCGACAGTTTGTAAAGCTAGACCCTTGCTGTTCTGGTGAGAAGATATCCTTCCAGGTAATAAGATCAATTTCAGAAGCATCCCGTTGGTCACTTCTTTCAGGTGTCTGGCTCTTTAGAAACATACCACATGACTATATCTGATCAATTGTATTGTGAAACACATGGTAAGATTGTGGGTTCAACTCCCACATGTTCACCTTCCCATTTATTCTTATTGTAGTCACAAAATTCTCTAAATGCTCTACTCCATTGTCATACAACACTATTAAATATCATACGCTCAAAATTAGGTTGTAAAATTATACTAGTAAACTATTTTGTAATATTGCAGTGGTTAACCATTTGGTATCATGAATTTGGTATCATGCAGAAAAAGTCATACTAGCAAATCTAAACCAACTATACTTATCATATGTTGTTGTTACAATTAATCACTATAAACTCATATACTAACAAACCTAAACCAATTACATTTATCGTATGTTGTTACGATTAATCACTATAAATCATCGTAACATAGACACTTAAAATTACCATGCGTATATGCTAAGGAAGATAGATGGGATTGATAATCATTCTATTAAACTAGACATATTAAGCAATAATGCACATCATACATTTTAAGTTGTTATAAAGACTACCTATAACTATCATGTTCTACTACCATATCAAAAAACAATGATCTTTTATCATGTCGTGGAATTGTATTGATGAACTATAATATATAACCAGATATGGTTTGTAAACTTTTTGGCCCACATATCGGTAATAATTTTAAGATTTAGTTTTCACTAATAAATCATTTCAAAAAAATCATACTGATTCAATTTTGGGGGCCTTGTGTGAGTCTGCGCAATTTCATAGGCAAATGGGTACGCAGGTAACATTGTGGGTCCGAATCAAATGTGGGATTTATATAATGATGATAATGTGTTGTCTTGATCTGTTCAATTCATCATTCACAACCTGCCTTGTTCTCCTGCATGCAAGGATGTGCTCCAATTACCAACTGAAATTTGTAGAGAATATACAAGGTGAAATATAACAGGATAACATGCACCTTTTGGACGTTAGAGGTTGTGCTGGCACTCCTTTAGTGGCATTGTCTTCTTCATCAGATTCACTAAGTATAACAATTGGCTGCCATCTTTTTCTGCAGACAAGTTTTTACTCAAGTCTAAGTTGAATGAATTATCCAAACAAATTGCGCATTCATGGTGGAAGAAAACAGGGATCAAATATATTAATTGTTTGAACAAAAACCTTTTGGCTGATGGTTTAGGGTTGTCTTGAGCAATCAAGATTTGCCTGCCTGAAATACATATGGCAAAATTACATTAGCCTTGTTTTTTTTCAAATGCTACTTCTAGGGATATCTCCATCAAGATCAACTTCTGACTCACCCTCACTCTCTTCTTCCACAACCTTCCTGGTCCTTGACCGTGTCAACCTGTTGACCTTGGAAACGACTGCCTGAACCTGCTTGTCGACATCTTCGCCATCATTTTCCTTCCCTGCAGCAACTGTGTTAGAGGAGGCCTTTGTAGAGGCAGCTGCAGAATTTGGAACTACAACATAATTGGCAACATCATCAGTACTACTTGAATCTCCCTTAGATTCTGCATGGGTTGGTGTCTTCAGCATTGTGCTGTCAGGTGCTGCAATGTGCTGCAGACTGCTGATAGCTTGCTGTCCAACGTCTACAACATCTTCATACTTTTGCCAAATCTTAACTCATTAAAAAGAAAGAAAGAAAGAAAGAAAGCAAGCCTTTTTAACATCACACCACTAGGTAGCATCCAACTGGACATGTGACGACACACCACACCACATTGCTTGCTTGGACATTGCATCTGTGGGGTTTGACCCCCAATAGTTCAGAGTGCGACTCTGGATGGCCTCGAACTCAGGTATCCTATTGTTAGGACTAGTAGGCATCATAGGATTTGGCCAACTGGCCTAAATGGCCATTCCATAAGCATATGTAGTTCTCACTTGAGACTAAATTGGCCCCAAAATCAATACCATTCCAATTAGCAAACATCTAATTGGCCATTCTAATGTCGTAATATGCAATAAAGTACCACGAAATGGCGAATCTGCAGATAGTCTGTAGGTTAGGCATCCTACTCAAGCCGGCTATCGCAATTTGCCTGAACTGATAATTTGTGGCCAAATGGCCAATCGGGGCCACTAAAATTTTCGCTGGTAGCTGCTACCCTTGCCTTTCTAGATGCACTAGATATATCCTTACGAAACCAATCGCTAAATCTTATGAAACTTTTGTAACTGAATCAGATGATTTCCAAGCACTATTATTTGCCTGAGGCTGAGGAACTACATTAGGACTGGAATCCATACCTGGTGGATGCAAATTCCCATTAACTTCTGCTCCCTTACTCACAGCGCCTTGCAAGGGAGAAAAATCCCTTTCTTCAAGAACCACCGGAGTAGCCAGCATTGAAGGCAAAGAACTTTCAACTGAATTATTTACCTCTTGTTGCGCAGCAACTGGGGGATCACGTATCACCAAATTTGTGATAGACTCACGCCATTTTGTCGCTGCCTTGGATGCTGGAACCATATATGTCTTCTCCATCTCTACTATAAGTGGCCGAAATTAAACAGACCCAAATCCGGCCTCTGGGTTTATAGTAGGGAACAACACAAAAAAAAGACTACATGTCGTTGTTCAGAAAAATCTACATGTAGTTATGTGGAGGTGTAGTTTATTAAGGAGACAGTGTAGTTTTTTTTAAGGGGCTATAGTTTTTATGTTTAGGAGGTGTGGTCTTTTTTTGAGGTGTGGTTTTTTTTAAGGGAAGTGTGTTTCTTTTTTAAGAAGGTGGTGTTTTTAAGAAGGTGTTGTTTTTTGAGGTGTGGTTTATAACTAGGTGTAGTTTTTAAGTAGCTGTTTTTTTAAGAAGTATAGTTTTTTGAGGTGTGGTTTATAAGCAGGCATAGTTTTTAAGTAGCTGTTTTTTAAGGAAGTATGGTTTTTTGAAATAGTGTGAAATTTTAAGTTGAGGTGTTGTTTTTTGAGGTGTGATTTATAAGTGAGTGTAGTTTTTAAGTAGTTGTTTTTAAAAGAAGTATGATTTTTTGAGGTGTGGTTTATAAGTGGGTGTAGTTCTTAAGTGGTTGTTTTTTAATAACTATGTTTTTCTAAAGTGGTGTAGTTTATAACTAGGTGTAATTTTTAGGAAGCTATTTTTTAAGGAAGTATGGTTGAGGTGTGGTTTATATAATTAGGTGTAGTTTTTAAGTAGCTATTTTTTTTAAGAAAGTATGGTTTTGTAAGGTGTGGTTTATAAGTAGGTATAGTTCTTAAGTGGTTGTTTTTAAGGAAGTATGGTTCTTTGATGTGGTGTGGTTTCTAATTAGGTGTAGTTTTGAAGTAGTTATTGTTTAAGGAAGCATGGTTTTTTTTAGTTGTGATTTATAAATAGGTGTAGTTTTTAAGTAGCTGTTTTTTTAAAGAAGTATGGTTTTTGAGGCTCCAACATGCGAAGATGGCTCAAACATGCCATGTGGGCTCCAATATGCCATCTAGACTCCAACATGCGACTTCGGCTCAAACATGCCAAGGTGGCTCAAACATGCCATCTAGGCTCCAACACACCACCTAGGCGTCAACATGCCACCTAGGCTCCAAAATGCCACATGAGTTCCAACAAGCCACCTCGTCTCCAACATGCCAATGCGGCTCAAACATGCCACCTAGGCTCTGAAATGCCATGCGGCTCCAAAATGCCACCTAGGCTCCAATACGCCAAGGTGGCGCAAACGTGACACGTGGGCTCCACCGTGCCACCTAGGCTCCAACATGCCATGTGGGCTCCAACATCCAACATGTGATCTAATCTCAAACATGCCAAGGTGGCTCAAACATGCCATGCAGGCTCCAACGTAGGCTCCAACATGCGACCTAGTCTCAAAAATGCCAAGGTGGCTCAAACATGCCATGCGAGCTTCAACATGACACATAGGCTCCCACATGCCAAGGTGGCTCAAACATGCTACATGGGCTCCAACATGCCACCTCGGCTCCAACATGCCAAGGTGGCCCAAACATGCCACCTAGGCTCTGAAATGCCACGCAGGCTACAGCATGCCACCTAGGCTCCAACATGCAAAGGTGTCTCAAACATGCCACGTGGACTCCAACATGCGACCTATGCTCCAACATGCCAAGGTGGCTAAAACATGCCACCTAGGCTCCAACATGTGACCTAGTCTCAAACATGCCAAGGTGGCTCAAACATGCCAAGGTGGCTCAAACATGCCACGCTGGCTCCAACATGCCAAGGTGGCTCAAACATGCCACCTAGGCTCTAAAATGCCACGTGGGCTTTAACATGCCAAGCTGGCTCAAACATGCCACCTAGGCTCAAAAATGCCACGCTGGCTCCAATATGCCACCTAGGCTCCAACATGCCAAGGTGGCTCAAACATGCCACCTAGGCTCCAAAATGCCATGCGGCTCCAACAAGCCAAGGTGGCGTAAACATGCCATGTGGGCTCCAACATGCCACCTAGGCTCAAACATGCCAAGGTGGTTTAAACATGCCACATAGGCTCCAAAATGCCACACGGGCTACAACATGCCATAGGCTCCAACATGCCAAGGTGGCTCAAACATGCCACATATGCTCCAATATCCACCTAGGCTCAAACATGCCACCTAGGCTTTGAAATGCCACGTAAGCTCCAACATGCCACCTAGGCTCCAATATGCCATGGTGGCGCAAACATGACACGTGGGCTCCACCATGCCACCTAGGCTCCAACATGCGATCTACTCACAAACATGCCAAGGTGGCTCAAACATGCCACGTGGGCTCCAACATGCCACCTAGGCTCCAACATGCGACCTAGTCTCAAACATGCCAAGGTGGCTCAAATAAGCCACGCGGGCTCCAACATGACACCTAGGCTCCAACATGCCAAGGTGGCTCAAACATGCCACGCTGGCTCCAACATGCCTAGGTGGCTCAATCATGCCACGCAGGCTCCAACATGCCAAGGTGGCTCAAACATGCCACGGGCTCCAACATGCCACCTCGACTCCAACATCTCAAGGTGGCTCACACATGTTACCTAGACTCTGAAATGCCATGCGGGCTCCAACATGCCACCACCTAGGCTCCAACATACCGAGGTGGCTCAAACATGTTGCGCGAGCTACAACATGCCACCTAGTCTCAAACATGACAAGGTGGCTCAAACACGTCAAGATCGCTCAAACACGCCACCTAGGCTCCAACATGCCAAGGTGTCTCCAACATTTCAATTCAAGCATTAATGGCCTAAAAATGTCATTTCTAATGGAATATTTGTCAATGGTTTAATTGATTTCACATGTTATTTTTTATGGTTCAAATGTTGTGCCCCTAGGATCCACCATGCCACCTAGTTGGCTTCAACATGCCACGCGGGCCGTAACATATCAAGGTGGCTCAAACATGTCTTGTGGGCTCTAACATGCCAAGGTGGCCCAAACATGCCACCTAGGCTCCAACATTCTCTCCCTCCCTCCCTCCCTCCCTCCCTCCCTCCCTCCCCCCTCCCTCTCTCTCTCTCTCTCTCATGGTGGCAACATATATTGACCCGTTGGCTCAAAAAAAGGAAATTTTAGCACCTCGAATCCGCATGCACACGGATAAAGCAGATCTGTATAGGGAAATGTGTGAAACTAAAGCGACAGAAATGTCTTGGCACACTGGTGTTAATGCACGAAGTGATGCTCTTTGTAGTTTGCTAATGGAGGTAGCAACTAAGTGCTTTGTCTCGCAAAGGAAAGCAAAGGGGTTGCCCTGTAATGGGTGGTTTGACGCAGAATGCAAACTGAAGAGGGAAGAATATAGAATGGCAAGGGGCAGGTTAGACATCAACTGAAAAAAGAATATGTGGCACTAACTAGGGCTAAGAAGAAAAGATATGTATTCCAAAAACAGCAGGATTTGATCAATGAAGTATTGTTACATCCAAAAAAGTTTTGGAATAGATTGAAACCAAAGGGACAACATGTAAATGTTTTGGATGCCATGGCATTATTATACCAAATCCGCAAGTTATATTATATGCCAGATGTTGATGATGAGCAGCCTATACAATATTTTCTTGATGGTCAATGGAACTTTTCAGAAGAGGACCTGGAGCAAGGGCTGTGTAAGTTGGCAAATGGAAAAGCAGCGGACGCACTTGGCCTTGTAGCCGAGATGCTCAAGTGGGCTGGTGATACTGTGCATCGGGAATTGTTATCTTTGTTTAATGATGTTCTACAGGAAGGTTTCCCGTGTACGTGGCAAATAAATAGGGTCATTCCTCTGCATAAAACAGGAGACCAGAATGATCCGGGCAACTATAGAATGATTATGGTTAGTAGTCTGTTTGCTAAATTGTTTGCTACTATGTTGAATAACAAAATAAGCACATGGGCTGAAGAGCACACCGTCAAGGCAGTTGGGCAAGCGGGTTTTAGACCAAAGAAGTCCATTATAGACCATCTTGTGTCACTGCGGGCTATGATGGATTCGGCCATAGGGAAGAAGAAACCGTTATATGCTTTGTTTGTTGACTACACAAAAGCATTTGATATTGTAAACAGACGTAACCTATGGGATAGAATGGAAAATCTTGGGGTACCAGTTGAACTTAGACAAGCAGTTAAATTGTTGTATGAGAAAATATTGGTATAGTTATCTTTCCCATACACCGAAAAGTGCAAAGAGGTAGTCATCAGTAACACTGGGGTTAAACAGGGGTGTCCACTATCTCCCACATTATTTGGGTTATTTATAGACCAACTGGAGACCTGGATGGTAAGACATGGAGGAGATGGGACTTCAATGCATGGCTACGTAATTCTACTCTTGTTATATGCTGATGATGTGGTGATTCTGTCTATGTCAGTTGCAGGCATGCAAAAGCATTTACATGCACTTGCTCAATTCTGTGACCAAAAAGGTATGCAGGTGACACATGGCCAAAACTAAGCTGATTGTGTTTGGGGCCAATAAGGTTGACCATCTCAATTTCCATTATAAGGATGAAGTGGTTGAGATAGTGAACTCATATAAGTATTTAGGTGTGCATGTGGATAAAAGTCATAGTTGAAACCTTGTTGTTGAGCAAAAGGATTAATGGGGCACTTAAAGCTCTCTACAATATGCAGCGTACTAGTGGCAAAGCTAAGATATGGAATTTTGATCTGAAAAGAACACTATATCGTGTACTTGTGCAGTCAGTCATCCTATATGGATGTGAAGTATGGGGGCCAGGTCTAGCAATAGATACATGGAAGCGGGTAGAGAAAGTTCAAAAAAAGTTTTTAAGGGCTGAATTGGGAGCTAAAGCTCAAACCATACGATATGCTGCTTGCAGAATGTGGTATATTGCCCTTGGAGTCGGAGGCGCTGTGTAGGCTGCTCACGTATCTTTGTAAGATACAGTTTGAAATGACAGGAGATGCTCTCCCGCATTTGGGGTTGGAGAAAACTAGACACAAAGGATGGTTTGCTGACATTGTGATATGGATGAGAAGATGGGGAATGGATATAGGAGAGCTAAGTGCACATCGGGATGATATTTGGACTTGGGTATATGAACATACCATGAGGAAGAACTGGGGTGTCCCCGAGATAAAGAAAGAATTTTACAGGCAATCTATCAATCCTTCATTGCAGGAAGCAAAACATTTGAAAGAAAACCTATCATTGAACACTAGACATCTAATTAGCAGAATGAGACTTAGCTCGCACAGACTTGGAGTGGAGATAGGGAGATGGAGTGACATCCCTCATGAGGTAAGATTCTGCAAAATTTGTGATATGCAAGAAGTAGAGGACGAATAGCATGTGATCATAAGATGTCCATCTTTTGCATGGCTTAGGCATAAGCATTCTATAGAATCAGCTTCTTTGCTAGAATGTTTTGAGCTACCCGGTCACATGATTGGGAAATACTTAAAAGAGTTAATGCTCCAAAGAAAAAGTATACTAACAATGCAGAACAATGAGAGAAGAAGAGTTTGAGGGAGCTAATGCAATCTTGTCTGAAGATGCATTAGAAGATATATTCTATAATGTTGAATGTACATAACTGAACGTCTCATAGACCTGGTGGTCTACAGATGTAATAAATAAACATTTCGTTTCATTTCATCTCTCTCTCTCTCTCTCTCTCTCTCTCTCTCTCTCTCTCTCTCTCTCTCTCTCTCTCTCTCTGTGTGTGTGTGTGATTAGATCTGATAGAAGCATTGGCATCTTACCCACGTCGAATGATGCTAGAATATGGATCCCTACCAAAAGTCCTCTCCTAAAGGCCGTGGGGATAGATGGGCAACTCCCTCATTCCAGAACTGTGACTTGACTCTGCCAATGAACTCAAAACATCGACATTACACTGAGAACCAAGTTTCGCGGCAAGAGACCACCCCTTCTGCAAGAAGTGCAAAAAGAGCTCGTAGTCAATTTGCCTAGGTGGTGCCTGTAGGATACTACCTGGTCTTCTTACCGTGTCGATTCTAGGCTCAAACATGCCCCCAAGTTTTTACGAGGATGAATTTAATTCTTAATTTTAAATTTAGTGGTTTTAACGTCATACCACTTCGACAACATCCTCTTGGAATCTATGACGACTCATGACAATTCATTCTCAGACACATACCACACATGATACATGATCAGATTCGTCTGTTTTTTTATGGTTAAAATGTTGTGCCCCTATATAGGCTCAAATATGCACGTAGGCTAGAACATGCTACGTTCGCACAAACATGACACGTGGCTCAAGCATACCACATAGGCTCAAATGTAACATGTGGCTCAAACATGCCCCTAGGCCTCCTTTGTGGCATACTGAAGGCTAGTTAATGGATCAGCATACCTGCACATTGGGATATTTTTGGAATTCAATTTTGGAAATTTATATCAAGCATAATTCTAACGATTTAGATGAAGTTAAAAAGGAGGAAGCCACATCATCATATTCCACGTCAACTTTTGCAAAGTTTCGTGTTGCCCCCAAAGGGCAACATACTAACTATTGGTTTATGCTTGAGGACTAGGTCAAAGTTTGGAAGACCTTGGTCGGCAACATTGGTCTCAAGGTCAACTTAAAGCACTCAAGGTCAAGCTTCATCAGATTTACTATATTTGTGGGCAAATATTTGATGAAGACATGGTCTAGAAGACGCCATGGTACATGGTTTTAGCCTTAGCCCTTTTCTCCATTTCCATATCCATATTTGGTTTTCATTCTACTATGCTCACCTTTACTACATATCCAACCTTGCACCTTCTTAGCCTAGCCTTTTTTCTCACTACTACAAAAATAGGTAGAAATGGCACAAAAGTGACATTTATCCTCCGCCCTTTTACCGCGTATAAACGTCACTTTTGTGCCATTTATAACGTTTGTGCTCCCCAAATGGCACAAAAGTGACGTTTATACGCGGTAAAAAGGCGGAGGATAAATGTCACTTTTGTGCCATTTCTACCTATTTTTGTAGTAGTGTCTCATTCCCATATCCAACCTTGTCCCTTGAACACCTCTTTGCCATTTATTCACCCTTTGTGTATTTTTGACTAGCCATTTCCTTGTTTTTCCATAAGAACCTTTGGGAGTATTCACCCCCATCATTTTTGCCTTTGTCACAACAATATTATTTTAGAATTTACCATCCTTGCAATTTTGCCACTATGATGTAGATGTTATTTCCCATGAGCCCATGGTTTTGCATTTTAATCCATTATACTAGTTATGGTGCCCGGCGTTGCCGGGCTTTAGGAAATGTGGATTGTAGACTTTAAGGTCCACTACAACATAGGCATGCCAGGATTTCGCAGTCGATGGAATTCCAATTCGAATCTCGCACGGATCTACTCCTTTTCTATATATGAAACCTCATTTGAGATATGAACTTGCTGTAGCAGGATTAAGTATTGACAATTCAATTAGAAGTTGAAGTTTGAACGTAAGGCGTGTTTTTATTGAAAGGGACGATGACATACTTGATGTTGTTTGTGTAGAGTTTTCGTAGTATGGGAAGTTATTGGATCGTAGATTGGATTACTTATATTGGTTAACACTAGAGTTGTCCCTTGATGGACCATAAATGGTTCATTTGTACAGTTTGCTTTAAAATTCATATAAAATCAATAGCATAAAATTCAGTTAAACCCTTTCTACACGTTAATATATGGCAGTCACTTTGCATAGGAAAAATAGTTAAAAATGTATATACCCCTAAAATTGAAAGTTATGCTTGGGTGAATCAAGGGGGGTCAAGTCCAGTTTGCTTCATGTTTACATAATATAAAACTGTCTCAAGAAAAAGATTTTTTTGATTTTTTTCATTATAATGGTATTTTTCTATACGAGATAAGGATGAATACACAAAAAACCTTGTTCCAATCCGAAGTCTAGGAAGAAAGATATAGTCAGTCAAACATGACAGGGTCAAAACAGTTTTCTGTCTTCTGTGGACCAATAATGGTTCCCAGAAGGTTGTTTCAATTAAAATTCTATAACTTTTGCATGAAAATGATTTTTTACTTCAAATTTGGTATACAAGTAGTTGACTACTTGCTTCATGCATAAAAAATATTTGTTGGCCTGTAATTTGAAGATTCAGCTTTGACTTATAGTTAACAATTTTAAGTGACTTTTAATTGATGTTTATTTTGTTATATTTGAAGGAACTTTATTGAAATAGTATGTCATTGAAAAAATAATATATGAATGCTTGTACGGATATGAGATCAATGAAAAAACAAGTAAAGAAAAAGAGCAAAAGGCACGATCATGATAAATCAATAAAGGTTTCTGTACCTAAGACCATTACTGGTCCATAGGTTCATTTTAAATCAATAACTTCTTTACCTTACTCAATCTCAAGCTGAATTTTAGGATATTGGTATTTCATGAGCTCTTCTATAAATAAAAAATATCTATTGCTAGGTTTGGGCTAAAAGTTTTAGTATTAGTTCCAAGTTATCAACAAATGTTTTCAATGTTAGATCTCTAGATTTGTACCTTGAGGATGAACTTCAAACACCATGTTTCAAATCTTCCCAAAGTTAAGAAAGCAATTCAAGATGAACCAAGGAAAAATATGAAAAGGTATGACTAAAGAAGATCAAGATAGGCTGCTACGCCGATGCCAATTATTGGTCCACATGACCTCTCATTTTAAGAACAGCATCATCTTAATCAATTCTTTAGAATATGGTTTATACCACATTATATATGGTAACATTAGTTGGTTAAGGAGGATTGTCTATCTAAAGGGTGATATCGAAGCAGGAAAATTAAGCAGTTAAGGGCTACTTTGAATGTATGAGGAAGTCCACTTACACCTTTCAAAAATTATCTTATAGACGATGAGAAATCATAATATCATTATAGGGGACAAAATGAATAGAGCCAGTGCAAAAGAATAGAGAAATTTTCTCAATCCACTTGGTTTAATCCTAGCCTTATAAATAGTCCATGCTTATTTATATTCAAATCTTGTATATAATACATTATTCTAACATGAAATTTGAGATATATATTGCTAACAAAGGTTCAAATTTACAAAAATTATAGCCTATCATAAAAGTTGATCTACATGTACTATGGTTATATTTAGGCTACAATACTTTGGAGCAGCCATACATTGACTAACTTTATAATAGTGGAAAATAAGTAGATTTCTTCATTTTTTCTTCTAATAAGACCACATCAAGGACCTCAATATCCGTTTTTATCATATATTGTGCCATTTAAAAGATCTATGGTAGAAATATAGTGCAATAAGTTAATATTTTAGATGAACTAGAAAAACAGGTACAGAAAGTCTTTTGATCTATTTATTTATAGTCATGGCCAAGCTTCATGATATTATCCTCCATTCATCAATAACCATCACTATCTACATCATTGTTGAGTTTTAGCCCTATAAAGGTATAATCAACGCACTTTGGAGCCTTTTTTTGTGTTCATCCTGTTATATTAGATCTTGTTTAGATCTACATAATGCATGGTTATACCTTAGTTACATTATATTTATGTTGATAAAGTAAATTCCTATATAGAGTTAATTAGAATGCATCATTTACTATCCTTATAAGACACATAGATGGGGCTTATTGGAGCACTTTAACCTATATTTTTATTTTGAATTCTGTACAATAATTTCTTTAGTTAATAACGATACTAATATAACATATAAACATGCACTATAGCTTGTCTTGTTAAGGACTCATTGTCACAAAAATTAAGTCAAAAGTTGTAATAGTAAGAGAGAAATAATTCTTGAACCTCATGCAGCATTTTTAAGCAAAATAAGGTTTGGCGACTTCAATTGACATCAAATGATAGCGGCCAAACATGGAAACATGCAAATCGATATGTTTTATCATAATATTACAATTACTTTCATATTTAGCAAGGTTTAGACACTTTTATGCAAGAAAATTGAAGAATGCAGTTCTAGAGTGCTGTAAAAACTGCCAAATTCTCCAAAGTTCGAACAATCATACCAATATAAAGGTGATTCCAGTAGTCATGAAATTCTCACAAGTCGTTAAGAATCAAGTGAAGACTCAAATAGTGGTGGTATATTTTAAAATTAAAATTTCTGTTGTGAGATATATGGGTTTAAGTGGCAGGGGGTATGGTGGACCATTCCAGAAATGGTCCCCGGGACAACTCTAGTGTTAAGTTGCATTGTCCTTTTATGAGAGACCACATAACACAATCGAATTTTATAGGTGGGCAATTGCATTATTCAATGTTAGCATACGGAAAAATCATATTCATATTCGAGCTATGTTGCATTTGAATGTGGATCCAGTTCTGAATAATGAAGCGTGCGGATGGATTCAGTATTATATAGGCGGATTGTAAGAGTCGCAATTGTCCAATATTAACAACGACATGCTCTTAAAAGTCTGGGGATATTAAAGACAAAGGCAGATTCTAAAATACTTATTCCTTGAACTTTAGAAGAACAAATAATTTCAATGAAGCGCATAGTGGATTGAAGTGGATTGAAATGATTGAAGACTTCAGTGGCAAACATAGATAGGTTCTAAGTTGTCAAATGTCACTTTGCTAGCGTCTAGATAGAGTTGACAATCAAGCTGTGGTGGCAGAAGTGTTGCTGGTGTGCAAATGAAGCCATCACATTCTGAGGTAGGGTCTGCTAATTGACACGAACCTGCTAGAATTAAAAAACAAATATTCAGGCTAGAATAAGAACATCAGCATTGAAGAAGCATTATTCTCACCTGTTGTCCGATGCAAAGAAGATATCAATGGCTTTATGTATTGTCTTGGAAAAGAAAGGAGCTTATGTGGACAATATATCCATGTGTGTAACCTGCTGTAATGTTAAAATACAGTCTCAATTAAGAACCAAGTTGAATCGCGCACTAAGGACTGACCATGGGTTGTGAGCAGGAGAATGTCAGTGGTAGGGATATGCCAGGAAGGGATAAATGGAGCTGGCTGTGAAAAGAAGGCCAAACTGAAGAAAGTGATGTTCCTGTTGAGTTAAAAAAGAGCAAGCATTTCACGTTCGTCCTATAAGAAATGTTAACAACATGAATACTAACCTTTGGTTGCACTCATAATGAAGTCAAACATAGATATAAGAACAATGCGTTTATCATATGTAGTGGGATCATGGATAGAGGCATTGTTTCCAAGGATATGACAGGGTTGGATCAGAAATCTGTACAAATACCCCTCAGCCCAATATCTTTTTTCGTACGAAACCGAGCATGCAAACTATTAGAGATAAAGTTCCATTGACAATGATGTTTATTCCCAGCCCTTGCGTTAGAAAAAAGGAGTAATTATGTAGAATATTATCATTTTTCCAAGGCCTTGCCCCTGCAAAAATAGATTTGTAAGAGGCGAAAAATATCAAGAACGTAGTGCTAGAAAGTACTTCTAGCTCTATAGTACAAAAATGACTGTCATCTATTACACTTTTATTTAGTGCAAATGGGCAACATAGGCAGAAACAATAGCTTTGTCTAAATAATCAAGTCAAATCAAATATATAGCATAATCAGATATGAAAATCATATGGAGATGCATCTCATATTTTTTATTGATATGTCAAGAACATCTAAGGCATGCATGCTTTCTATATGCCGAAATGTGATAAATATGTACCATATGTTGGTTGGAACTGGGGGCTGTGATGCTTTCCATTCCGTAGAAAATGTCAAAGAATATTTCTCATGGCAAACCATATCAGCAATTCAAAGCTTCATGTATCTGGAATGGGTGCTTGAAACTTATTGTTCAAGCTCAGCTTTAACGTTCTTCAAACCTGGATAATAGAAAACAATAGTATCACATAACTACCTTCTTTGGAGCGGTGTTAAAAGCAAAAACAGAGAAGAAAGGCAATGGGAATTTAAACAGAGGTGTTACAAACTTTTTCCTCGTCCAAGATAATTGCATCCTAAGAAATCTTGAACCCATTTCTGTGTTGAAATAATGACATAGCTGTGAGAATCTAGGCTGCCAATGATGTCACAGAAACAATGGCTTGAAAAGGTTGTGGGTTACACACTCAACAGCAGACCAAAGAAGTATAATCCTTAACGCACTGCCTTAGGTCACATGCAAAAACTAATGCATAGCCTTAAAAATCTGCAAATGCAAGGAAGCAATTGTCATCTATCAGACACAATGGTTAGAGCCAATCGTTGAGTTGACAATTCTGGAGCGAAATTGTGCTCCAAAATACTACAAACATATAAATGCCTACCAAGCAAATCATGAACAAAACAACGCTTCCTCTTTCGGATCTAGCCAAATCAGATGGCCAAATTTGCGTCCTAGCACTCAACTCTCTAGTTCCTTCATCAAATATAGTATCAGGATAAATAATGTGAATATTCCTTGTGTTACAGTCTCACCATCTCTAAGGTCACTAATGCTTTATGTATTGCTACCAACTGCCAAAATGCATAGCTGATAACATAGCTAAAATTGCATCATATTCCTAAACTGCCTCAAATAATTCAAGTTCTAGAAGAAAACATCATTGCCAAAATCTTCATATAATGTGGCCTTCTTAAAAACAAACAAATTCTCAAGAATCTTATAGTAGCTCAAACGAAAAGCCTGATAAACTTTTCTGCATAACATGTACATTGCAGGAAATCTTTATTTTATGCAAAGCAAAAAGATCTTTCATTATTGCATTAGTTGTAAAGAAATAATCTGCGCCATGTTCATGCTCAGGATGTAACATTCATCTTACCTTAGATGTTGTGCGAGAAGATCAGTTACTTCGTTGTACTTTTTCTCCAGATTTGGATCTAAAAAGATATATAGTAAAAGGTTCTCAAGTTAACTTCATAGGAACTCAAATTGAAGAGATTGGATAGCTTCAACAGTCATCATTGGAGTTATAGTTGGCATTTAACATAGCATTTGCACACAATATAATATACACTCAAATGCTTAGAAACCATTACCTGGGTGACCATGATGATAGCGGTAAGATGTTGTGGAGAGCCTCCTAAGTGAAGGAAATAAAGCAAAGATGAAAGCCCATGTCAGCTCTTTCATAATTGAAGGTCAAAAGTCTGAAAATATGTGCGAACTACATTTCTAAACAGCCTATATCCTGCGAATCACCTTGCAACATGCCCATGAAAGACTGTTATATGGTGTACATAAATCTTTTGAAGACCAACCTCAATAAAATAATAGATCTCAGTAGAGGAAGATTAGAAATAGTACTCGAGAAATAGTGCTCGATTCTACTTTTACATATCAAACACAAATGTAGTGAATGTTCAGTGTCTCATTCATAAATTATTGTCCACCCTTGTGTACAAAGGCTTTTAACTCTAGTTTTGCAAAGAGAAAAGTCCGAACTCAAATAGAAAAATCTGAAGTATAACCTGATATACCTGAAGCAAATCTCTTCCATCCTTTCCAAAATAATGCGGCAAGCACAAAGCTGGGAGATGTCTAGAGGAAAGAAACATCAGTGCATGATGAAGAAACATACCGTTCCATTTCTCGGCTGGTACTTTGGTTATCCTATTGTTTAAATATAACTAAATTTCCTACTGTTTAGTATCTATTTATATCACTCTTCTTATTTTCAGGACAAAAGCTAACAATATCCAGACATTGCTTCTTAGTTTCAGAGAGAGAAGTATCTAAACCTAAGAAAAGCGATATGTGCCTTCCAATTTTCAGGGAAAGAGTTATCTACCAAATCTAACAAAATGCTTAAACAATGTTTACCATATGCAGCGCCGAGAAGTTAAATTAAAAGAGAAAACAAAGGAAATAACATGGTCTGAGGGCATAGAAACATACCTCACAGATTACAAATGGCAAAGAAAGATCCCTTAATTATAAGTGCCGCTGGCTTTCAGAAAAATGCAGATCGCAGCTATTTTGTGTCATTTGGAAAATGCTTGACCAGTTCAGCGCAGTCACAACCTTGCATCC
This sequence comes from Isoetes taiwanensis, assembly GCA_021234155.1. Lineage (NCBI taxonomy): Eukaryota > Viridiplantae > Streptophyta > Lycopodiopsida > Isoetales > Isoetaceae > Isoetes > Isoetes taiwanensis. The sequence goes on from JAJEKV010000256.1 coordinate 233,680, forward strand.
ACGACACACCTGAATAGAAACTTGAATATCTGTCCTAACCAATCGGATCCTGAAGATGAAGATACTCTGCCTCTGGAAGATGGCACGGAGGGCGAGACTAAAACAATGTGGCAATCGTGGCATACATGCCTAACGCCAGCTACAATCGGATAAGGAGCTACAATCGGATAAGAAGGAAGCGATTGGAAAATAGGAGCCCCAATTCATGCGGATTGGACGGGTCGAAATAAAAAAGGGGCAAAATTGAGACCCCAAATCAAGGCTAAGAAATTTTTCCGATTTTTGGCAAATCGGAATTATTTTCCGGCAGCCAAAACCCTCCACACCTTAGGAAATCAAATTAAAGAAAATTTCCAAAAAGTTTTCGGAACCCCAGAAAAACCAAATTTAAACAATCGGATTACCCTTCTCATATCTTACTTCCATTATTGCCTACCTTGCCATATTATTTTATCACCGAGACCTTATCTTCATTTTGCCATGCTTCCATGTCCAAATTCTTTTATGGTTGAGCATTGAGACTATGGTTCAAAAAGAAGCTCCTATAATTAAGCGTAGATCCACACCCCATGGTAAAAAATCTTGAAGAGAGTGATTCCATAAAGTTGGCCTAGCTCCCACTTATTCCTTATGATAAAAACCATTGAACATTTAAAAGTCCGATAGTGGTTGGCATATTTTTATGGCCTTTAGACCATGGTTAAGAGTTTAAAAAGCTTTTTATATGGGAAATATGGTTCTATACGCGAAGAAATACATGAACAGTATCGCGAGAGTGCACAGAGATCCGAAATTGGATATGGTGTTTCTTTATCTGCCAAGATTTGTAGGTTTGAATTGATGGGTGGATACATCCCGATCCCATACAGATGAACCTTGGTGCTGAGTTATCCCATAACATCATGCATCGGAAGTGCAGGGGCCAAATTGCTTTATGCGACAAATGATTTTATCCCTCGATTTTTTGGGTCTACGTCACAACTATTTCTACAACATGTTTCCTAGCAACATAATTATATTATATGGAAGTGATATAAGCAGCACCATGCTTCAGAGCAAGACATATGTTAGCACACCATGTCTTTGGAATAGTTTAAAGTAATAAAAAACTTGGTTATAAAAACCAACTAAATGTTTAACATATCATAAATATCAACGTTTATATTATTAAAATATAGATAAACGGTCGAGATGATTCAAAGATGAATGGACAAGTTCGGGATCTCCATCCTCACATTCTATTGGCTGAAAGTGCTATTATTTATTGTTCCAGAAAATCTGGCGCCTTTGCGTTGCCGTCGAAATTCAAGCCCACAGCCTGCGACTTCCATCTCTGCAGCTTCCATCTCTACGGCCATTGCGGCTTCCATCTCTACGGCTTCCATTTCAGCCAGATCCAGCTCCATTGCAGCCATTGCTGCCTCCATCTCCAGTTCGCCCAGATTCTTCAACCTCCAAAGCGTTTGAAAATAGGGAGCTTATCTGTCTTCAAAATCTTGGCCGCCGAAGCCATCCATGGATCAAGAAATTCTGGGTGCAGGGGCAAATGCAAGAGGCTCTCGTTGCAATTTTTGCTTCAACTTGCAGCCTCATTCCACTGGAATGGTATGAATTTGTATCTTCTTCCCTTGATCCCTATTATGAAAAATTCATTTTCTATTATTTTGTGGATATGAGGAGACAGGAAGCGCATTGGCTTGTAATGATCTCTATAATGCTGCAGACTATATCTGGCAAGTTTTGTTGCTAACTTCTACTCTGGCCTGGCCGCAAATGCCTGGGGTCGGCTCTGCCTGAGAAGCATGATACCCTGCTTAAGGTTTTATCTACCTTTTATTTCTCACTCTTCTTCTTGATTCCACCTATGTTTCACTTCTTGTAGCTTCCAATCTGTTGTGGCCGACTTACCTCAGAAACACTTCTTCCTTTTTCAATTTTTGTGTTTGCACTGGAAATCTTGTCAAACCGTTCTCCATGCTGCTTGGGCTTTGCCTTTCAACAAGTGGAACGGATTTGTGGCAAATGGGGCCTGGAAACATACAGTGCTTAAGTCTTATTCAAATGGATTCGATTTGTGGCAAAAGGGTTTGGATACAGTGTCTAAATTTGTTGAGAATCAATTGTATTTCTAAAATGTTTCACACATTGATGGCAGCAAGGCAAATTTTGCTGAAAAAAAGCCATGTATGATTTTCTTCCACTGCTTTGATTATTGAAAGCCTCGGGCACTCTACAATTTTGGTTTAGTTTCTTTTTTACCTTTATCTTTGTTATGTTTATGAATTGTAACTGCAATTTTGGGAAATAAAGAATATATTTTGCAATGGTGACGCTTTAGCTACTTGTATTTCTAAATTTGTTTAGGCTACTTGCTTTTCTAAATTTGGAATACCTTCAAGGACTCAGATTTGCATATTGTTCAATTTAGAACCACGTTGTTTATTTAGAAAAACAACACATGAACCACTTATTTTTATAGAGCCACATGTTCATTTTATATATTCTATGTATCAACATTCTTCTTTGTGAGAAAAATAACACTTGAAAACAATAGTTATATCTTAAAAAAACTACACGTTACCTAAAAAACATGTACCATTAAAAAACAAGGTGCTACGCACGGAGGGTTGCCCTCCATGGCCGGAGGGTGAAGTGTCTTAAATCATAGTTTAAAGTCACGTTTTAATAATCAATTCAAATTGCTACTTCTAGAGAATAGAATACTTGATACCATGACTTTCACATTAGAAAAAGCAAGCAACAGCAGGAAGGTCACCAGACCAAAAGAAATATGTTTTTCACTGCAATACCTGATACAGTCTTGTCGGCAGATGAACTCATTACTTAATCTATAGTAGATTTTAGCTGAAAATCGCATGCAATTGGATTAAAACCAGAAAGGGGAAACATGTACACATGTGTAAAATTCTGAAACATTTATCAAAGGAATCCTCAAAGTGGTCTCCTTACCTACAAACCTATTTCTCTCAAATTCTCCCCTCAAATTAAGATGCAAAGACAAGTGCTGGCATCCTACATTTGACAATAAAATAATCAAAGACATTAGAGACAAAAGAGATCATAAAAATTTCAACTCAAGAACTATGGCTGACAATATCTATACACTCGACATGCCAGAGACCATGTATGCCACTATCCATATTCAAGAAGACCTCAACAAAGATGGTCATGGGAAAGATGATTAACTAATTGCAACTGTTCGTGTCACAACTGTTTGTACCCCATTCAAGGCCTTGCTCTTGTCTTTTTTCGAGAATACTCCAATACGCTTTTGTTCCTTGTCGATAACTGGCACGCCTAATATTTCTGTGAAAAAATGATCTATTTCCTCAATCAAATTCTTTTGGGGTGGGGGGTAAATAATCTTGGACAAAACATCTACCAAGAAAGTAGAAGGCTATGCCTGCATAAGATGTTCACACTAATTGTTATTGTTTTACCATTTAAAAGACATGACCACCGATGGCTAGTATTTGGGTCCTTATTGTCCTAAGAAATAGCCAAGCATTCAAAAATATAATAAAATAAATGTGAGACCTTTAACTAAGAAAATTAAAAACTTAAAAATTTACAAACTTTAACCAGTCCTAGAGCTTTACATTTAAGAGATATGACCACCGTAAAGTTTACTTGATGCAGCAAGGTTGTTCTAGCAATTTAAAATACAACATGCACCAATGTGTATATTCCAACTACTTATACATAGAAAGGTATTATTGGATATCCACTAACTAGTTGTACATAGAAAGGTTATTGCACTTCATAACAACATTGGCGAAATGAACATTAGATTCTAGCCAAATCTTTTATTACATTGTTATAATAGTCAAGCAGCATATCATGATGGTATGAAGGTGATTGAATGAAGTCACAAGTGTGTAGTGTATGATTCTGTTTATCATCTCACGTAGCACGCAAGCTTACCTTTTCTTGGGGGCACAATTAAGAGAGGGAGAAAATATTCCAAGTGATATAACCAGCATTGATGATCTAGTGTTAAGCTATGGCCAAAAGGCATGGAAGCTCTTTTGTCATCTTGCCATATATACAATACAAGAGAACACAAATGGACTACAACTTCCATTCTTCTAATGCGAGATTTCCATTTACACAAGAATCTCAGGCGTATGAGCTTCATAATTAACTAGTTTATACCTATACCTCCTCCCGCATAAGGTAGTGGAGCACAAAAACAAATAGGGCAAAGTTAATGGCAAAAAGGATTGCAAGAAGCCAATAGAAGTAGTCTAGATGACTCTTGTTGAGGTTATCGCAAGAAGCCAGAATCCACATGTCCATCATGAGCAAGTGAGCACATGGGTGTTATGAACCATCAGAACCAAAATGTTACTCATGTAACCGCCAATAGCAAAGAACACTTGAGAACGTGGCACCGGCTATGCTCCTTATGTTTTCGTGAAAACTGATCATGGAAGAATTCATAGTGCCCAATTGCTATGAAGGCTTCAACTAGTCCAAGCAAAGATAGATTGAGGAACCAAACCAAAAGGCGTAGTAGGGCTACTGTAATTTTGGATGGTATATCAAACCAGCATGTATTGCAGTTTCCCTCCTATTATGCTTCACAAAACCAGCCACCACCATGGCAATGATAGATATAAACAAGCCGATCCCCATACGCTGTAAGAATGTGACTCGCGTGCTCGATGCTCGTGAATTTACGCACAATGTGCATGAAAACTCTATCATAAAGAGGAACCCAAGCAAGTAGTGTGATGACACCAAATACATGGAAAGATGCAGGGGGAATTTGAAAGTGAGAACCAAGATGCCCGCTCATGGTCCCGGGTTTGCCTCAATGCGGAAAGTAGATTGCCGAGAATGAGCAAGTTGAATATAACCCATGTTGCCCAAATGGGAGCCGCCCTTATAATGCACTTAATCTCCTCCACTTGTCAGATAGAACAAAGCCTTTATCGCAAAGCACCTTGCCATCGTGACCAATATATTTCGTTGTTTTCACATGGCCGCCTTTGTCTAGAAATCTGCAAATGCATACAACATATAAGACACTTCAAAGATCTTATACATTACTTCAATGGTACACTTCAAAGATTAAACACAACATTACTTAAGCAACATCTGAAAGTAACATGAAAGTAATATAGACCTGAATTGATCCGTATGCTTCAGTTTTGCAGTTCCTTGCTTGATGAGCTCACAATGGTTTAACATATCAGGATCAAGTGGTAGACTGCATTTTCTTTTGCGAAATGCGGCGACTATGACTTGTGCAAGTCTTGTAAAAGGACTTCCATTGTAATTCACATGGCGGTATACAGGGGATCCAATCACAAAGACAATCAAGGAGATCAACATGGCTATAGGAGGGATGCCAAAACCCCAAACCCAAATTTATGTTCTCCCTCAGATATACACAATGACAATGATAGATAACAACACTGCTAAGCCAAGCCCAAAATAATACCAATCGAAAAAGCTGAAAGACTGTTTTTTCTACTTAGGATCATTTGGATCAAACTGATCTGCTCCAAAAGCAGCCACACATGGCTTGATGGCTCTTGCACCCATTGCAAGGGTCAAGGACTAATTTAATACTTGGCTTGCAGGTTTACAAGCATGCATGTAAGCAATCTGTGGTATATTTACTTTGTGTTTAGTGAAACAAAGGTAGAATGTTGCCATGCTTCAACATCAAGGCGTAAATGAAGTAATCTGAGATCCTCAGAACTTCAAAAAGTTTAAGGCCCTTCCAAAGTCTCAATTTGGGCAATTGGATGTGACAAGAAAAGAGAGATAGGACCAAGGTATTTGCCGGGCATCCCGCCTCGCAACACTTCGCTTTGAGACAATCATGGCAATCCCGCCAAAAGAATCTCATGGCACCCGTGCACTCCTCGCATTTATGCCGCCATGGGAGTCCCTGGCCAACGCCACGCACCCCCAAGCCATGCACTCTCTCGACCGCTTAGGGTGGCTTTGATACCATGATGGAATTAGTCAAGAAGGAGAGATGCAAGAACCGAATACGCCTTTATTGAAAGAGAAGATACCCCGCCAAGTGCACCTAAATGTCAAGAGAAGCATTGAATGTACGTAAAACATTCTCAGAACATATAAGAATGTCTGAACTCTTTGCATTGAGAATATCTCGTAAACGAGCAATGCCAAAGACCATTGATGGCTCATCTAAACACCATAGTGTATGGTTTTCAATCAAGTGCAACCACAAGGGATGAACTTCATTGAGGAAACACTCGAACACGTGGGAACTAACGATAAGATCCAACATGATCCAACATGCTCTCCGCCAATTATGACCAAAACATATGCTCCCCGAGATGCGGCGATAGAGCATAAACAAAATGTGAACCTAATGGTAGATACAATAAAGTGAACTTTACCGCTAAGAGGGTAATTCCTCCCAAAGACACCATACGCCTTTTGTAGTCCTGATAGTGCATCTATCATTTGGAAGTGGCACCTCATCTATAGAATATACTCATTTAGATCTGAATAATCAAATGCATTAATCGCCAACTTGTGTATCCTATATAGACATGCTACGCCAACAAAGGAAGGGCCAAATACTAATGCTCCAAGGATTTGAGACAAATGTTTCAAGATTTCAATTATGTGTGCATCTCTCGTACAAAAAAAGAAAATTTCTCCAGAATAGAGACAAAAGTGCATACTAAGGTAAAATTGACTGCATTGCATTTAAGAGAAAAAGATGAAGGTAAATGTCTATCAGACTATTTCTAGCACCTAATCTGGTTAAGTGTTCATCTGTCTGTGTGGGTATAGATAAAAATCACGGATCACTCACCTATCAATTGAGGCTTTCCATTTTTAAAAGACAGAATCTTTTCTGAACCCCCTTCCAATGGCTCAAACACCACTTGATCTGGAAACTCCCACAGGCGCATCTGCCTACAAATCTCTATTGTCATTATGCCTGCATAGATCCACCTCTATATTGCCAATAGCTTTATTGTTAACTAGTAATGGTGCCCAGCGTTGCTGGGCATACGTTGGGAGCCTGTAAGTTTTTGGTCGTAAAAGTAAAGCTTGCGCGAATAATCCAACTATTTAATTTTTTATTATAGCGGAAACTTTTCAAAGGTATAACAATGTCTATAAGACATCTAGCTCCTTCATGTTAGATAGTGTTGCATCGGTATCTATCTGAGAGCTTTGAGTAGAACAGGATGATGCTTGTTCATAGCAATTCTTAGGTCTCCACATTGCCACATGCTAAAAGTGGCACATATCATACCACAATGGCTCTGCGTCTCACCGGGTAGTGGGATTGAGAGATGCTTCAAGTACTGGCCCAAGGCTGGGCCCAACAGAACCTAAAAGCACTACAATACAAATTGTTAATAAATCATCTTAAAATATCAACCTCATACGTTGTACTTGGTTTTCTTAAGGAATTTCTCATACTATTTTCGATGAAGGCCATTGGATAGCAAATTTGAAGGATCAGATTCTACCTATGTCTTCTTTTCAAGGAATTCGTTATAATATTTGGGTTGGCAAATACCAGATTCCACCCATGTCTACAAACATTAATAACCAAATATTAAAGGCCACTATAAATGCCTCTTAAATCTCTTGCACACTTATGCTCCCTTGTAAACTCTATGGACTATGCATAACATCACATTACTTGTAGTTACATTTTTTTCTGAGTAAAATGAAAATTTGGCCTGAGTCTATATGTCTTTAGAATTCAATTTTTTGAATGCGTATCACCTTATTTGTAAGTAGTTTGTCATCAAAAGGAAATTGTTATGTGGCAAAATACGAATGCTGAATTGGTTATAAAAGGTGTGAGACCCAAGTAAAATTGGACCACACACTACAATCGCCACGTAAAATGTAAATATAGTCTGACTTTGTTAGAAATGTGTTGTGTCACACCTAGTTTAGTTTGTCCTCGTGGACAAATAAAAACACAATTTCCATAGGTCCAAGACACATATAATTAGCTTTAGCTTCCTTTACAGCCTACAGAAACATAGATTGGGTAAGATGAATTTGTCATCCTAGAAACTAAGATTGTAACTTCCATCACACCTACAACGTTTGGAGCTTCAGTTGATGAAGAATGACTTCCAAATATCCATACGTTGCCCACAACAGAACAGCAAAGTAGCAGTCCAGAGCGATTCTAAACTTTTTCAATGCATGTAGAATGCCAATATAAAATAATGGTAGTGTCGCTAGACATCCAGACACGTATCCAGTAATCCACACGTTCAAGGGAGACTTTAAAAGACTAAGTGCTTGCTCCTTGAAGAAGATGTGGAGTACTTGCAGAGAACCCCATTTTGACTTCTCCCAAATGTCCCCATATCATAATCTTCTATGGACATTCAACAATGATAATATGATCCAAGTTGCCATGTTCTGAATCTCCGATACCAGCTGCAAAGAATCATGGCCTGACATCCAAGGAATTTTATTTCCCGATAAAATTAAAATAAGCTTGACAAATAGCTTATGGTAGCGCATGCAGTTTTTAATTGACACAGCAAAGGTTGACCCATATTATTGTATATCCATGTCTTGGATATATATATCTGCAAGGTTATCGTCATTGCAACTGATTCATGTGTCGCAATCTCCTTATGCAGTGGCACATAAAAACGTTCCCAACCAGCAAGCATGTTTTCACATGGGGGAACACCTGCAAGAAAGTGTCCATCTACATCATTCCAAAATTTTAGCATTATCCAAGAATATATTGCATAAGCTCAAAGGAACATACTCATGCTTTAACTGATGGCAAGCACTTGCTTCTTTTCTAGAAACAAACTGACAATCTATACAATTTTGAAGATCATAATGCATGAGCAAACGTGGTTGCAAATGATGTCAACATAGTATTGTAGTTGAGTCGCAGCACACATTTTATCACATAACCAGGTTTTTGAGTAAAGAAAGAAGTAAAGAGGCCATGTGGGAAATGCCATCACTATGGCCAGTCCGCATAAACCAATTGGACCAATAAAATTCCTAACAAAATGTTCAAGGTAAACAAAGGCAAAGGCCAATTCTGCTGCTGTACTCAATTATAAATTCATTACTCATGCAAACTGTTCCCCGGAATGCACTGACTACAAAATGAGTTCGGTAAAAGTATTTCTGCGCACAATTCAACTTTCTCTATGAGCAGCAGAACTTAAGCTTGTGCTTTAGCAGAGTGCTTTTCTTTTGCCTTGTGAATCTTCAATACCTTTTCCACAATTTTTTGTTCTTCAACCAAGAATGCTCTAATGATACCGCAAAAGCATGCAGCAGAAGCAAGCAGGTCTAATTTCAAAAAAGCAAAGTCCCCACTTGAAGTTTATTAGGCCAGAACTTGTCAGCGTTTCGGGCTCTCAAGGGTGTTCTTCATCTCGGGCAACTCCAAATAAGCATTCCTGTGTTCTGGGCTCATCTTCCCTGCCATCACTTCCTTATAATGGTCTTCATTCATGTCAGCTGGAACCTAATCAAATTTCCCCACTCAATGTTTCAAGGAAACGAACAGATAATGTAGCCTATCCAAAGAATCAAAGGAGTGTAGGGTCGTTACTATTTGAATATTAAGACTTTTTCCTTTTTGTGCATTTAAATTGTGAAGATAAATTCTGCAAGGCCTAGATCCCAGACATAAAACAAAGAATCTAGATATCAAAGAAAAAAACTCACCTAGGTGTCTTCACAACAGGCATCCTATTGGTTAAACTCCTCTAAATTATAAGATCAACCCAGGTCGTCGGTAGACAGCTCACCAAGAAGCGCTGCTTCATCTCCAAACGAAGAACAAAGAAGATAATGGAACCGCCTTCAAAGGTGGCCTTCAGCATCAACTAATTCATGTCTGGATACTAAAGGAGGCGCCCGCAGTGCTCGAAGGCAGCATAGCTTCCCTCGCAAACCCTGGAGCCATCACCGCTTCTCTGCTCTGCTCTGTTTCGATAGGGCAACGAAATCATTGCCCTCTTTTTATGTTGAATCTCCACCGTCCCTTCGAAAAATCGAATTCTCACCGTCGGATCTAGGGCATGGTCCATTACATAACATTATAATATAAGATAGCTTTTACATCCAATACTTTTCGTTCAAGCATGCTTGTTCAAATGCCTGGGATCAATCTCTAATTCAGCTCAGCCAACACAAATGAAAAGGTTTGAATAGAAATTCTCTATTTTACAAGGTGCACAAAACACGAATGCTCTTAACCCTGGGTGGCCTATGTGCAAACTGGCTTACCGGCATGGCGGAATCAGACTCGTCAAAATCACAGCTATGGAGTCTGTGATTCTGCATGTCTGGCCACATGATTCACAAGAAACCTGCTTTCAACAACATACTATAGATGCCGAGGCCATGCAGCCCAGAGACTAGGAATGTCTGACTCATTGTGCTGCACATAATGAAATGCAGAGTTTGAGGATCTGCAGCTGAGCCAGCTTGTTGTGATCCAGCATGATCTACAACATGCAGTATCGGCTTTCGTCATCGCCACTTACAAGCCAGAGTCCTCTAACTGGCCCACCTCCGGAGAGTGCCGTTCTTCTTTCCAAATGTACGAGTCTGATACAAATGCATCAGCTATTCTTACTTGGAAAAATCTCAAGGTTTCGTTCCGAAACAAAAACAATGCTCATGTTGTTTTAGAGGGGATCACAGGATATGCAGAGCCATGTCGGTTGCTCAATACCATGGGTCGTTACAGCCGGTTAAACAGTTCGAACAGCGGCCCCCCCAGCAACAGGGGTGACCGCCAATTTACTGGCAGTAGTAAGTTTTGAGCAATTTCCCGTATATTCTAGGAATATACTGGCATATATCAAGAATATGCCAAAAACCCACACAAACAAGGGATTGCCCCCCTAGGGGCAACCCAAAAACACTTAGAAACAATATAATTAAAAAAAACCACATTTTTCCTAAAAAGCACCTGTCATTTTGTTAAGAAAATAACACTTAGAATTAACAGAGTTAAAAAAAACCACATTCTTCTTAAAAAGCACATATTATTTTATTAAGAAAACAACACTTAGAAAAGACATAGTCTACAACAAACAAACATTCTTCCTAGAAAACACATATCGCTTTTTTAAGAAAACAACATTTAGAAACAACATAGTTTAAAAAAAAAAACAAAGAAACTACGTGTAGTTTCTAGCAAAATCGGACAAAATTCTATACGTAGTTTTTTAGTGTTTTTTTTAATACAAAACAATAGTTAAAAACTACATGTGGACCTTTTAGGTTTTATTAAGAACCGTATGTCTATTTTAGAAAAAGCAACACTTGAAAACCACATTTACTTCTAAAAAACAACATGTAGACACACATGTAATTCCTACGTGTAGATAATTTTGACAAAACTCTACGTATAGACTTTTAACAAAAAAAAAAAAAATTACACGTCGTTTCTAACAAAATCGGACAAAAAACACCACGTAGTTTTTTGATGTTGTTTTTTAGCAAAAAACCACACTGAAAAACAACATGTGGACCCAGTATTGGGGTTGTTGTGAATATCTGAACCGAACCTTGTCTCGACCTATCCTGCATTCAGTAGATTCAACTCCATCATGAAGTCGAGCACTCCAAACTTCAAGAAAGAGACTATCTAAAAAACTATCTACCAACTTTTGAACTGTAAACATCTTTAAGGTCTTCTTAACATTGTCGGCGCTCTTGAATAAGGCAATGAACAGATCAATTCCTAAATTTATCTTCACATGCCCGCAGAAACTTCCTTTCTCCTTCAATGCTGTGAACATTTCCTGTGATAACTTACTCCATGCTAGTAAGATTGAAGTGGCATCCAGAGGCCTGCAGTATAGCTCGGACAGGCTGGGCAATGGAGGCTCAATAAGCTTGGAGCTTCGTAAAGAGTATTCATACCTCTAGAACCATATACCCCTTTCTCTGAGCTGCACTGGTGTGCCACGTTCGGACAACTACTTATCGAGTGTGAAGAGACTGTGTTCTCCACATCAGATATACACAAACCTGAGAGAATAGGAATGAATTGGATAAGTAACTGAACTAATTTAGATATGGATTGCATAGAAATACATACTCACAATTTGCTTCTAACCGTGAAAAAGTTCGTCGCTTGCTTATATTTTCTTTTGCCATATCTGTTGGAGTGTGTACATGCCTCACTTGTACAAATATCTCTTTGCCTGATCGAAAACCGACTACCAAAGCCTTCCAATGTGCAGAAACACCATTTCTCCTGCATCTTTTGACTCGCCATTAACCTCTCATTTTGGGTTGGAGTGTAACAAAGCTCCCGGTTGACACCTCGAAGATTTCAAATTCATTTCCGATTGTGATAGAGCTTACAGCCATCTAGAGTCACAGAATTCAAATCAAAATGTGAAGCGAAATCGAAATACTAGGAAAGGCTCGGTGATTTTACCTTGATCGTAGCTTTTCTGTGGTCGAAACTCCCTTTGGCGCAGGTGGAAGCTATTCACGAGCAAATCGAAGTTCCCTTGGCGCGGGAAATCAATCTTCGCGCAAACTCTGTTGAAGAAAACACCTAAGTGGGAATTGAGGGCGGGAGCTAATGGTCATAATTGCCACGTGCGTAATCTGACACCCGAAGCTAGAGGCACGGATATTACTGAAGCAACGTGCAGTTGACACCTGGAATGGCGAAACCAAGGCTCGGTAAAAAAAACTCTGTATAAGCGAGGCTCCCCATTGGTCGCGAGCTTTTTGACGTGGCATTAGGTTTCGGCCCTTATTTGACCCCAAAAAAACTCTAATGTCATTCATGTATATATATCGAAGAAGATAGATGTGATTAAATATTATTCCGCTAAACTTGATATATTAAGCATTAGTGCATGTCACGTACTAAAAGCGGTTAATATAGCTACTTAATATTACCATGTTCCAATATCGATAAAAATAAAAGTGATCAAATATCATTCCACTAAACTTGACATATAAAGCACTAATACATATCATATATTTGAAGCTGCTACAAAGACCAACTACAACTATCATCTTTTAGTACCGTGTCAAAAAATAATGCTTGTTTATCACGATATGGAATCGTAACGATGAACTATATTGTATAAGTAGATATGGTTTGTAAACTTTTTGGCCCACAAACGCGTATTGATTTTCAGATTTGGTTTCCTTTAAGAATTCAATACAAAAAGATCATACTGATTCAATTTTTGAAGCCTTGTGCTATATTTATTAGTTTATATGTGATTCATGAACTTATCCATGTTTTTTGAATTTTTATTTTTTTCCAAACCAAAAAAACATCTCCCCTAACACATCAAAACAAAAACAACATGCAATATAGATCTTTTCCCAAAATTAAGACATAATCCCAATTTAATTGAATGATGGCTGAATGTGCAGGAGCACATGTGCATACAGGTTCAAACAGAAGCAGATTCGTCGTAGCTCGAGGCAATACCTTGACGCTCGCTTCCTCAGCACGCTTTGGGATGCCATCGCCGGGCTTGAAGACGTGCAATATTGTCCTTTATGGTCTGCAACTTCTGCTCTGCAGCCGAGAAGAAGGTGCCCTTTGCCTGACATTTGTGCAACTAGTTCCTTCTTGGACACTAGATCACTCTGCTGCATTTTTAAGGCATCCTGCACACCTTGGATCATGCTTTCCAGGCGAGCAATATTTTCCCCATAAGCTGAGAACACTGCTGGGCACATTGCAGTACTCCTGAATAACAACCTCCCTTCTAATTTTACACCAGTGCCTGCTGAGGCTGGCCTTTTTGCTATGCTTCCAGGTGCTGTTGTTGCTGTGATTTGCTGGGCTCTGCTATGCTCACAGGGTCGCTGGTGCTGGGTTCACTCTTAACCTTGCTCGAATAGGCCCTACTTTTTGCTGCCACTGCTGCCCAGTTAACCTTGAAATTTTCTGGATCCTGCTTGGCCCTCTGGCAGTTGTTGAATGCAAATAGATAGGAAACCATTTTCCTTACTTCTCTATTCTTCAATCCTTCTGGATATATCTTGCTCAGCAGTTCAATTAAAGCTTCTTCATGCTCTGGCCTTACAGATATTTTGTTGGGAATGACACCATTGGTATCCCAAACCTCATTATACTTTGCAGCAGAAATGACATTCGTTCGAAATTGAGAGGGATGTACACCATCGTTTGGTAGACCCGCATAAGCATGAAAGTCCTCCTCTGTTCGGCAATCAGCTAGGTCCGGTCTTAGGGGCACGTTCCTTCTGGGCTGGAAGAAAGCAAGAAAAACAAATTAACAGGGCACCCTAAGCCCATATCAAAATTGGCAGTGCATTTTGCTTACCCTGCGCATGGCATCCATTGGAATTACTGGCTGAGCCGGCGGATTAACAACCTTCTTCACCATAGTGCGTTTGAGTTTTGGAGTACTAGAGTGAATGTGGAAATTCTCGAGCTTCTTCTCCATGGGCTTTTTGGCCGGAGTAGCAAAAGTTGGGACAGACAGACGGTTGCAATTTACAAATTCAAAATTCGCTACCCTTCGGGTCACATTCATTACTTACAGTGGGCGGTAAGCAGGTTATGATTAGAATGGGTACGGTCTATATGAAGTGACGGGCATCAAATAGGTTAGACTATAATTTGTGAAGAGTGGAAAAAAAAGTATGAAGGGTGCTGGTGCTGGGTGCTGAACCGCGTTTATTTGATCCCCACCAGCATACTTTTTCCCATATACAGTTTTGGAAGATACACATAGAGAAGCCAATGGTTCTTGTTGGTGCAAGCCTCAATTGAGCATTTGCACTTGATTTTGGTGTTGGATATCTAGATGTGGTAGGCCTCATTCCAAGTACTATTAACATAAACATCTAACTTCGTTAAATTATAGACATCTTTATGCATGAATGGCATATAAGTCTCTAAGTCCCTAAATGTAAAAATTGGTTAGGCATCCAAAGGAAACTATAATTTAGGAGATTGACTAGAAACAATAGAAGAGCAAAAAAATACAACGATTCCACTGGTTGGAATCAAGATTTAGAGTTGAATATAAAACCCTACATAAATTGATGCTCTAAATGGCTATACCTATTTGATGAAGCACATCTTCTGCCTCTATGAATGCCCTAAAGCCTTGACTATTTTATGAAGCACATCTTCGGGCTCTATGGATGCAATACTTTAGCTCGATGTTGACCATCATGGAGATGCATCAAAGCGACAACACATCCTTTTTTGTCTAATATGTTTATCATTTGAATGGTATGACCAAACCCTTCTGAAACCATATGATGGTCCTTTTTGCTCGTTTTTTTATGTCTTGCAAGTGCACAAAGGCATCTGGTTTTGAAACCGGGACATGTTCACCCCTATTTAGAATATATCTAACTCTGGTTATTTTGACTTGTAAAATTCACAAAACCTTCACAATCAATGCAGTTTGGCACATCTGAGCCAAAACAAAAAGCAATGCATTATGGGAATGTTCAAATTTAAAATAATTTGCTTCTTACGAGGAGAAGAAACAACTTTGTGCATAAAAAGAAGGGTTAATTTATGGATCTTTGGGCTATGGTGAGCATTGCGAATCTATGAAGTAAACTTCCAAAGCAAAGCCGGAGTAAAGCCCAGAGCAAAGAAATACCTCTCTGCTTGGATAATCTCTCGGCTATCTAACACTAAGGCCAATGGCTACAAAGGCGAGGAATCAAGCAACGAAGGAAATTTTAAAACCCTATGCTTGACAAAGAATACACTGCGCTTGATGAGGGGGTTAATCCCCCTTGAAAGCCTGTTATGGCTGATAAACAGGCGAGCCTGGGAGGGCGAGCCTTTTATCTCAGCCATAACAAGCGAGCAAAGGGGATTGACCCCTTCACCGGCAGGCAAGCTGCCTCACCCAAACCTGCACCCACAGCTCCGATTTCACTCCCGTAGCTCGGTTTATCACAGGCTCGTCACTCTTCAGAGCACACAAAGATGAATTCGACATCTGAATTCAGTCTGTTTATCACAGGTTCGGCATCCAAGGCTGAATACAGCCTGTTTATCACAGGTTCGGCTGAATTTGGAGGTGAAACTGCTTGTTCCCCTGCTGTTAAGTGCCTGTTATTCCCTATCACAGGGCTGCAATCAACAGTGGGCAACGGTTGGATCCGAAAGCTTGCCAGTTAAGAAGAAGAAACCTGCATTATTAGGTGGACGTAACTTGCTCATGTTGTGCTCGCTACCCCAATTGATGTGACCATACCTTCTGGACAGAGCTTGATCCTTCTCAATCATCTTCTTCCAAGTTCTCAAACTTCCTAGATAGATTAATAAACTGCCTTTGAATCCGGATCTGCCTTCTTGCGCCAAGATATAGAGCTCGGATATGGAGTCCCCATTCTGCTGTGTTGTGGCCAATATAAGGTCACAGACTTTTTTTAAACGTCTTTTTGTCTTAAAATAGAAAAAAAGGTAGAAACGCGTATTATTTTCCTCTTTATTCTTAGCTACACCTTTTTTTTAAGTAATTTTTATTACTCACAATGCTCTCTGACACACAATTAAGATGTATTCCCTAACAAAAAAAACTTGTAAAAAGAATTTGCAAACGTAATTGATAAGGATTTGCATGCCGTTCTTGAGAAGTGTCTGATAAGGCCGCTTTAGTCCGATTTATCGATTTTGATAAGGCCGCTTTAGGCAGACTTATCTATTCGCAATTCCTTTGGAGGAGGAGGCCGCTGTGCCTGTGTTGGCGTATTTAGATTTATCTGGTTGCACCCAAAACAGTATTTGCAGCCAGGGCTTGTGAGTTTACCGGGATGGATGGAGCGAACAAGGGGGGTTGTTCCTTTGGGCTTTGGTGAGGCTGGTTTGGCCTGATCTGTTTCTCTCTGCTTGTTGCATTCCATAGCCTGTTTCGGAAGAGTTTAGGCATTCCGGCAGTCTGCTGTATTGGCCATAATTTCTGTTGCCCTTAATTTTTTTTGCCAGCGAACCATGGTCATTTTGGACCATTGACTTTGGCATGCGTTTTTTTCCTCAAAATTCTGATGGCCTTTGATCTGGCATAAAGCACAAAATATTCGTCTTTGATCCAATCTAAATCATACAAATATTTAGGGATTTAACGAAAAAAAATTGAAGTTATTAGTAGGAGGAGGAGGAAGTTTTTACGTTATGCCATATTGGTAGCATCCTATTAGAGATTATCTGAAGAGAAAATCGATTACGCAGATGGAAGATATGAACTGGTAAAAAACATTTGGCCTTCTCAACAGGTAAACTAAGATAGACTTTTCTTCGGGACATCCAATATAATTGGAATGATACAGAGAAGATTAGCATAGCACCTGTGCAACGATGATACTTAAATCAAAATTGGCAGTGAGATGGGTCTGGGAGATTTTGCAGCAACAACATCACTGCACCATCTAGGTTTCTAGAAGTCGAGAGTATAGCCATGCTCATTCTATATAAATAGTGACACACAAAGGACATATATCATCAAGTAACATGTCCCATATAATGCTGAAGGACTTCCAATCTCAGTCGTTTAACAAGCACATCTAAAAGCATATTCTATCAACCCACCTTCCCAGCATTACCCTTCGAGCAACCCAAAATGAGGCATTTTAGACTTGCCACAAAGCTAAGTGGACTACGCTTTAGACAAAATGACCATTTTTTTTCTCCCATGTTTTGTTCAGAATAAAGTAGGTCATTTGTCCTTGGATATATTGCTCGATATTACGATTGGAAGACCAAAATTGGTGACAAAGTTTTCTGACGTTGAAGCTTGATGCTTCTTTTGTGGGGAGAAATTTGAATCTGGGTGCAAAATCGGTACTGGGTAGCAGAAATCACCGTCCGGACGCCGTTTACAAGTGCTTAAAATCGGCGTGTTTTAAACACGACGTGCGTGATTGATCAATTGACATGTAGGGTGCGCGCCCGTCAAATGACAGGCTGAGAGAATCATGAGCTTGTTTGTGCCGGAAACATGAATGCATGTAGCCCGCCATATTCGTGGATGGCGGGCTAACCCATCTTGAATTCAAGCAAAATGGAGGGACTAATTGTTTCCAAGAATTGCCTGAACCGAAATTCAACAATTTGCCTCACCAATTTTGCAATACACAGAAATCTGGGATAGATGAAACTCAATTCCTCTCCCCGTTCAGTTTACAGAACCATTGATGCAGCAAGGAAGAGAGATCAGAGGCAGAGATTGTATGCAAAGAAGGTAGCAATGAAGAAGAATTCCCCTTCTAAAGATTCGCCTTCAAAGAAGAATACTTAAATTGAGACCGAAAGGACCGCTAGAATAAGAGAAATTTCAGGAGAAATTTATGAAGTATTCAACCAAATTAGTACAAATGTTGATGACAATGACAAAGGCCGATCCCTTGAGCCTTCTTTGGAGGGCAAGGGATTTACCAATTGCTTCTATAAAGAAATCTAAGCAGTGTTACTATGGCTGAGCAAATGGTGAAGAATTTGAAGGAAACAATGCAAGAACATAAGTATGAGAGGAATCATGACATGCTTCAGGCAAGGAAGTCCACCCCGTAATGGTAAAGAAGCGGTACAAATGGTGTCAAGCCATTGAATCAAACAAGTGGGCCGATTGTTTCAAAGATCCCCGTAAAAACAATTTCAAATGCTTTTCAAAGAAGGGTGTAAGCTAACAAAGGGGAAGGACCTTGGTCAATGTTCAGGAGGAGGAAGCGGATGGATAGCATGTTAGATTACAATAGAGAAGCTGTTATCAAGTTCTGGACAGAAAATACAAGAGTTTCTCCATACAAGAAAGACGTGAGGAGGTATGTATTAGAGACAGGAATAAAGATGGAACATCCAATTCACCTTCTTGAAGTCAGCCAAGTAAGTATTCATCCTATACTGTATGGTTCATTATATATAGCATTTATTTGGCATTCACACGATTTCCCTGCAGTTGCAATTCTACCTTAGGTTTAGACAGGAGAATCCTCATATCAAAATTGCATTGCAGACTTTTGAGAGGTTGAAACCGAGTTTTGTAAGGAGGATGCGTGAGAGGCATACATGCTGTTGCATCTACCACTTGAAATTTGAATACATCATGCGTGGATTGGAGCAGCCTGAGAAAATCGGGTGGAGTTCATGACAATTGCAAATCGCATCGGAGATTTGTGGCCCTAGGCCCGTAATGTGCAGCCAAGGAGCATACAATCAAGTGCACCGTTGATTTATGGAGACAAGTGGTCCGGCAAAGAAAGGTGATGATGAGGAGTGGTTTGATCATAACCGCTTGATGTTGGCGGTAAAAATGTGGGTTGATAGAATTAGAAAATGTCCACGTGAAATGGATGGCACGGGTTCAAAGACTAGTTACTTGGAAGACATTTGAAAAGCAACCCGTGGACCGTGACAGAGAATTCAGTGGATCCAAGAAAGGCTTTGAGGTACAAACCCTGTCTTAAGATTAGTACGTATGAGAGAAGTCCCAAAGAGTTTCAAGAGGATGTGAAGAAGGTAATATCAGATTTTGTTCCACACAATTACATAGCACATTGGCAGGCCAGTCATTTTAAACAGTGTGTGTCATCATTTCCATAAGATACAATTGTATCTTTGCAGAAGATACAATTGTTATTGACTTTGCAGAAGATACAATTGTTATTGACTTTGCAGAAAATTACAGCATCAAGATCCGCACGAGCCCCTACCAATGACCGCATACGCACTCAAGTTTCTATACTTGTTCACATAACATATAGACATGACAAAAGTGCTGATATTCCTGTTCCTGTGCAGACTGACATAAGAAGACCTGTCCAAAGAAGAAAAAAAAGAACAGAAGATTGGAGCAGATCAGGAATAGACTCAACAATGGTAGGAAGATCATAAAAGAGACTCACTTTTACATTTCTGATGATAAAGTGCATGACTCATTATTTGTGGAACACTGCCTACAAAAGCATGTTGCATGGCTTAAGGAACAGGAAATAGAGTATGAGAAGCATTGGGTTTGGAGTGATGGCTGCTCATCACAATTCAAGTCAGGAAAACCTTTTTTTTTCTTAGGCAGGTACTTCACAATGAATGACAAGGAAATAGTGTGGAACTACTTTGCCACTGCTCATGGTAAAGGTGAACATGATGGTGCAGGTGTTGTTATCAAAAGGCTGCTAAGTAAGGAACAACTCAAACCCAATGGTGTGCAAATCGAGGCATGCTAAAGATATTGTAAAATTTCTCGCGGTACATATTTCAGCAGTCTACCAGTTGATGAAACAGATGAGATCAAAAGATATTTTTGGAAAATTGAACCTGCTGTTGTGGCAAACATGGAAGAATATGAAATTGAAACACTTAAAGGCACAAAGAAGATTCATCAGACGTGATTGCCAAAGGAGTAGACCAAACAGCTTGCTCATAGATGCCCCGTCATGTTTCTCGCTTGTTTTGCATGGATCATAATTGGGACTCCCGCATCAATACTGGTAGATTTGGAAAGTGGGAGGTAACTCGACTTAAAACCAGAGTTGAGAAGAAAAAGGAGACTCTTGAACAAGCCAATGAATGGATCGGTAATTTGGTAGAGGTAGGTGACAATTTTGCAAAGTTGAATGCGAGGTAGACAATTCAGAGGGTGTGGACTTGTACATCCTCAAGTGCATGTAACCCAAATGCACACTTGAAGATTCATACAAAGATGGATGGGGGCAAAAATTTGGAGTGCATGAGGTTATCTTAAGTGGATTGTATTATCAATTTTTGGGTAATTTCAAGTACATGTTGCTCACTAAACAACCCCAAAGCCTCCGTAATGTACCGTGATATCCTAAAATTGATATAGAAAAATAGAAGGCACGACATGTACAAAATTTCACGGGGAGACCCATGAAAAATTATGGCCAGTCTCCCAATATTGTAATTTTTTGACACTTAACCAAATTGATGTTATTCTTTTCAAGTGATTTGTTGTTCCAGCACCTAAGCACGTAAGCACACATTTTTATATATATTAATAATAGTGAGGATGCACAAGGGTGGTGTGCATGGACACGAACTTCGAAATGAAGATTGAATTGTTGTTTAAGAATGTAGATTTGTGACATTGGAATAAGATTCAATTATTTATTTTGGTACCATCACTATCCCAACATTCTTGGCAAAATTATATTGTCAAGGCATTTCCTCGATGTGACATGTGTCAATTCGACCGGGTCATCTTAAATATTTAAGCCCGGTTACTTAATTAATTGTTTCGCGTGTGAGGTTTTTCGCACACGACGCTTGCCACGTGGATTTAAGCACTAGCTTCTAAGCTTAAGCTTTTCTCACAAGCTCACGCTTCCGCCCATTCCCGCCCAATTCCTCCAAGCCTCCTTCCTAATCCGACGCGACTCCTTCCCAACTGAAGCATGAAGCGAAAGCATGCAGCGAGGAGCGGAGGTCACCTCTAAGAGACGCTTTTTACTAAGCGTCAAGAGGTGTTCCCCTCCACTCTTCCCACCTTTGCCTCAAGTACTTGCCTCCCTCTGCTGCCTCCTCTCCCGCTCACTTCTATCGCCTCTCAATTTGAAGAACCTTCTTCGATTCCGATTCGATTTTTTCCAACATTCCTATGAGGAATCGTAAAATGAGGAATCGAAATGTCTTGAGGAATATGTCACTTTAGCTTCAGTAAGGATGGATAGGGGAATCAGAAGAAGAAGACGAAGTCCCGATGAAGAAGTCCTGAAGAAGAAGAAGAAGAAGAGGATCCTGAATTGAAGACTAATCCCATTTAATTTGGAGGAGTTCGTGGCCATAAATGGTATGCATGTTTCATTTGTTTTCTTTAATCAATTTTTCATTTTCATGTGTTTAATCAATTTTTTGTTATTGGTGTTGCGAGATGGAGAATGAAGGGCTTCTGACTTTGCCTCCTGCTTTTTTTTTTAATTGTTCTTGCCTCCAGCAGACACCCCTAAAGAAGACACCCCAAGAAGACCCCCCAAGACACCCCCCAAGAAGACACCCAAGAAGAGACAAGTTCGAGGGCCAATTTTTTTGTAAAAAATTTTGTTCATAACATTGCACTGGCCTGAGGGCCTTTTTTTTTGTAAGAAATCTTGTTTCTATCAAACTTTTTTTTGTTGTCTCTATCAAAGTTTTTTGTTTCTCTATTAAATGTTATTTTTGTCTATCTATCAAATTTATGAAGTTTGAATTCTTGTACAATCCATTCAGATTCTGCTTGAATGTAACAGTGCTCTAGCTCTTTAATTACTTTCAAACACTAAGCATTTTAATTAGTTTCAGCAGTGCTTGTGAGTAAGCACTGGAACACACGAGCACTTATGCAATAAACAGCTAGCTTTAAACAGTTATATAGCTTAAAAGAAGCATCGCACCTTAACCGCATGCATGACAAGTAGCACTTGATGACATTAGCACTTCTACTAGCGTTAAGCAACTACATAAAAGTAACTGTCACTGCATGACAATAAGCACATACCAGACTAGCACTTGCAGGCAATTTTTTTTTTAAGCACTTGATAAGTTTTAAGCATCCCTTGCAGTCAGCATTGAAGTAGATATAAACAATATAGCAAAAACTTATAGACAAGTCTGCATTGAACTACATAAACAATATAGCAAAAACATTCTTAAATTAAGATAAAGATGATACATGAAAAGTGTAGGATTCCTTGGCCTAAATAAATGACAAACAGGCCAATAATCATGGAGAATGACAATCGTCATCACCATAAACCTTCTCCAATTCCTCCTTCACAAACCTGCAGAACTGCAATTGTTTTCCAGAAAGTCTTTCCAAGCATAGCTTCATAATCTTTCTATCCTGCTTTTAGGCCGTGGCTTGTATCCGTGTGTGTTCTTCACCAAGAACTTCATTTTTCGCCGGGCCTTGGCCTCGCAGTATTTTTTTTCTATCTTTGGGGTGAGTAATCTTTGTTAGCACTTCATCATAGACATCCATCTTGAATGCAGGTACCCGCGAAATTTCGTGGACCTGCTAAGGTAAGTCTTGTATAATGAATCATCAAGAAGCAAAGTCTTACCTTTGAATCTTGGGTATGACTCATATATTTTCCCAAGTGGCTTCATCATGATCCTGACAGCCGTGTTTGTTAGGGTGGTGAAAACCCAGTCCGCACACATTTTTCCTGTCCCCATATAAATTGAAATCCTCCCTCAAAACGGACATAGTACTTGGCAAAGACATCTTCCACATTAGAGAGTTGCATTGATGACCATATACCAACACAACACTTCGAAACAAAGTCTTCAAGAAGAACACCGCCTTCTGGTCCGAATATCACTTTGTTTCGCTAGTGTATGTCATTGTCAATCCCCGCCTGCCAAGCGTATGTGTTCATTTGCACCATATGTTTTACCAACACACCATTTAAATCCAAGACAATGAGTTTATCTTTGTCGCCAAATCAATATTTAGTGCGTTGGAACATCCCGAATACCTACACAACAGAATTACTACATGAATAAATAGATGAAGATGAAAATGAAAAAATGGGTTGAATGTGGAAACCTTCAGATCAACAGCAGGATTCTTCTCGACCTAACGTAATCAACTTGTAATCCTACGTTGAATGCAACAAAAGAAAATCAATAATATTCAATGTTTTAAGTAACACTATTTCGGGCTTGCCAAGAATGCCCACAATGACCCTCCGTGTTTGTTAAGGGCAGCAATCACTTGTTGAACATCGTGCTCACCCAAAACTTGAGGGGGCGATTCTGATTTTCTTGAGAACACACTTCGATAGGTGTGGTGTCATGATTGAGACTGCTTCCCTCGCATCTTTTTGCATAGCTACTTCTTGTTCTCTTTCTTGTAGCCCGAACAACTTCTTTTGCTATCCTCCAGCCTTACCCTCTTTGTTATTCGCCCTTTCCTTTTTGGCAAATATTCACCCAAGTTGCCCTCATCCGATGGAATTACTCCCTCAACTTCCTTAGGTGCTTCAAGATGTACAATCGGGTCCGTTGTTTTTTCCACAACCGGGTTTGGGTTTACAACCGGTGCCGTGGTTTCTGACTTCCTCTATAGCTTCTTGGACAAATTCTTCTTGACTGGTGGTGGTGGTTCTCATTGTTGCATTCAAATCGGGCCACAATTGATCAGCATTCTATAGGACTTTTGGTGTGTTGTGCATCTTCAAATGGCACCATTGTCCTTCTTTGAACCCCGAAGGGTGAGATCTCAATTGCGTGGACGGATTAACACATCCTTTTTGGTGTACTATTTGAAGCACTCGCAACATGGCCAAAAAACTAGCTCTCACAAATACACCCTCCGCACCTTTCCGGGCAACCATGAATACATTGTCCTCCTCTCAACAATGAACAACAAGCTATATGATACTCATGTTGGCAATTCAAGCTAAACTTAACCTATAAGCTTTAGTGAATTCGCACCACATGCCGAACATGTATAAAATGGATCTTCCACTAACAACTTATCTCTCAGATAATAGTAGAGATGCTAAATGTTGCGGGAGTATCCATTTTCAGCTTCCACAAATTGTTTATGTAGAATTGCGTAAGTCTCGTTCTTCTTCGAGAACTTTAACTCCTCCTCAAGTTTGAGTTTACATTTCACCTTCTCATTAATGGATGTAGGGTTCATTGCTTTTTGTACCTTGTTCCTCGTGCCAAGTTTCCATCCGGACACCCGCTCCAAATCTTTATTTCGCCTCCAACTCACAGTTTTGATTAAGCTTGAACACCTCCCGCTTTGTAGCCAAATCATTTGTGGCTTTTGTCTTAAATCGTTTCTCAGCCTCTTCCAACATCATTTTTCAGAACTTTCGCAGGTCTTCTCATTCCCTTTCAACTCACTTCCCATCGCTTCAGATTCTTTGTGATAAGTAAACCCATTTTCCAATCTCCGTGATCTTGCATTCTCTAAGGTTTTATGTTTTCATCACATGCACTAATCTCATTTGATCCATTTGCCACCTTTGGCTTTTGCCTTCATTTCAGTTTTCCTAACATGTGCTACAACATCCGCCTGCTTTTTTACTTGTCTATTGTTGTGGTATCTTTGGCATTGCGCAGCAAATGCACCGCCTTTTTTACTTTGTGTTCCTCCGGTGCAAAAGTATTGATCTAGTGCAATTTTCAAACGCAAAAGCAAGGGCGGGTCTTTGTTGTGACAATTCTTAGATTTTTTTACAGAGTGTTTCCAACTTCTCTTGAAGATGCTCCTTTGCACAATGCCATTTTATCTTTCCCTTTGTTCAACTTCTTTGTCCAATGAGTAATCCCAATCTCGATCCGTGACATTATTTTCCAACCAAGCTTCTTCCTCGTGGGGCTTCACCCCCGAATTGCACAGACCTCTGATGCTGTGAAAATCATCCGCGCTCCATGCCTCCATCATCAACAGTGAAACACTGATCTGAGTTTTCGCGCCCAGGGGAAAAGGAGGGAGAAGGGCGTGACGGGCTTCGACATCCGCGAGTTTCAGCACTTAAAGTGCTTAAACGCTTCGCCAAAAGTTGTACCCCACTAGCGATTTTACACCCATCTAGCTCTGCACGTGCCATGCGTTGAACAACTACGTGAGGTTCAAGCTTAGCCCCCTAGTTAAGAGTATATGTATGATTCAAAAAAACACACGCTCAAGCTTAGGCCCCTAGTTAAGAGTATATGTATGGTTCAAAAAAACACACACGCGCACGCACGCACGCTACTATTTGTTTGATGTGGGGATTTGAAAAGACATGTATTTTATAAGTCTTAACACATTGCTTGTTTGTTGCCTAGGTAGGGTTTTTGGGTGACAAAATAAGAAATGAGAGCGTCATGTTCTAAATCAAGCAATGCATTACTGCTAGGAGTTTAGCCCTGCCAGCTGGACTCCCCAGCTGAACTGACCTTGGTGGCACCCCTTTGTCTTCCTGTTGGCATCATGGTGCTTATGTGGCATTTGACAGGCGAGTTGGCAATTAAAGAAGGCTCGATGAGCTGGCTCCGACGTGTACGGCAAAAGCCAGTGCCTCTATATGCTAGAAAGTTCTTTTCATTTGGGGCCGAAAAGATTGCAGGATCATGAAGGCTACACAAATTGAAGATTCTGTACTTGAAATTTGGAAGAATATACGAGGAAAACATTGCTAAATGGGGAGTGGCTTATAATCAAATGGAAGATAAATGGAGTAAGAAGCTGGGTAATAAGCTCCCTCTCAAATTGAATCATGCAAGCTAAACGTAAAACCAGTCCTACAAGGAAAAACAACCGCAAATAGAGTTCCAAAAATATGTTTATGAGTAAAGCAATCGTGATTTCCATGGGAAGATGTTCAAGAAATGAGGATCAAGGACAGACGCGTATAATGTTTTCTGTCCCTTGAATACACATAACTTTAGCTACTGAAGCAAGAAATTTATTTTCATGATTCCCCAATTTCGGATCAAAAGTTTCCTTCAATATCCAAATGAAATCAAGGTCCAGAAAGTTTTCTACTCCACTTGATTGATGCCCTTTATAAACCTGTCTGTTCTAGAAATGTAGACCACCTAATATTGGTTAACTGCTGGTCAGATATCTTCCTCTCCATGACATTTAGCAGCATTAGACACATGTAGGCAGTGGATTTTGTCCAATATTTGCATCCCAAATTTTTCTACTCAGCTTTTTAATCCTCTATTTATAAACATGTCTCTGTTCTACTAAGACCAGCTGATCAAATATATCTTGCTCCGAGAAGATATCTCCACTAACATCAGCAATTAACGATATATAGGCAGTGCATTTTTCTACTCAGGTTCATTGATACCATATCTCTGTCTTAGAAGTGTAAACAACCTCCAACACTGATCTAACTGCCGGCTAGAAGACATCCCCATTTGCATCAGCATTATTAGAAATATTGGGCAGTGGATGTTTTGACTGCTCATTCTACAGAGCAGTCAAAACATCGTCACTTTTTGTATATATAAGTAGTATGTTCTGGGCATAGGACGTCTGTTAACACTTTATTTTTAATGTTCAGGGCTGCACGTATTATCTTTAACACCCTACAATACGCTGCCACCAACCTTGCTCATTAACATGCTGGCATGCTGCTAATGGATCAACGAGCCATTCAAACTTGCAAGCAGATTCTTAAATTCCTTGTCTAACCAATCAATTATCTTGGAAGGATCATTTATATGGTCCTCCTTTACCAAAAATCTGCCAAATCTCTATATTTAGGGTTTGTACTAGTACATGTCATTACCTGGTTATAGAAGAAACATGATAAAAGTAACCAGCAAGAACAATCAAGGCGACAATATGAGAAAGAAACAAAACTGACACTAGACGTGCACTTTGCTTATAGTTCTTCTATAAATTCCTTTACAAGTTCCTTTTGTTCCATCAACTTTCCAAAACTGAAATCACTGTACTCTTTGTCTTCATCTTGGTAGTCATCTTCCTCTCCGCATTCTTCAGTTAGTATATCGCAGTTACTAAGTTTCTCTGGTTCACCATCTATGATTTTTTCAGGTCTGATCTGCATGAGCTCCAGAAATCGATCTTTAATTACTACAAGAGGGTGCTTGTTCAAAAGGAACGGCCCATCATAAGCCTCTTTGAGAAAAACAACATGCCGAAACTGATCGCCTTTGTGCGAAACATAAAAGATACCAGGGTATTTGTGAAGAAACAAGTCTAAATTCTTTGGTAATTGGAATTCAGGAGTAAAATATGCAAGCTTATTGACAACAGTCATCTTTTCCAGTGTCATGCTTAGATACTCATGACATATGGCCACTGAACGCTTCTGTGCTTCAGGAGACAACAAATCCATGTCACATATATCTTCATATGGAGATGGAAATGATAGTTTTTGAAACTCCTGAATTGCCCGTTGCATGCGAGCTCCAGGCTTAAAGTGTTTAGGTTGTGAAATTGGGAATTCGTATTTACCAGCTTTAGGTGTCTGCATGACCCATTTTTCTCTTCTTGTCACAGCTAATAAAGGGTCCCAATCAGTGAGCTCTACAGCTGGAAACCCACTTTTGTCAATTATTTTGAAGTACTGAGGATAACGTTTAAGTAGTTTTAAAGTTGAACAACTAGGCAGAAGAAAATCTCGCTTGCATAGATTGAGCTTTTCAAGACCAAGGCGTTTATTTTGTGTCATCATTAAGAGCTTTCTGATCATTTCAACTGCATATTCCTCAGCCTGTGCTGATTTAATCTTCTTCTCTTCCAGGATCAGTTTTTCAGCTGCTTCTGTAAACTCAACCCATGGCTCCCTATCCTTGTCCTTGAAGATCCTGAAAATACCGGGATACCTTAAAACCCTATCCTTGAACTGCCTTCTGTCTCTGTATTTTATATCAAGTTTTATACTCTTCTTAATCTCCCAAAGAGAAAGAACACATTCCTCCTGCAATTCTATAATGGTTTTCAGCTGCATCACTCTTCTAAATCTTCTATCCCAATAAACAAGCAAATCAAATTCGCTTTCTGGCATCCATTTTTCAGAGCCAAGGCGCCCTTTTATCCTTCTAAATTCAGGTCTTATAAAAGTGGTATTCCAGTGTTTTTGAATTTGCCATGGTTCCACAGAGCTTAGCTTTATGCTGTTAAATAGAAAACAGTTGGGGAAAAAAACTCCAAATGCTGGAAATGTGTAAGAATATAACCTGCCAGATAAAACGGTGCACGAAATGGCATCAGAGATCCGTCGTGATAAGCTTCGTATTAAGATCATATTCTCGTGCTATTTGAAAGTTAGCCACACAGCGTTCTGTGTGCAGTTTCCATTCCATAGATTGAAGGCTTTAGGGTTTCAAATCCATTTTTTACGGAAAAATGAGACATAGGGTATGGTTGCCTCCTATCACCCCGTCGCACCCACGCGATGTTGCCATGTGTCATGCCGACCGGGCCCTCTACCGTGGGATGGAGGCTCGGCTTCACCACGTGTGTGACCCGTTGACGTTATGTGGACGTCATGTGGCCGTTATGGCCTGGTCGTCATGCGTTAGTCCTGTGACCAACTGGTGCCTGCAACTGCGATAGAGCTACGCGATGCGTTAGCCCAGTTGCCAGTTGTCGTGCATCTGTTCTCCAGTGTCGTGTAACAGGACTCCGCATTGCGTGAACCCCTGCTTCCCGCCGTCGTGTAATTGGTGTCCACAATTGTGGAACAGATGTTCACACTCGTGGCTGTGTTAAGAAACCTGATCATATCGATTCGAAAGTAGAATTCAATGCCCCTTGCTTGAATTCGCGCCCATTCCAGAGCACTCGATTACCGAAGTTCAATTTGAATACCAAGCTCCCGCTATGGCTCCCAACAGAATAAAAGGCAACTTCACCTTCCAAATTTCAAGCTTATCGATATCAGGCTGTAAGGAGCACGATAACAGACATGGTTTCCACAAGAGGTCGGAGGGGGGACGATGGTGAAGCCAGTAATAGAGTACCTACATCAAGGAAACGAGTCACTGCGCCAAGGAGGAAGTGTCGGGCACCACAAATCAGTGCTGCATCTCCCACAATGCCAAGAGGCCAAGCAAACGAGGGCAGTGGACTGAAGATCAAATGGCAGACATCTTAGATGAGGTAAGCGAGTATGGTATATCTGTTAGAATCTAGAAGGTCTGAAATCCCGGAGTCAACAATAAGGGACTGGTTGTATGGCCGTATAACTCATAAGCAGACTGGTAATCCACAAATTCTAACCACTCTACAAGAGGAAGAGTTAGTCAAGTGGGCACTGTCCAGGGCCTAGATTCAAATTTCTCCCCACAAAAGAAGCATCAAGCTTCAACGTCAGAAAACTTTGTCACCAATTTTGGTCTTCCAATCGTAATATCGAGCAATATATCAAGGACCAAAATGACCTACTTTATTCTGAACAAAACATGGGAGAAAAAAAATGGTCATTTTGTCTAAAGCGTAATCCACTTAGCTTTGTGCCAAGTCTAAAATGCCTCATTTTGGGTTGCTCAAAGGTTAATGCTGGGAAGGTGGGTTGATAGAATATGCTTTTAGATCTGCTTGTTAAATGACTGAGATTGGAAGTCCTTCAGCTTATATAGTGTGAGCAACATGTTATACCTTGATGGTATATGTCCTTTGTGTATCACCATTTATATAGAATGAGCATGGCTATACTCTAGACTTCTAGAAACCTAGATGGTGCAGTGATGTTGTTGCTGAAAAACCTCCTAGACCCATCTCACTGCCAATTTTGATTTAAGTATCATCGTTGCATAGGTGCTATGCTAATCTTCTTTGTATCATTCCAATTATATTGGATGTCCTGAAGAACAGTCTATGTTAGTTTACCTGTTGAGAAGGCCAATTTTTTTTTACCAATTCATATTTTCCATTTCTGCAATCGGTTTTCTCTTCAGGTAATCTCTAATAGGATGCTGCCAATATGGCACAACATAAAACTTCTCCTCCTACTAATAACTTCAAATTTTTCTCATTAAATCCCTAGATATTTGCATGATTTAGATTGGAAAATGAAGTTTTGACATGTACATTACTCAAGTCCAAAACCTAGGAATGACTAAGCAACTAGGGGACTTGTAAGTGCATCAATTCATTAATTTGAGAAAAAAATGCTATTTCGGCACTTTAAGCAACTACATCTAGCCAACCATGATCCGAAAAGATACCTTTAACTTTAATTCGTGGAATGATTTGAATTCACGCCCTCCATAATCCTCTATCAAGAGTCGCCTACATGATCAACTTTTTGCTTCTAAATTACGTCCGGATGTTAGGGACTGGGGTTACCTCCACCTCCTTGACTTCCCATTGTACTAGCATTTTATTAGTTTCAGAATGTTTGCTAGCCAAGTTAATTTAAAAGTTTTAATACTATTTTTGCTTTTAATAATGACTTGCAGAAAATACCACCATAGATTTAGATTAGGCGGTTGTGTGTTCCAATTTGAGCATTGCAATGGAACAAGATAAAAAAAAAGGTATAATCATACCAGGTATAGAAGGGTCAGTGGCTCCCTAAAGTCGAAGTCTTTGGGGCAAACCTTTTTTTGTATTTCTTGACCTCGTATTGGAGAATAGGCTCTATCAAGGCCCTAAACAAGTGCAATGATGGGTCCAGTTATATAATTCTGCTTTGTAACTATTGCTTTGCAGGTATGCAGTGCTCTTCTAGCCCATTGTGACGTGCATTCAGATGGAGTATGGGAACACAAAAGTCTGCTAAACTTACTTGTATATATTGTTTGGCTAATATGCACATAGAGTTGTATGTGTAAATTGAGCTATAACTTGTTCTCGTCTACCAAGGCGAACCAAGAGGAATGTGCCATTTCCATGAGAATGAAATGATGGTCGATATAAACATTGTTATATTATGCCATCTGCCACAAATAGACCAATTTCACATGCTTGTAAAAAATGCGTACCCAATTTGAAAGCCCATTGTGGAATCAAACGTGCTACAAAAACTGAAAGCTCAAGTCTTTAAAGATGCAGTTGTGGAAATGGTTTCTTAAAAATGCATCCTTATCTGCTGTAGATCGTTTTGGAGCTTTGAATTTGCAGCCAACAAAGCATCAAACATAGGAAACACCATCTGCATATAAGGTTCCAGCATAAGCAATGAAGAAGACATGCATGTGGCTCTCTAGCTGCACCCTTATTTCACTTGGGTGCTGCTAGCACCTGTGCATGGATCTATAGCAAACATGCTTATCGTGGAGATCCTAGACAGCTAAGAATTGAAGGAAATTGCAAGGCGAGTTTTTAGTACTTTCGGCACAAATGGCCGCAAATTCTTGCTTCCTACTCCTTGGTATCCCCTTACATCTTCTTGTGCATATTCTTCTTGCACAGATTCAATTAAACATAGAAACATTGCAATTCAGCTATTATGATGTGCTTGCATGTCTATCAATATATGTAGCCACTTGTGTAGTAGAAATGAAAAAGAGCTAAAATAATGCTTTCAATACCTTGAACATGCTTCGCCAATTGTCAAACTCTAGTGAAATTCACAATGAACATAATGACAATTTTTGTGCTTGCAATGAATTTGGCACGCAAATAGGATTTTCATGTTTAATGCATTAGATTGTTTCATAGCTCACAGCTCTATGATCAATGTGAAAGCTTGGGTTATATGGGGGATACCAAAGTAAGGCTATGCCTATAATGTCACAAGTTTGCTGCAATGATCCAACAAAAGCCTAATTATGGTGCAGGACCTTTGCCAACAAATTCAAAAGCACAAAACATATGGTACCATTTACTGAAACAGATGAAAGCTTCAAGCTAATTGATTATGAATATTAAAATTTATAGATGATATCAATATCAGGATGAGAATTGTGACCATCTCAGCTAGTTGCTATAGCGAATTTAGCAAATCTGGCAAGCATCTAGCATTTCCGGCATTCAGTTTAGTCTTTCTCTTAACAAATGGGCAAGGGAAAGACCTGTTCCGGCGCATTTTATAGGAGACATGCATTCATAGATGTACTAGAGGTAAGGCTCACTTAAATTTCCAAAAACATTCTTACATAAACATGATCTTCTAAAGCCAGTTGGATAAGTTACCTTACCAGGAAGAGTTCGTTATTGTGTGCTCTCCATAACCGTTCAAAACAATTTTTAGGATTGCTTATGATAACTGTTGATGTCAAACGAAATCATTTGTTAGACACTGTTAGAAGGATGGGTCGGTAGCACAAAAGAAGAACAAGAAAAATATGCTAGGTTAGGTAAGATATAACTTCTCCTGGGGCCATGAGAATCAACCAACATGGAAAAATACTCAGGTCATTAAGTTTACCCAATCCTTTTTGTATTGGAAAAGGGGATCTCTCGCATGGTTTGGACTATGATTTCGGTCATGTATAGTATGCGAAACCGTATGTTTTGCAGGGTTAGAGCAGCTTATTTGCATTTAGTGGTCATGTTTCCTTTTTATGTTTCTAGAATGTGTTTTTTTTGCAATGGTAAGGGGCCATTTCCTAAGGGCATAGATAAGAATGCACGCCCCTTTCTATAGCTCCGGTGGAGCTGTGCTTCTCAGCCTATTCTATTGTAGGTGTTCAACCAATTTTGTTGCAGACTGAGTGAGGCTGTTGCTACTTGAGGCTTTGAGCAATGGTTTGAGGCTTTTGCAAAGATTTGAGGCGATGGCAAGCGGAGTTGTACGCTGTTTTATTTTTTTTCTTCTAGTGTGTAGAAGCTCCTGCCATTTCGCGCAGATTCGAGCGTGAATTTTCCTTTCTCTGCTAATTCGGAGCGCTGATTTGAGCCCTGATTTGTAGTCCTGATTTTAAGCTTTGATTTGTGGCCCTGAAGCCAATCTGGTAGTGAAGGTAAAGCATCCCTTGAAACCGACCCGTGGCTTCGATTTAGAGCCTAGATTTGCCCTGGAGAATGCCCTGGTGGAGGGATTAATGTAGCACAGACAGAGCATTCATTCCGGTAGTCCATAGCCGGAACTTTTATGGTTTTGCATATTTTTCATTTCTGTGGCGCCAACCATTGGTCTATTTTGCACCATTGAAATTTTTGTGGGGTGGACGCATGAAAAATTAGGGGCCCTTGATATGAGAATATTCCTCAGATCAATGGTCCAGAAAACAAGATAAAAACATCCCATAAATGAATAACATAAACCAGAGTTTGTTTCACATACTAGAAAGCCTAAAATATCATCACAAATTTACCTTTGAATGCATAGTTTAATGCCAGAACCAGGATGCCGCTCTACAGTAACAGAGGATAGGCATCTGCCAACAGGAAATGTGAAGCCATTTTACAAATCCAGAGCATCTGCCTGCCAACAGCAAATCCCGAGCCTTTTTTCAAATTTGGACCCCATTTAAGTCCTAAGCAAGGCAAAACAATTAGTTTTATTCTTCAATCAACAACTATCAAAATGCTTGCAAGAAAGTATCCGGCCAGCAGTTTTAGCTCCATATATTTTAAAGTGTCTTCAATCAACAACTATAAAGGGATCAAACAGAGGATAGACGTGCGTGGCAGCATCTAGCTGCCAACAGGAAATCCCGAGCCTATTTTACAAATCTGGACCCTGTTTAAGTCCTAAGCGAGGCAAAACAACCAGTTTTGTGAAAACCCAGAAGATCCTAAAAAAAGGATGGACAGATACCAATCTGCGTCTAGATTGCCAGAAGAATATGAGGTGCTTGCAAGAAAGCCAGAAGAATATGAGGTGGTTGCAAGAAACCTCTCAATGCACCCTGCCTTCGAACGTCCTTCTAATTCTTCGCGTCAAATTTTAGCCATTTCTAATTTCCATGGCCATCGATTTAAGAAAATACAGATCCAATGGCTTAATGTCATGCCACTTAAGATTTGGCTGATTTGGAACTGCTACGTGGATAGCCTAGAATTGCAAGGAGAACTGCAAGCCTGGCGTGCTAAAAAAAGAAAAAACAAAAGAAAAAAAAATAACCCTATACTTTAGAGATACAAGACGTATTGTACACTACCCAAGGTAAAACAACACTGCAAGTTGATATCCTCGTATTGTGTTATCCATTGGAGTTGTTTGTAGAGCTAAGGTGATCAATTCCTTTCTTATTGATAGTCATTCTAAACTACTAAGGACCATGGAGAGACTCAAGCTTGAGATCAATTTGCTCTCATTATGAGATTTTAATTTTGAGAGTGAGTTTATAATGCATTGAGTTGAAATTGGAGACCTCTTTGATCTGTGCCTACTATATTGACAAGACATTTAGCACGACAAGAAGCCCCCGCGAAGAGGATTTATGGGAAGTTAAAATGGTGTCCTTTATATATGGGTTAAAAATGAAGTTATATATATGAAGTTAAAATGAATCAACCATTATATGGCTATCGAAGTCCCGCTATCGCTCTTTAATGGTGATACTGGACCCCATTATCAACCTTTAATGGCTATGTAGGGTCTCGTTACCGGGCACCCCCTTTCTATATATATCTTTACCATTTTCACTTATGATGTTGACCTCTTTGGTCCTACTTGAGCTTCCATATAGTCTGCAACCTGCGTTTACCAGGTATGTAACCCCCCACCATCGTGAATCTGTAGCTAATTAGGTAATGGAGTCTGATTTGGTATGAGTCCTCGATGTTTGGAATTGATGATACTAGTTAAGAGATGTTCATCTTGCATGGCCAAGGGAGTAGCAGATGTTTATTAATGGTATGCTTCTGAGTATTAGTGGCCATTAAACTTATTCTGCTCCCAAGTTAAGCTAACATATGGTCTCAATGTTGCACCTTGGAGGAATGGTCATGATTAATCTTGCAAGATCTAGCCCGACCTATTATCTTTTTTGATTGAAGGAGCCCGACCTATTATCAATGACGATATTTGATAATACTAACATCATTATAATTGGAATTCAGGGGTACATCTAGGGGACCCAACTTGGAAGGCAAGGTCTTATTAAGCACCTTTCACATTCCCCAGGTGGATTGTGACCCAAATGAATTGTAGGATAGATGATTGCATAGCTTGCTCTTCGGCCTCAAAGATCCATACTTAGCTGGAATTTGCCAAGGCAGATGCCAGCAAGCTCCCTAGACTGTGGGGCAATATATGGCCTCTGTGTTGTGAGCCTTGTGGTCTCCAAGCCCAAGGGTCCCACCTCTGGTGTTTATGATTGATCCCATCCTCTCATAAAGCTTAGGAGAATAGTATATAATGTAAGTTTTCTTATTGTCAATATCGACCCTGTGGGTCATGTGGTAGTTAAGTTGTTGTGAGCAAAAGTTGCTAAAATCAAAATAACAACAAAAATTTTTACCATTTTGTACAAACGGGCGAATTTTTATGCCAGTCACAGATTCAACAAGATCATACCCCATTGGATGACTCCAGACCTTGATCCTCTTCCATATGATGCTCCGTATAGTTGTGCACATTGTTGGCCAATCCAATATGTAGTCCTTTGCTCTAACCAACTGGGCTATCCAAATGAGAATGCTTAGCAACTACTACTATATGTACAATTCTCATTCTAGTTTGGTTATTCCGAGATCAAGTGCTGACTGAGTACGCATAGTTATTTGGGCCATCAGATACCCATTTTTAAGGATTCTTTGGAGATTGATCAAATTGAAAAAACACTTATTTGTTCGAGAGCTGCTCATAATCCGAGCATCTATCATTCCAAGTGAAGGCCATTTCGTCTCCATAAGTCCCAATGCCAATGCTAATAAGGTGTATAGTAAGATTGTTTAAGGATCATGTTGGCGGGGTTTCAATCAATTGGGAGCATATGATAGATTTACAAACACATGGAGATGACGCCTTAACTTCTTCGCCCTTCCTCGATTATTTGAGAAAGATGAAGAATTGTTTGAGTAGTAATTCCAAGTCGTTTAGTAGTAATGAATGCAAATTCCAGTCCCATAGCTATACCTGAAGCTGATCAATCATGATATCTATTGTCTTTCCACGCCCTAGCCGCCCATGTATTGTCACATTCACAATCGCAGGGGCACTAGTGCAATGAACTATATTGCGTCAGGGCAAGGAGTTGAAGTGAATTTCACTGCATGTTGACCATGACCTCACTTCGATGCAAAGGGAGTCCTGTAGGTAAGAGTTGGACCAAGTTAGCAACATTCACTGATGGGGGGAGGGGGGATAGGAGGGGGGAAAGAAAGCCCTGACCCTAATCCGCGGCAAGATGCGGATATTTTGACCTGACAAACCCTGAAGTCACAGAAGCTGAGAGG
Organism: Isoetes taiwanensis; assembly: GCA_021234155.1. Classification (NCBI taxonomy): domain Eukaryota; kingdom Viridiplantae; phylum Streptophyta; class Lycopodiopsida; order Isoetales; family Isoetaceae; genus Isoetes; species Isoetes taiwanensis. The sequence goes on from JAJEKV010000256.1 coordinate 270,378, forward strand.
CACTACATCATGCTGTTGCAACCTCTTGGGTCTTGCTCCTACAGGAGTTCCTACTTCTGCTCTAGCGACTGCTAAGTCTGACATCGTTCTTGCTCGCAGTTTGCCAGCTGTTATCGCTCCTCCTACAGTTGCTGCTTCATCTGTTTATGCTCATGCATCCCATATTGCTCCCCTCCACCGTCCCCCTCCCACGGCGCCATCGGCCTGATGCCAGCGCAAGCCTACACACGACTGCATCTACATCTGTCGCCCACAAATAGGGACTGTGCCTATGTAAGATCTCCTGGAATTATCGGGGCTTCCCTGGCCGAAAGGAAATAGTATCAACTCCATCGCTATAGATATAGATTCATCTTCCTTATGAAGGCAATGGGAGCATGCATTGCACATGCTATCAAATCTTCCAGGCTATTAGCAATATTCAATGAGTGCACAGGAAAGCAGGGAAATTGGGGTATCGCCTGCTACTGCCGAACAACTTTGGCACTGTTAGTCTTTGTACACAAATAGATAGACTCAATTGTTAGATATGTATACGGGTGTAAAATTGCAGTGGCAACCCCCTTTTTTATGGCAGCATGTTATTTTGAACATATGGATAGTAACTTCTATCACTTTCACTCAGATGTGGATAGGCTAAATTTGTATATCAATCTATGATGACATACTGCAGTACAAACAGTTGGGCAAGGTCATGTTGCTTGGAGACTTCAATGCACACATGGGATAGAACAACTAAAGAAATTTGACCCCCTAGTAGAGGACTTATTATAGCTGTACCTCACAGAGGTGGCTTGGCCATGGGTCAAATGCCAACCAGGTGATGCGATACGGCAGTAGTTGCTTCTGTTATGCAGCATCTTCGACTTGGTAATTTGCAATGGACTAGCACATGGCCATCCTCTAGCACCTGGTTATCCACCTTCTCATTGATACAGATAGTAGAGATGAAGATGTGGATTCTGACCACCAACTCCTTTTTCTACAAGTACATTGGAGACTGTTTGGATGCCCATCGCTCCAATACCCCACATGTCTGCAACACTTGAATTATGATTGCAGAGATCTATGTCCAGATGGTCGCAGCAGATCTAGAAGGAATAATGCAGCTTTTCGCATTATAGCAACAAACTGCCCAGTTAATCGGCGTGCTTATGATGGCTGCTGGCAGATTCTTTAGAGAAGCTACCTACAGAGGCTATTGGGAGCTATAACCTTTTCTCGCAACTAGTGATTCGATGACAAATGTAGGGAACTTAAGCACTAGCTTCAATAGGTCACTGGCCTCCCTCCCCCCTTGCCCCCACCTGTGATCAGAGAGTAACACACTTTGATCAAGTGAAAGAAATGCAGATACATTGCAGAATATCAGCGAGAAATGTTCTATCTCTTGGATCGTCATCCTAGGACATTTTGGCGAAGGATAGTGAACAAGCCTTTGCAGCCTGCGGGATACATCACTTCCAAGCAATGGGTACAGTACTTGCAGCAGCTTTATGATGCATTTAGGTACAGAGCTGCTCAAATGGGACAAACCTCTAGTGGTGCCTATCCTAATGACAATGTTCAACAAGGCATTGCAGGAAGGCTTTCCCTCATAGTGGACAACTCGCATGGTTGTTCCTATACAAAATTGGGCAAACTTCACCGTCTGGCCAATTACCATAACATCATGGTCAATTCGCTCTTTGCAAAGCTACGTGCTGGCATTATCGAGCAACAGTTGACGACGTGGACGGAGGAAGCAGAGGTATGGGCTCTCAAACATGCAAAATTCTGGCGGCGACACTTCCACCAAGATGATAGAAATCATCAACAAGAGATGTACCCCTGCTTTGTTGATTTTGTAAAAGTTTTCGACATTGTGCCTCGGGACAAGTTGTGGAATAGATTGAAGCAGTTGGGGGCCACTATGGATTTGCAAAACATGATACATGTTGTATGAGGCATACTCAAGCTGACTGGCACCGCTGTTATCAGCAATATCGGAGTCTGCTAGAGATGCCCACTCTCTTCAATGTCGTTTGGTCTCTATATTGATCGGTTGGAAGGTTGGCTTGCTAAACAAGCTAGAGCAGGAGCTCAGCTCGTGCACCACATATACCTAACGATGTGGGCCTATTAGCCTATATCGCAGATGACATGCAACGCCATTTGGATGCTCTGGATACTTTTTGCAAATTCAGTGAGCATATGGGTTAACTTGGTCAAGACTAAGATGTTGCTCGTCTCATCCTTGCACTAGGAAAGGCCTCCCTCCTTCACTTACTAGGCCCAAAATGTGGAGGTGGCACCCATCTACAAGTATTTGGGAGTGGAGTTTCCTTCTATCATATACTAGGACATAGAGATCTAAGTAGCCTTACTGGAGTTTATAGCTTGATAGTACATGCTCTTATTCCTTCCCATATGGTTTTAGGGTATTATTCCTAAATCGCATGCCATTGTTCCTAAATCGCATGCCATTGCATTACATGTTTGCAAAGCACAATGAGAGAGGAATGATCTGGCCTTGCTAGCCATAAGACAAGATGAGTGTATTGAAAGCAAAGTGTGACTTGCAGCTACTTCTCAACCTTAAGTAACATTTGTGTTAATAATATATGCAGATGTATTAACTAGTCGAAGGTGAGTTGAGATTAAAAATATTGGTATAGTAGAGGTACAGGCTGCAAGCTGACCATAATATATAAGACACACTGTCAAGCAAATTTTATGACTCACAGAGTCTAATAACTAGAAGTGATGGTGCAAGGGTGCAAACTGAGAAGAATGAATGCTCATGCTATTGCTGCCTCCATATTTCATGCCTAGATACAGCCTGCATCAGGCTTGTTAATTGTTATCCAGTCATGACCCATCTATGCTAGAACAAGTCGTGACTTTGCTGAGCTCCTATTACATATTTATAGTCCTCATCTTCTTTGAATGTTGTGATTTTGAGACCTTCCGTCGCAATACTAGCTTAGTGCCCATCGAATAATTGAGACCATCTTTCTTTGCTCTTTCCAAATTGTCCATTCAAGATTGTTGGTGTTTGTTTGCTTGTTTGTTCATGTATGCAACCTCTTCCATACTCCCATCTCTTGGCATGTTCAAAATGCTACATTGTGATTGCCCTCTCTATTCTACGATGGTTTCAGTATGGGGAAGGGAATGAAAGTGGAACTGATTAAATTTCCTGAAAATTATGTTTTGTTTTGAAAATCAGATTCTCAACAAGTAACTTTCCATTTGGAATCGGTTCTAATACTGCAGACTCCATCTTGTATCTTGCTAAGTGGCTGGAGTTACAACATATAGATATGTTTGTTTGGGGGATAAGTGCAGGTTGTCAAGTTGTAGATAATATTTGCAATTTAGTTAGCATCCATAAAATTGGATTCCTCCTTTGGTGATATACGAAAATGAAGTGCCCAAGTTTTCTGTATCGTGGAAATCATTCATGTCTTCTCAACTCCTCTAATGATCAAAACAAATGCTGTCCATAATAACCACAGAGTTTACAAATGTTCGTAAATCCATAAAAACCATACAAATTGTTGATTTCTTAAATGTGCCAAAAACATTAGATCTTGAACTAAAGTTGTAAGAGAACTTCAAGAAAATACATGTTGCTACTTAGTTAAATACGATCAAAAGTCTTGACAAAATTGTTCATTTAAAGAAAGGTCGTATTTAATTAAAGTGGGACTCATTCCATTCCCTATTTTTTTCGGAACCCTGTTATTTTACACAAAAAGGAGCATCCCGACCCGAAAACTGTCCTTAATTCGAAATTTTGTCTGTTACTGTGCATCCAAGCTTTCTCCCAGTTTTATCAAATAGCGAGTCGAGTCCCTGTTTTGGGGCTTATTTGTCATTCAAAATAAGAGTTTTTCGTGTGAGGGTGAATTCCTTTACCAAGACATTTTGGCTCTATTTTCTTAGGTGGGTAGACAAGAGATCACAAATTCCAACAAAAAGCAAATTGTTTACTTAATCACCAAAAAATACTAGTTTTGAGATACCTTATATTTATAAATGGGCTCATTACAATATATATTATAATGGGTGAAGAGACCATAGTGGTCGTATTATCACAATGATTACACCCTCTTCACACATGAACCACCTAGTGCAAACGGCGTGCAAGGTAAAGCGAAAAAAGACAAAATCAAGTTAGTCAAGGATGCTACAGTGCAAAAAAATAAAATAAAACACAGTTCAAAAAGTTCGAGAAAGGGTACTCAAAGTTAAAACGCAAGTTTTAGGGGGTTAGGCCTTTCACTCGTCGGAGTCGAGAAAGGCAGCTCAAAGCTTAAAAACGCAGTTTTAGGGTCAGAAGGCCTTTTCGACCGCGCAAGTCGAGAAAGGCACTCAAAGCAAAAACGCAGGGTTTAGGGGTGGAAGTTTTCGACCTCAGCGAAGTCGAGAAAGGCGACTCAAAAGAAAAAAAACGCAGGTTTTAGGGTGGAAGGCCTTTCTTGACTCGCGAAGTCGAAAGGCGACTCAAAGCAAAAAACGTGTTTTAGGGAAGGCCTTTCTCGACTCGCGAGTTGAGAAAGGCGTACCAAAGCTTAAAAACGCAGATTTTGGGGAGAGGCCTTTCTCATTTCGGCGAGTCGAAAGGTGTACCAAAGCTTAAAAAACGCAGGGTTTTAGGGCTTTTTCTCGCTTGAGTCGAGAAAGGCACCTTCAGTAAAAAAAGGCAATTTCAAGGGCCAGAGATTATTTTTGTGGAGCATCATTTTATCTATCTATCCACCTAATTTTCCACCATAGTTTATTATTCTATCACACCATAGTTTATTGTTTTTCTCACAGCACATTAGTATTTAACAATTGTTTTTATACTAACACACATTAGTATTAGCACACATTAGCATTTTTATACTAGCACACCTTAATTAGCACACATTAGTACTTTACACTACCACAATTAGCACACAATTAGCACACAATTAGTACTTTATACTACCACAATTAGTATTAGCACACATTAGCATTTTTATACATTAGTACACATTAGTATTAGCACACATTAGCATTTTATACTAGCACACATTAGTATTAGCACACACTATACTATACTATGTATTTTTTAATAAACACAATATTTTATATATTTTCTATGAAAAATTACCCTCCCCATAAATTTCCTATGTATTTTCTATGATAAATAGACCCTCCCCATGTATTCATCTAATGGACATCATATGCACCTATAATGCACATTATAACAACTGAAAAATAATTTACCCTACTTACCCTTACAACTAATAATAATAATGCATTATATACAAATATTATGACAACTTCAAAGCTCACTCTAGCCTACGTGACTTATTTTCAAGACTTATTTAATTGTTTCTTATACCCCGCCCTTTTTTCCCCCCAATATTTGAATTTTGAAATTTGGTACACACCTTTGTGCCGCAGATCGTGTTGTACCACATGGAAAGGAGAAACCACTCTGGTTTTCGGCAGATCTGCAACCACGAATCCGTCCAAAAGGAATGACAGAGCTTCTTAATGGCTATGGCGGAGCAAATTTAGAGGGTATGGCCCTCATTCCTTCTGCTAGCCATGTGCATCGCCTCATTTCAAACTTATTCTTGTTTGAGAACCAATCTAGAAAATCTTTGCATGCTATGAATCATATGCAGACAATATGCAGACAGCCGATTGATTCCAAAGGAGCAGAAACGGGAGAGACCCTATTAGATCCAGCGACACAGCAAATCCGTCGCTAATACACTGCAAATCATGGGCGCCATAGCCGTTCCTTGAAGATAAGCGCTTTTGGAGATAAGCGCTCTGATATGGGCGCTTCAACATAGCCGTTTCTTGAAGATAAGCGCTTTTGGAGAAGCGCTCTGATATCGGCGCATAGATCCAGGCATCAAGCTCTGCAGCATAGATCCAGGCATCAAGCTCTGCAGCATCAAGCTCTGCAGCATAGATCCAGGCAGGAAGAGGCATGACAAATCCGGAAGAAGAAGAAGCATGAACGGATCTATACATTGGATTAGAAGGACCAGAAGGAAAAGCCCAGATGGAATCGGTGGGGGTTGGGATCTGAGAAGAAGGATTTGAGGAGAAGGGCTGGGAAGCACTGAGAGATGGGTTCGGCTCCCTCCTAAGCAGCGCCGCAGGCTAAGATCCGTCAAAAATCTGCTGTTCACAAACAAAATCTGCTGTTCAAAAGGAAAGGCGGTGGAAACGCGGCCGTCTGAGCGCCACAAAGCCGGAGAGATGATGGATTTTGTCTGGGTAACAGTATTGGTGGCCCAAGCACGCCGTTTGTGTACCCAACAAAGCCTGCCACCGGATTAGCTTGTAGAATGAATTCAAACTGCTTACGGTCCAGTCGTTTAGATCTATGGACCAATTTGTCTTCTAATAAGCATCTCCGATTTAAAGCTTTGAGTATTTCACACGAAACGGATGCTTCCACAGATCCTTTAGTCCATTTTTCTTCCTATTTGAGTTTTCAACGATGAGTTTTCTGCCTTCTTTTCTGAGAGCAAAGGATCTGCAGCACCAGAGCACAGATTGCTGATCGAATCAAGGGCACGGTGGATGATTCATGCATGGTTAAAGCAGTATGAGATTTGTGAAGGTTTTGTGCACAGAATCATGCCATCGAGGCTTCTGGTGGGCGCTCCAACGCCCCAGCCTCGCCATAGCCGGAAAAATGCCACGACTCACCATGCTTTTTCTCACGAGCACCTGGCATCTCTGTGCTGTCAGAAATGATGGATTGGGAGAAAACCGAGTAAAAATTATGAGCACCTAATATATTTTATTTTGTTAACTATGGGCGATTTTTTAATATAATAATATTTTTATTAATTATTGTGTGGGCGATTGTTATATCAAAAATTTTATTAAGTTATATATGGGCGATTTTTTTTTAAAATGAAAATCTTATGCTTATTTTGATGGACAATTTAATTTACACTACAAGTTTTTTTTTTTTTTTTTTTTTTTTTGCCTCCACAAGTTCGTTCCTTTATTTGGTTCGTTCCTAGTTTGGGGAGCACATAAGAGAGGCCCATTCTCGCCTCATGAGGCGAGAAAAAACTTCTCATCATTTGTTAAATTGTTTAATAATATAATTAATTAACCCTGCTAATTATTTATTGTTTAATTAATTAGCTAATTAATTATATTATTTAAGCTTGTTTAGTTATGGAACCCCCTCCCTCCTCCCTTTTGCCCCATTGCTCTCCCCTTTGTCCCTCCTCCTCTTCCCCATGCCCCCGCCCCCCCCGCCCTTCCCCTTCCCGCCTCCCCCTTTGCCCTTTTGCCCTTCTCGTGCTCCTTTGCCTTTTCCCTCCCTCTCTCCTGTCTCCCCTTCCTTCCTACTCTTCTTTCTCCACCACCACCCTTCATTTTCTCGGATTGTCGTGTGTAAATGTTATTCTTATTTTATCAAGGAAAAATCTAATAATGATTCAATCGCAACTTACTTTTTTTTTTTTGCGTGAGTCCCATTTTCAGTCCGAGTCCCAAAATTCGAGATTTGTCCCTTTAATTAAATACGACTTAGAAACAAAATTAATGTTTCTAAAAGAAGCTTTGATAAACGAAAGTGAAAATTCTCCATCTAATCTAGAGTATGCACTTTGATTATTTTTGCAATCTAAACCTTCAAAGTGTCAACACGGAAAGTCCTACTGCACTCCAAAAAATAACCTTTCATATCACACTCCACGGCACCACACCTTCAACTGCAACTACATGTGGTCCCCTATTTGTTAGCAGACGTCAGACAAGCACAAATCATACGAAAAACTTTGACATCGGCATCTTAGAATTGAATTGAATCAAATAAATGTTTATCATCCACAAAGACCAATTGGCCTATGGGACCCAATCAAAATAGTACAGCAAACAGATTACTGTCGGGATTAAAAAAACCCCACTCTGAAGGGTTTTTGAGGAAAAACTCTTGGCAGTAATAGGCATGGTAAGAAACTGTACAATGATACATTATGGTATATTGCAATTTCAATGCATTGTCTATGGACATAGCTGAGTGCATTCATCAACATGCAAGAAAAAAACAAAATAAAATTAAAAAAACATTACATAAACCTTTACAATACCACCACAAAGGGCTACAATCTCACATCCTGGCCTTTCAAAACTAGGAAATACTGGTACCTTAAATGCAGGGGCATCATCTAAAATATTCAATTTATATCACTTTGACCTAATTTGGCTTTGAAATGGTACAAAAAATATATACTTAACATTTCAATTATCTTTAGGTATCCGATTCAATTCAATTTATATTATCTTACCCTAATTTTCCCCCGCCTTTATTTTCTATGGCCTCTGGCGTGCCTTTTTGTTTTTTTTTTAATGGGTTTAAATCATACCCTCATGTCAATTTTGTGCCCCCCTAATGTCTAATGTCAATTTCAAGACTAAAAAAACTCTAATTGTATGTTTCTAGCTCTTGTAGTGTTTGACAAAGAGCAGGTAAAATTTTTGTGCTTATATTTCTTTGCCTTAGTACTAATTTCAATCCATTTATATGAACTTTTTATTGCAGGTACTTATTTGACCAGCCATACCTCTTAACCAACTCCTTATAGTTCAGATCTTATAAGAACTCCTCAAAAAAGTCTTATCTTTAAGTGCAAAATTGCAAAATTTACATAAAGAACTTTATATTTTTCGGTACATAATGTACTGTATGTACTGTACATAAAACAGAACAACACATGGCAAACGTACGTAACATACAAAAAAACTCTAAAGTACATAAGGTACAGTACCTTGAAAGATGTACTGTACAAGTACTATACACTAAGTACGTGACAACACTGCAACCTGGAATATAAGAACATGCAATGGCATCATAGAACCAATATTTTTGAAAGACAAATTTGGATTGGAATTATGTATGGTGTGACGTTCCAGGATAATACACGATATAAATACGTATATTATGCTGCCATGTCACTAGTACATATTGCTATAACGACATATATACCATATCAAAAATGGTTATGCCATGGGATACAACCATCGGCGACCAGTAGATGCACATGCCCAAGTAGATATGTGAATATAACCCTTGTGCCATATGGCAACACCCTAATGAGCCATAGGGCCCATTAGATTGCAGCCTAAAAGCGTGCCTTAAAGCGTGGCCCTAAAAAGGCAGGAACCCTAAAAGTTTTCCTTTTTCAGATTCCAGCCTTGAAGCACACATCTAGACAAGTGACGGTCACATTCTAGCTTATTAGCAACGACCAAGCCCAAATCTCGAGTTGCCTTGTCCATTTGAAGCTCGATTGACTGTCGCAGCAGCATGGACGCTTTCCAGGATGTAGGAGCCAACCAAGGATCCGTTAAATGTCGATGATGACTACCAAGCATGCTTCCCGACTGATAGTAGGCAGGGCTTGTGTTCGATCTTAGCCCTAGGCGACCTCTAGAGGCCAAAAACCCCATCCAGTATCCAAACTAGCTAAAGAACCCTAATCATGTCTAATTAGAATAGATAGATTAGATATATATTTCTGTATTTGGATTCAGTTTGATGATGTGTTACATTCTGTGTGCACCTCTTGTGTATTGGGAAGGGGGTAGAGACCAAGAGCCTTCTGAGTTAATGATTCAGATTAGCCTCATCTAATTAATGCGGCCTGTGCATAGGAGCCTGTCTGGCTGTGGGTGGCGGGGCTAGAATGGCTGATAAGGAAGGCTTGTCTAGCTATATATAGTTGATCCCCTGGTGTGTAGCATCTACTGGGAAAACGTTGTGGGCTAGGTCTAATACCTTATCACTGAGTGCTAGCAAGGTATGGGCTCGACACCTCCTGGGTGGTGCGCTGCCTCGGTGGGGTTCAAGTCATGTACGGGCATGGAAAACCATGGCTCTCTAGCTTGCCCGTAGTTGGCGTGGACCTTATGGAGGAGAGTGATCTCCTCCTGTCTCATTGGGACTGGGAAGATGCAACGCAGGAGTAGCCCCCTTGGCTATGCTCCTGGCAGGCTATGACCAAGTTCCAATACTTATCAACATGTCTGCAAAGTATGCACAGGAGGGGGGAAGGCGTGGAGTACCCAACGGTCGTGTTCCTATGCTAGCCAAATCCATTGCCATGAATTCTGTCTACAATGTGACGCTCCCTGAACATATACGGCACTCGGACGTATACATACGGGGACTTTCCCCTCCCATGGCAACCAACTCGCCACGAGCAGGGCCCGCCGTCTAACTCGGGCCATCTATAGAAAGATGCTCGAGTGAAGGACACAGAGAGGTCATTTGACCCACGCCTTCAATGGGGCTCCTATGTCGCGGAAGCGTGAATACAATGTTAGCACACAGCATAATCATATCATAAGATACCACCACGAAGGGTGGCACATCCATCCAAGTGACGACAACAAAGAATACGCATTTAATACTAGGGAAGACACCCAACCCCTGGTTCTACCCTGGCTCAGACTCCAGTGAGGATCGACTGACGGCTAGGTTTCAAGAGATCAGCAGACCGAATCTTGGCATGGCGTTGGATGGCATAGAACACGGCTAGGGTTGTCCACTCCATCCGCCTGTGCGCACACTTTGCAAGATGAGTCGAATCATGCTATGGCATCACTATAGCCTTCGGGAGACATGTGACTCAAGGTACCACCCCTTCGAGCCTACCTGTGGTTCATGACTCCCTGGCCCGATGAGGTGTCGTGGAAGTGTCCCCTTCTGTGATCACAAATGGTTCCATGGGTGAGCTAGAGAATATGTGCCGCGACAACTCTCGTGATCCATACCCGACCCTTTACTCACCCTAAATCTACTCAAAGTACGTGGGGTGCTCCATCCCTGTCACACCTGCAGCACCAAGGAGTGTTGCACTCCATACCCGCCCTCTACGTGGGGCCATCGTGCCTAGCCCATCAGTAGGAGTCCCGTGGAGCCTTGTATGTTCGTAAGACCCCACCCCCACTTCACCATCAAGGCCCCTTCTCCGTGCTAAGCAATTCCATAAAGCATCCACGACTTTGGTGGTCTCAAAATGTGCCGCATCAATTGGGAATTAAAGGATACTAGGAGCATACTAAAGCATATGGCATGTAGGTCTACCCCCCTCTAATCCCCTCTTTATGGAAGTTTAACAGAACTACTTTCATAAACACATCCATCCATCCGTAATAAACATAATCCATAATTGAAATGTAAATCCTAAATATCAGAGAAGGGTTAATCCTAAGTAAGAACAACTAGAGAAGACCCAAAGAACTTAACTGAAGCTCTATCCTTAAAGATATCAACTAGATTGTCTACTAACCCGAGTTCCAACTTGATCCATTGTCATGAGGCGCCTCCATCTCTCGGAGAAACGGGTGTTCAAAGAACCACGCGGGTGTTCAACAACGGTGCGGTGCGCTTAGTCAAGCCTCCTTCTCCTGGGTCGATTTGGGGGTCAAGTGGGATAGTGATCCACCTTGATGGCCCAAATTAGCATTCCCCATGCTGGCCAATCGAGTTTGGCCAAGTGGCGCCTTCCTAATCCATTAATTAACTTAATTAACCCACTTAGATATTAATTCCTTAATTATAGGTGATTATCCTTAATAATTAAATTAGCATAGCTAATTTAATCCCTTTTAGGTCAACCCCCTAGGTTACAATACCCCATGGTGGCGTACCTTTACTGGGTAATGTGTCAATATATTTATACGTATACCGTATAAATACTTGGAACGTCACATTCTCCCCTCCTTAGAAATAATGATGTCCTCAGCATTGGGGTTGGATACAAATATAGGAAATTACATTATGAAGGAAGGTAATTCCTTATTTCCGAAGGTAATACATTAAAAAACTTTAAAGTTTGAAACAGTTTAAGCACCGAGGTGCATTTCACATGATCATCACAAGAAAAGAGTTCAAGGACCGAAGTCCAATATCAACATCAGAGTAACAAAAGGATAAGACTTGTAGACAAAATAAAACTGGAGAAGTCGGGCCATCAGCAACCCTCTATACATGGGCAGGTCACGTACTACTCACTGGCCTGCACATGTCAATACATCAGTTTTTATAGATAAAATAATTAGGTTGTGGTTGAAGGGACCACCCCCTATAAGAAATAAAAGAAAATCTATCTACAAGGGAACCTATCATGCCTATGGTTCGCAATTCATTGCGGCGTAAGGAATGGTGGGTAAAAGCATGAAAGGGTGTCTATAAATGTATCCCTTTTGGTACATGTGGCTATATTACACAAATCACCCAAAGTACCCAAAAAGTACATGCATAGCCAAAAAATGTCCAAAATTTAGCTTAAATGTATATGCAAAGTACATAAAATCGAAAAGTATATGTTTATACAAATAAAAAATAACCAAAATGTACGTGAAAAGTATCCATATTTGTACATCAATTCAGTACAATGTACGTACACCCTTTCATGCTTTTACCCTGGTCAAGTTCCTATTATAGCCGAGATGAACGCGGCCTATCAACTACATGCTTTCCAAGCAATTCGCGGTCATGTCCACATTGACAGTACACCACGTCCTAGGGAACACGAAGGTGATCCCATCATCGGTAACTATTATCAACTACGATGCATCTACCCCTCTACTACATGATTCTCGGCGAATCAAGCCTTCAAGCTTACCGCCGGGAGCGGGGTTGATAGCATCGTTGATGGTGCGGCCCTGAGATTCTCGCATGAAGTTCGGATAGTGTTTTTCAAGGTCTATCTTCATCACCCACGTAGCATCCTCTGCTAGCAAGTGTTTCCACTTAACCAAGTATTGTAGCATTTGACTCCTTCTGGTCTGCTAATAGGCCCGATCAAGAAGAGCTTCAGGCACTATATCTAGATGCTCTTCCGTCATTTCAAGAAGGTTGGGTGTATCCAAGATCTCCTCTGGATTTGGGGTGTGTTGTTTCAGAAGACTCACGTGAAAGACCTTGTGGATCTTCAAGCGGGGTGGCAAATCCAAGCGATATGCCTGTTCTCCAACACGTTCAGTGATTTTGAACGGGCCAGCGCATCTGGGTGCCAGCTTCTTGCAGTTACCAATCTTAAGCTTGGCTTGTTTTACCTTAATCTTAAGCCAAACTAACTCGCCCACCTGGAAGGCTCGTGGGGTTCTGTGCTTATCTGCTACACTCTTCTGACGACTGCGTGCAGCCAGTAAGTAACCACGAACTTCCTCAACCAAAGCTTGCATTTCCAAGAGGAGTTGTTGAGAAACCTCAACTTTAGAAACGGGGTTATGCCATGTGTCTGGAGTAAGACATTGATAACCATAATTTATCATAAAGGGAGACATTCTGGAAGATTCCTGTTTCATGCTGTTATAGGCAAATTCGACCAGATAAATATAGTCAGCCCATTGTGATTGCTTACTCCACACATAACTTCGTAGCATATCATCTTATATTATAATGTTATTGTGTAAGTGTTGGACCCAGCCCTAGATCCAACGGCTTAGATCTAGGGCTACAGATCGAACGGTCGTGGGAGAAAAAAGCACTTCCTTCTTCGGCTCATGAATCTCGAATTTAGAAACATCGTCGGATCTCCAGTCCATCACCATAAGCTAAATGCTGGGTAGAGGTAATGCATGAAGCTTATATTGGGTTTGTCAGCAGAGCTATTTAGCCACCGGATCCTATTCTAGCCTGCTTTGGCCTGAATGGCAGATCTAGAAGCTGTCGAAACCTGGCAATGTTCTCCACTTTGGAGCTCAACAGTGGCAAGCGATGTTGTCAAGCTTCATGGATTTTCTGCCCAATTCTTTAGCAGACAGCTTAAGCTTCCAAAATAGCTTCTTTTGCACGTTACCGGTATTTGTGTTGGTATTATGCTGTTCTGGAATGCTCATGTCTACAGGTACTCTCAAGGTTTGTTCTTCTGCTTCCTCCACTTTCATGTTTCCGCTTTCATGTTTCCATTTGATTTTTGCACTGGAAAACGTGGGCTTGCATTCAACGTTCTGGATTCTGTACAGATCCGACTGGAAGCCCCAAGTATAAATTCAGCTTTGCCTTAAAGGCTTAGCATCCCGACATCATTTGCATGTGTTCTTCAGTTGATGAGTAGAAACAAACGAAGGTATGGATGCTCACATATTTTCTGCAACTAAGATATTCGATTCTTATAATAGCTTCCCTATTATTTATTTGCAACTCTTAGAATTACCATAGGTAATGCAGCAGCAATAATGAATTCAGAATCATTTTTCTACAGTTGGAGCCTTGGCACGAAATGGAAGAATATGGTAATTTTATGCGCAAGTTTACATACTGTATGCCCCTTAAATTCGTTTTGCATGTAATAGCAGCCTGTGGAGGATTGACAGCATACTGGCTAACTGTTTTCTTTTGCCAAAAGTGCTAATTCAGAGGTTGTTTTGGGTTTTCTTTTAATATACATAATTGTTTTTCATCAATTTTTGTTCATGTAGATATAATAGATATAGTTGCTCAAAGAGCGAAGGATAATAATGGCTCAGGACACGAGCAAGGGAAGGATAAAGCATGGCAGCATATAAATTGTGCCAGGGAGGAGGGCGAAGAGTCATCTTGAATGTTGGCTTCAAGATGGCAAGCTTACCACAAATGTGAACAATGAGCTGTATTCAGAGATTGCAGAAAGGGGCAAGGCAGTTGACAATAGATCTGAGATAGAAAAAAAATCACCATTGGCTTCCTGAAGTGCAAATCAAGAAGCAAGCAACCGATATTGCATATTTTGATAATATACCTAATCATATGATGGACCATCATGGAGAAGGGACCTCCTTGAAAAACTCTGAGGAGCTGCAGTTGTCGAGGTGGTCTTCTAATGAGGAGGACCAGCGTTCAGGACAATATTTGAGCTTTGCCTGTCAGTAAATGCTGAATTTGGAGAGAGTGAGGGATTATAGGATGTGGATTCTCAGCTTCTTCAAGGGGATGCAGTGTCCTATTACCAAGAATCTGAAAATATTGATGATAGAATCTGAAAATATTGATGATGTTGTGAATAATAGACGGTCGTATCCAGATCCACAAATTAGTAAGTCACAATTTACCAATTGTGTCGGCACAAGATGGCATTGGGCACCCGAGATGCTTTATGCTGCCACAAAATATGGTGTTGGATTAGACATCTGGACTGTTGTATGCATTTTTGGAGAACTCATCCAAGGGGAAGCACTAATTCAGGGCATCTCTGATATCGACCAGCTCAGTAGGATTATTCGGATGTTGGATACTCCAGATGAAGTAAGCTGGCCCAGTGTTTCAGTATTCTAATGAGAATAAAGCCTTCAGTTCCCGGAGATATAATTATGAGGAGTACAAGGATTAAGTTACAGAATCCACGCTTATGGAACTGTTGCTACTGCCCAAGATCTCACCCGTGAAGAAGTTTGTGTTGCCCTTTTTATGTCTTTAAATCCACATATGCAGGTGTCTGGTGTATTAAAAACTTCATTACATTGGCTAAATAACTGTTAAGAGTGCAGCATTATTTGGTCTTTTCTTAGGAGCTGGAAGCTTGATCCATTGTGGAAGGACGTAATAGCTCTCAGAGATGATTTTATGGTATGTATCATGCTATTAACATCCCTTTTGCCAGATCAAAATATTATCGCATGTCCTCAGTTTCAGATTTTTGATATGCAGCCACGGCTATATGCAATAGCTATTGCATGATCACTTAATGCCTTTTAATTAAGGATGTTATGCGTTCGTATTGTTGTTCCAAGATTTTTTGTAACATTGCCAATACCGAATGTCATTTTTCTCAGTACCTGGAGCACAAATAAATCAAATAAAACACGGCTTCAAGTGTGCAAATGCTAAAGTGGATTTTTGAATAATGTATAATGTTTTTTGAAGAATGTATAATGTCCCAATTTTGTGAATAACATTTCTGGTGATTTTTAATCATGATCTATCTCTGGTCCCTAGATCTGGTCCCTGAAGCACAAATAAACCATGATTTCAAGTGTATATTGCCAAAATGGATTTTTGAAGAATTTATAATGTCACAATCTGGTGATAATTATCTCGAGTGCTATTTTGCACATTATGTATGTACACATTAGATACCTTGCTATTTTTAGTGCAATAGTTGTTTTAAGTGTCTCCTTATGTCTATGTGGTTCTTTTGTGTATTGTTTAAGTTGATCATGGTATATATCAAACAGATACGTGGCCACAAACTATTGAATCGTTAGAAATAGACATTGAGTACATGAAAGTGAAATGGCTACAAATGCAATGCAAAAATTGAACATAGAGGTGTTAGAGTGGAGAGAGCATCCGATTTACAATAAAGATTTGATGTAACTATTTGCAACAAGCAAAAATCCGAAGCAAAGATTTCATGCAATTATCTGAAGCAAGCGCGTTACATGGTTGAGCGAAATAAGAGTAGATATCTGAATAGAAATGATCGACAAAAATAGAAGTCCAGGTGTGATTGAACTTCTAAAAAGAAAAAAAAAAAAAAAACACAATGCAAAACTATTTTAAATCACCCCAATATTTAAAGCCTTCTCCAATCCTTTAAAAAAAAACCTAAAAAATCCTTTAAGAACCTTAATTGCAGAAGAAGGTGGCATACGAAAAGCATGCAAAATTGAACCCATAAAGGGGTATTTGAAGGGATGTGGTTGTACCATTGTCTATGCAAAGCTCAATGAACTATTTCCAAAGTTGCGAGTTCAATTCATGGAACAACAAAATATTCACTCTCTCATAGAGAGTGATTTCTAGGCGCATAAATTGCTTATAGTCTTGCCTTATGTCTTGGCCATAAAGATATTAATAGAAGATATTAAAGAGTGGGAGTTGCATATAACACTGCTTTGAAAGACTAACATGACACCATGCATAAACAACTTCTGCCCAGCAACGCTGGGCACCATTACTAGTCCTCTATAATACGATTGGTACGCTCTGTCTGACCATCCGTCTGAGGATGATATGCCGTACTCATAGCAAGCTTGGTCTGGATGGTGGCAAAGAAATCCTTCCAGAATGCACTTACGAACTTGGGATCCCTGTCGGATACAATAACCAGTGGCATTCCATGCAATCTGAAGATCTCCTTTGTAAACAGCAAAGCGGTATCGAAGGCTGTATCCGTGGTACGACATGGCAAGAAGTGAGTCATTTTCGACAATTTGTCGACCACTACCATCAATGTATCATATCCACGGAGAGTACGTGGAAGGCCCACAATGAAATCCATGGTTATCACTTCCCACTTAGCGTTGGGTACATCCATAGGTTGCAACTCTCCTGGAATCCTTAATTGCTCAGTCTTGGTTTGTTGACACACTTGACACTGCTTAATATACCTGGCACTGCCCTTCTTCATAGACGACCAAAAATAACGGGAGCGGATCTTAAAATAGGTTTTCATAAAACCTGCATGTCCAGCTATAGGGCTATTGTGTGTATCATGGAGAATTAACTTACGTACTCCTGAAGTCTTAGGTACACACAACTTGTCTTTGTGATATAACAAGTTCTGCCCTCTTTCTTATACGAACGGAAAGCTTCACGTTCCTTATCTGTGCGTGCCTCCTTAGCCAAGCTATCCCACACCTCACGGAACTCTGGATCCGTGGCCAACGTCTGCTCTATCTGTTTTCCGAACTCACTGGTGAGTGTGAAAATCGCGTTACAATGGGTTCGGGTTACCAAGGGATGGCGTGACAACGCATCCGCAACCACATTGTGCTTCCCAAGCTTATACATAAGCTCAAAATCATACTCCTCGAGAAACTCCATCCATCTTCTCTGACAGAGGTTGAGATTGGGCTGGGTTGTTAGATAACGGAGACTCTGATGATCCGTATCCAGTTGAAATCTACTACCAAGAAGGTAGTGTCTCCATATGCGTAGAGCGCGGACAACTGCTAACAACTCCTGATCATGGGTAGGGTATCACTATCATATGCAATAACCCTCCCCTCCTGCATTAGGGCTCCACCGGTAGCAATCTTACTGGCATCCATTGCTACTAGTTTATCCTTTTCAGGATCAGGTAATGTGAGGACTGGTGCTGACGTTAAAGCATCCTTAAGCTTCTGAAAACTTCCCTGGACCTTTGCTTTCCAATGCTCAATCCAATCCTTCACCTTCTCATGCTTTGTAAGATCGGTAAAGAGGTTTTGCAATCTTTGCAAAATCCTTAACAAATTTCGGTAATACCACGCTAATCCTAGAAAACTTGAACCTCACGAAACATTACACGGAGCAGGCCAATCCTTTCTTGCCTCTATTTTTCTTTGGATGGTGGGGAATTCCCTCGGCTGAAATGACGTGTCCCAAATAATCTACCTTTGGAGTAGCAAACTTGCACTTAGAGAACTTGGCAAAGAGTTGGTGACGTCTTAGCTTTTGTAGGGCCAACCGAAGATGTTTCTCATGCTCCTCCAGAGTTTTACTATAGATGAGAATGTCGTCAAAGAAAATAACGACAAAATCATCCAAGTATTGTCGGAAGACATCATTCATCAATCGCATGAAGGTTGCGGGGGCATTAGTTAATCCAAAAGGCATAACGGTAAATTCATAATGCCCATACCTAGTGCGAAAGGCAGATTTATGGATGTCTTTCTCTTTAATTCTTATCTGATGATATCCCGAGCGCAAGTCTATCTTTGAGAAGTACCTGGCCCCTTGCAACTGGTCCATAAGTCGTCTGCTCTAGCCAAAGCATAGCGATTCTTGATGGTATGCTTATTGAGTTGCCGATAATCAATACACATCCTCAAGGAGCCATCCTTCTTCTTAACAAAAAGGATAGGAGCGCCAAAAGGCGAAACACTAGGCCGAATGAAGCCTAGGTTTAATAGCTCTTGAAGTTGCTTCTTAAGCTCTGCCAATTCAGGGGGACTCATACGGTACGGGGCCTTACTGGTAGGCTTAGTACCCGGTTCTAGAGCTATCTCACATTCTACTCCTCTGAATGGAGGTAGTTTCTGGATCTCGTCTGGAAAGAGATCGCAAAATTCCCTGAGAAGATCAGCAATGGCCTTTGGCAAGGCATCAACTATTTGTTTTTGTTTAGCATCTGACTCAATGGAGGCAAGTCTGACCCTGATGGACATAGACTGCATAATGGAGTTTAAGAGATCACCTTTTATAGTTACTCGGGCTCCATTAGCTGCGTTGAAGGTAACCTCCCGTTTTTCGCAGTCTATATTGGCCTTTGCAGATGCCAAGAATTCCATACCAACAATCGGATCATATTTGCCAATATCCATTAACTTCGGCACCCAATGCAACTGGGTGCTTTTGGGCAATTTGCATTTTTAAGGTTAATCGGCGACCATGAGTATGTCTGATTTTTCCAGCAAGCTAAGCGTGGCCGGTTTCGGTCGGGACCTCAAAGTCTCAAGCTGCAATACCTGGGCCATTCTAGGAGAAGCAAAATTATGTGTACTTCCCGTGTCCATAAGAATTATGAAGGGCTTACTGTCTACTTGACCTATGGTGGAAATAACAGCAGGCTGATTTTCAGCATTGCCGGTTTCTATGGTGCAAGGATATGAGGCCTGCCGTGAATATACTTTCGGGAGCCTCCTCCTCGGCTGTGTAGTGTAGAACTCGAGATCGTCCCCAATCGAGGAATTGGCCATGGCCAGGCCAGGCTGTCACAGGTGACATAAGGGCATTCGCATGAAGTGCCCGGGCCGCATACACTGTAACATGCTTTGTCTCAGCGTAGCTGTTCTCGGGCCTCTTTGGGAATAGACTATAAGAGGTTCTGAACTTCCTTACCGACATTGTTCGGCTTGTCGGGCATGTTGAAGGTGACCTTCTTTTTCCTGGCGGCCATTAGAGTTCACAGAGGGCCCGGGACTTCGATGTGAAACGGCCCTTATAAGATGTGTACGGGTGTCTTTTGCGAGTAAGAGGCGGGCCGGTACTGGTTTCGTGGTGTGCGTCCTCTTCAAGGCTCAATGCCTTAGCCTCAAACCTCGACAAATCGATTTCGGTCTATGGCAGAACCATTCGTTTAATTGATGGGGCCAACCCTTCAATATAGCCCTCCACCGCTCTCTTTTCATTCATTCACGGTACATCTGACCTCAAGCGCATGAATTCATCGGTGTAGGCCTGGCCGGACATACCCTTCCGCTCTAAACGTAAAAGTCGAATACATTTGGCATTTGTGCGCCGGGGGGCACATAATGTGACTTAAAGGCTTTGGCAAACTTCCTGAATTTGCATCCGCTTACGTCGGATGCTTGGCTCGCATAGCCCTTCCACCAAATGAGCAGCTCTCGTAAGGTTTGTGGTGGCAACCTTTCCTGTATCCTTTTCTGTCATGCCATAGGATTTTCCCAACTCCTTCATCTCATCCCACCAGGACTCTGCATTAAGCCCGCCTCTAGATTTCCCATCAAACTGGGCCAATTTCCTATTTTTCCATATACTGGTTATGGCTGTATCAACCGTCTTACGGTACTCCTTGTCCCGACGCTTTGGATGATCACCAGATGATACGGACGACTCAGAGGACTCAGAAGTGGCTGATTGTGAGGATGTGGCACTATACCTTGAGGAACTTCGATGACGTTTGGAACGGTGCCTCCTTTGTGCGGTTACAGGGCCTGGTTCAGGTGCAGGTGGCTGCTGTGGTGGGGGACTTGGTAGTAACAGAGATAACTCCGGCCCATCCTCCTGCATATGCTGTGGTGGGTTGGCATTCAACACATAAGTTTGCAACTCTACTAACTGCCGCTTGATCAGCAGGAGTTCCTGTTCAAGCATCAATCTGCTAGTGCCTGAGGGTGTCTGCCACGAGGCATTACGTGCACCGTCTATATTGATCATAAGAAGGTATAAGGAGAATTATTGTGATACCACGTGTCACCAAGAAGATCAACTTAAGTAGTGCTAGGAAATAATAATAAAGACAATACAAAAGAATGAAAGAAAAGGTCTTTATTATTAAGTCAAGATGGTAGTTACATTGGAAATATATCTTTAACAAACTTAGGATCATACAGTACAAGAGTAGTGATTACACACATATGTAGCCATAAGACTATACATTAGACAACTTTTGGTCAACACATACTTAGGCATAAAAGAAAGCTAAGAGATTAGGCCTAGGGCTGCGTAAAAAGGTAGAGGATGGAATAGCGAACGCTCTCCCGTACGGCCCTTACTACCTTGTAGCGAGCCCATGCCTGGATAATGACATGCTGGTAGTCCAAAGTGGGGCTAATGATGAGGAGATTAAAAAGATCTCGCAGTGCAAAGAAATCTGCCATAAATGCTCATTAGCATCGGCATAAGCTTCATGCCTTGTCATCTCCCAATAATCCCAAGTTCGTCGTAAAGTTTGTTGCAAATGTTCGAAGGCACGTTCTCGGAGAATGTTGACTACTTCCAATCCTTTAGCTGGATCATAGGGCTCTCCTTCCACAACAAGTTCCCCTTCTTCGGAGTCATCATCTCGATTTGGATACTCACCATATCGTTGGCCGTAGTCTTGGTCGGGAGGTCCTGGATCGTCCCTTCGGATGTCATTGGTGATTCTTTCCTCAATCTCTGCGAGATCATAATCTGCAAGATGGCAGGGATGAATATGCAATGTGGAACAATTTCTTATACTGTAACTCTAATAGATACAAGGAAGTGTCATGGGAAAGAAAACAATTTAATTGTATTCAACGATACAATAATCATAATCATAAATCATAAGAAGGTGGCACATATATTGTAAGATGGCTAAAATACCAAATAAACAAGGTGCTGCGCACAGAGGGTTGCCATCCGGTGCCTCGAGGGTATGTTTGCATATTTTTTAATGCATAGTGCTCCAAACTAGATATAAATTTAATAAGGTCTTGCACAATTTTATAACCTTCCAGTCTATCAGACCTTAAAATAAATATTTGAAAGGAATGCTTAGTAATTGCATATGTTTGTTCTTTACTTTTATTTAAGGAATTAGATGTATTATTTGCTAGGGGAGATGTTGAGTGATGTCTTCATTTTATTTTATTTTATTTTATTTTATTTTATTTTTTTCTTGAGGGAGAGTGGTGGTTGGATTTGAATATCTGGTAAAGCATCACTTTGGCATTTAGTAGTCGTTGATTAACTTTAATAAAAGAAAAGACTAGTCTCATGCCTCCAACTCTAGTATTGAAATACAACAATATGTAAAACTTAGGAGGCTTAACTATACACAACGGATTGTTTTAATCTCAGAATTAGAATAAGCTCATCGCCATTCTAAAGCAAACTGCTATTCAATGCCATTCTATGCTAAACTTTTCATGATGTATAATCATTCATTTCTTGGTCATTGTCAACAGGCTCACTCAGATGAATTCATCTGATGCATTTTACCATGACGCCATTCTGCAATAAAAAGCAATTCCAAATGTAAAAACTAGCCCACACTAGACCTTAAACTAGTGAGGACGTAACAAGGAAGATGCCAAAACTCGATATATATATATATATAAGGAAAGGATGTGTCGCATCAACTGGAGAGTTTTTCTATACAATTGTGCAGACTTAATTTCCATAGAAACTAAATCTGTTTATGAATATATTTACTTTTTGCTTACAATAATACATGTGACTGCTACAGCAAAGTGCATGGTTGATTACATGGAAATAATCACATAATTAACAATATTTGCTGTGTAGGCTCGGTAATGAGTTGATTTGCCAACTAGAAAATGGGGCCCATTTAGTGCTATATTTTACTCACCAAAGCCTGCTATTGGCCCTTAAGTAACCGCTGATACTAAGCACGTGCTAGGTGACATTGGACCATAGCCTGAACACGTGTTACTGCTTTCTATATAGCAGCTTCCTTCTG
The DNA here is from genome assembly GCA_021234155.1 of Isoetes taiwanensis. Classification (NCBI taxonomy): domain Eukaryota; kingdom Viridiplantae; phylum Streptophyta; class Lycopodiopsida; order Isoetales; family Isoetaceae; genus Isoetes; species Isoetes taiwanensis. The sequence continues at coordinate 293,210 of JAJEKV010000256.1, forward strand.
CTTTCTTCCAGCTTTCAACACATCTTTCTCTTCACTACTCTGTCCATTTCCAACAGTTTCGGCCAAAGACATCTCAACATGAAAACCCCTAAGACCAACACATTTCCGGCGCCAACGAAGAATAACTTTTTCAAGAATACAATAGACCAAAGTAATCTCCTAGCCTTTTTGCGTATTTGATGACCCTTGAAATGTGCCTGTAATGAAAGTCAATATTATGTAAATTTAAAAAGCCCTATACATTATAAGGAGAACAAATTTGAAGTCACCAAGAAAGTCAAAGGAGGAAAGGCTCTAAAAGACCTGAATTTTAACCACCCGTTGTCGCAAGACCAAGAAGTCTCTACGGCCTTTCCAACTGCGAAACTTCCCCTGAATTTGTACAGCTGCTGAATGCTCTTTTCGATGATGTAAGGCCTTCAGTTGAAGTAGCATAGACTTTAGGTCCCTTCGTGACATCCCATAATCACTATCATATGTTGTGTCTATGGTCTGTTGTCGCCTCCTGAAAGATTCTTGTCGAAAGGTTGCATGAATCAAGCCAGCAGCCCGTGCTGCATTCCTCACAGCTCTCAGTGATTCCTGCAATGAATTCTCATCATTATCTCGAGTGTTTTCCAAAATATCTCCGTTTTCAAAAACATATTGGCCTTTTCTCCTGCAAGGACCGCAGAGAAGTTGTCTATTTCATTTGCTGCCTTCTCTTTTAATGTTGGCGAGGACAAATGACTTGTGAGTGACATCTCCACCAAGTACCCAACAATTCCACCATGACTACTACTTGCACCAAGATCAGTTGGTGTTTGTCCGTTTGGATGAGGTGGTGTTGGGTCCGTTAAAAGCCCAGGTCCTGCTTCAACTGCTAAAAGGGCGACAACCACCTTTCCTCACATTAAACGAGTATTAGACATCTATAAACCCAATAAATTTTAGCACCCTATTCCAGAGAGTTACCCAAAAATATCTACCTTATTCCAGGCAGGTGCAGTTTATATATTATTGGCGTTGCAATAGAAATGACATTTTTAGTTTCTGCTTAGTTAATCGGATTAATCTAGAAGAAAAGTTTAAGTATCTTATTGCACGATCTAACCTAGAAGAAATCTTTAATGGTTTCTCCATCCAACTCTATAATGATTACATGCGATGATTAAACACCTTTCACTGTGTTTAATTACTATACAACAAAATGCTCATGCGGACCATCCCACTCGATTAGAATACAGCTTCCACTGCTACTGCAGTATAAGGCTCCTGCAACCATAGTCAAACGGCCAAACATGGCAATGATGATGAGGGTGGCTCGGGATCTTTCTCAAATTGTTGCAAGAACAACATGATAAAAAGCAAAAGTTGTTTAAAACCGCATTAGCCATAGGATATGCCTCCATTGCTGGAGGCTAGCATAGTCAATCTGGAAACTGAATCAATCACCCACAAGAATATTAATGGTGATCACGTCACCCAACGACAAAAATACCCAAATTGTTGGAGCACGCCATCAGCCAACGAAATTAAAGACTGTGCAGATTTAAGATCTTTTAACATGTGACTTGCTACGCTTTTATTAAAAGAGAAGGGCATTCTTAATTGCAAGATATTTCCAATTTCAAAAGCATACAGCATAATAGCAAAAAAATTTCATACAACCCGTGCTAGTATGCAATCATTAATCTGAAATGAACTATCAAACAAATGTAAATATGTCATGCTCTACTAACCGTAAGAGCAGTCCATCCTTGCACGTCACGGAAATTGACACCCACACCGGCGGCTAAGAGAGGGCTTATTGCCCAGTCGTAACCTAGTGCAGCTAGGATATGAAGTAGACTCTGTCCTTTATTATCTAGAGTAGGAGTAATTTGCCCATGACCAGTAACAGCATTGGAGATCCATTCCTGCAGCCTCTTTTTCAGTAATATCTGTATTACACATTCTTTAGAGTCATAGGCTGATGTTTGTAATGCATTATCCAATTCTGTATCTTCTGGCAACTTATCATCTGTATTGCCTGATCCCATAAGGATGCGTAGAAACCTCAGCTGTAGTTGCATGTCTTCTTGTTGGAAGCTAGTGAAAAGACTACTTTGAATATGATGCTCTGAAGCACCTGAGTTGTGAACACGATAATGAAATTCACGTATTTCGCTGCAAGCAAGCCTGTCTCCTAGGGTGACATAAAAAGGGACTGTTCCAGAGTTATGAGGAGGTGCTTTATAGCGAAGAACTCCATCTTGTACAACTTCTGCTGAGAGCTCAATTCACCAAAAATGCATCACCATGTGTTTTCTGTGAAAGAGTTTGAGACTTTAAGGAAACTACCAGCTATAACCACCTACATCAACAACGACACACAAGCAAGTCAATAAAATCATCATTGTAAAGCATACACATAGATGAACATGGGAACAAAGAGATGTGTGCAGGAGAGAAGCAACATAACCAAGGAATATTTTATTCCAAATGATTGGATAAACAGTAGGAAGCTGCAATTATTTGCTTGAACTTCTCTTCTCGGTCAGGATCAGTTAAAGTACCTCTGTTGATGTACAATATTTTTAATGCATGCGCCACATATTTAACTCATCTAATATGGCAAGAATCATAAATAAACAGACCTTCCGCCATCTTGCTGACTAGATTCCAGATAGTTGCGACATTCAGTGATTAATAAGCATAGCTTTTGTTGGAGTTCTGAAGAAGATTCATGGCACTTCTCTAAATGCTCTCAAATTTTTTGTGTCTCAAGAGCCTTTTCACTTAGGATTTTCAGAAGTAAGGTCCGCTAAGGAAAAAGATGGCATGACGGCAGTTAGATATGCCAGAATGGGAATCAAATCGCTATACTACACACATAAACATTAACTACAACCACTTACATCTGATACTGTTAAGTCCCAATAGTCGCTCTCTTCAAGGTGATGGAAGATAGTTTTGAAGTTTCTGCTCTTCTTCTAAGATGTTTAAATCTGGCATGTTGTCATCATGTGAAGATTTTGTTTCTCCTTCTTTTCCAGATATATATGCCGTACAGTACCAATTGCCTTTCGAGATCTTTGTAAGCGGAGGTGTCAAGCAGTAGATGTGATACTCTGCATCACACGTATCGCATAGAAGAACAGAATCATCATCCTTATCGACTCCACGGACTTTACATACATCTTCTTCCCAAGGTGCCTTTGGAAGTTCCCCATTTGACTGGTCTTTGGCTTGACCATCCTGAATCTGAGGCTGCTCCATAGTGGGTAGAGTTTCAGGTTCTGCACATGCCTGCTTTGTTCCATCGGCCGGTTCTCCGGGCCTACGAAATAGGCTGTCATTTGCAGAAGATAACAGCTATCCAGCTGTATATGCTAAAAGAAATATAATTTGCATATATGAGAAACACCACTTGAACAGAATGCAATATTTAAAACGTACCTGCTCATCATATAGCTTCTCGAACAACTGCGAGAGGGACTCCACAAGATGGAAAGCTTTTATGTCGGAAGCCTGACATAAAATAACGTTCTTGAAGATCTGCAGAATAAGGAAGGTATAAATCTCGGTATAAATCTCCTAATCCAACCATCTACGCAACCCAAAAGATCCATGATGATTCTTTGCATACAGTGTCCATTGCTGCATTTCAAAACTCTCATGGGTTTTTCCAGATGCAATAACTAACGCATATATGATTAACAGAAGATACAGAAATTGTACTAGGAAAATTTGCAACTTCTGGTCCATGTACTGGTCCATGTAAGTTTGTTGATAGCAATGAGAATTCAGAAGTTACCTGGCGTATATCTGCTGCAAATGCTTCTGGTAAGTTACCATATGATCGAGCATCCGGTCTTAAATCGATAATCCGAAAGTCAATTGGGCGACCCAACATTGCCTTGTCTATTGCTCTCTAAATAATCAACGGGACTAAACAATGTTCCTTGAAGATATGTAGCTAAGGTCCGGCCTTCATCTGTCGAAGCCAGAGTCCTAAGAATAAAACGGCATCGATGCATAATAGACTCCAGGGAGGCAAAAACTTTCTTGGTTTTCATTGCCATCTTTGATGCAATGTCTTTGTATTTGTTGGCCTTTGCTGCTGCCGAACTTGGAGGGCTTGGCCTCTTGGGGTCGCCATAGCCCAATGCTATTTCTATCTTCCCGGTTAGGCGGTTCACACATGAGCGATCCACAAACGCAAGTGACCGCCAGTTTACAGAGAACCATGGGTTTTTAGCAGTCACAAGCATATGCTAGGTATATCCTAGCATATACCTAGGATATGCCACAAACCCACATAAACAAGGGTTTGCCCCCCTAGGGGCAATCCAAAAATTACAACTATACGCAGTACAAGATGCGTAATGGAAATATCTAAGAACTAGGTCCCTCCTCTTCGTCCATAGGCTGAGGAGGTGGGCGGTAGCGCATCAAAGTAGCACTGGGGCTAGCAGAGAGGGCGGCTCGAGCTGCTGCCTCTGGTGGTAAACAAGTGGCTAAAGGTGCGGCCACAAGGAGACGCATATTAGCACAGCCCGCCACGTCCCCCAATGCTACGATAGCCAAATCTCGTCGGACCAAGGTAATGGTGGTGGCGTGATAGTCAATCTTCTTATGGCCCGCCAAGGTGGATATCGCACGAAGTGCCCACCAAGATGCTTCAGAAGAAGGCCCATTAGGGCGGATTTGGGATCTCAAAATGGCCCTTATCTTTAAGTTTTAATATCCACGTCATAGTACCTTCAAGCCAATGAAAGAGAGGAATTCAAAATGAAAATCAGTATTACGTGGCACTTTTGCAATAAATAGTACTGTAATAATTGCACTTTTTAACTCAAATGCAATCGTTTTTTGGCTATAACTTGTGATTGTGATGTTCAAATTGCACGCCGTTTGTTGCGTTGGATAGCCCATGGCGAGATCTTTCCAATGAGTATAACCTTGATATGCTTTTGATAAAAGGAAAGACTAAAAAAATGCAAAAAACAAGGTTTTTCCTCGTTTTTTTAACTTTTGGTCATATAATTAGATTAAAATATATTCAACTTATATACTGTTGGATAGATCTTTTGATTCCGCATCCAATGAAACAAAAATCATGCGATTTGGAGCTATGAATCAAAAGTTATGGCCGAAAAACAAATTGATGAAGTTACTTTTTGAGTAAAGAGAAAGAAAGACAATTAATTAAGCAAGAGAAAATATGACATGGAATTTTTCTTACGAGGCCATTTTCAGACCCCAAATCCGCCCTAATGCCCAGGTTCTTGGAGAAGAATAGGACCTCACCTTGCCGGAAAGCTGAAAGGAAGAATCGGGTCACATGGTTGCCCATGGCCCTAATTTGGGGATCCCTGGAGGTCTCCGCTTCCTTTTCCAAGTTAACGGGGATCTTCTCCTGCTCTGCTTCTTCTTTATCATCCCTAAGACTTACCTTGGTGTCCCAAAGGTCTTCTTCCTCTTGATCCACCCCTGCCATGGTGATCTGCAATGGCTGATCTGCAGGAGGAGGCCGCATCTGAGCTGCAAAATGCTCCTCCGGAGGCTGGGGTATATCAGCCAATAAGAACTGCGGAAGTGACAAAAGGGCCTCAACGGGCTCTAACTCATCTAGCCGGTATGCTAACAAGTCCTCGACTTGTGGCGGATGCACAACGGGCGTTGTAAAGTCAAGGAAGTCATCCTGGCAGTACTCGGCAAGATCATAGAGGACCTCTATCTTTTTGCGGCCCCGCATATCAGCAATAACGCGGTAGGCCCACATAATGTCCTCTAGAATCAGGTACACTTGGTTATTCAAGAGTACGGTAGGAAGGAGGTTGAGCCCTTCGAGTTTGAGGGCTTTATCTCTTCCTACGGGCGCCTCGGTGGCTAACTCCTTCCACCGTGCAAAATCCTGCTCGTCGACGACTTCGTCGTCTTCCGGGTCAGGAGTTACAGGCGTAGAGGAATGCTCAGCAGCTATCTCCTCGTCCTCAATATACTGGTCCATAATGATGGCCAGTGCAAATCGGGCCCCAAAACAAGCTTTCCGATCTATGGTGACAATGGGGAGGTCAGTCCCTCGCCTCCTTATGCCCTTAATGACATTCCGGGCATGCTCATCACCCCCTAACATCTGGAGCAGGGTGTGGAAGTCGAGGTAGAGCTGCGAATCATCCTCGTTGTAGACACATGCAGGTACAATCTCTTCGCAGTAGAACTGAAGGAAGGCGGCGTAATTGGGATGCGCCTGCATGTTAGAGATGAGGTCTACTTGCTGGAGGAGATAGGGGTGAAGAAGATCAAAGGGGACCGCAGGGTCCCAGTGTTCTCCATCCAAATACCATTGCTGAAGGGTTGGACGAGCCATGAGGATGAAGCGCAAGGAAGGAGGAGACAAACTCTGGAAACGAGAATGGAAATGAAACCCTAATGGTCTAAAAGTAACTTTATACTTTTCGAGCACGCTTCCCGAAATTATTTTTTTAAAAATTATTATTTAGTTAATAGTTTATATTTAAATACACGCCAAGTGGCGGAAAAAAAGACATTTTTCTATTTACAACTCAAAAATGAGAATATTTTACATAGATAAGTTCACAATAATTTTACAACAGAAGAAAGAAAGTTGCCTAGTCACCGAAACTCCCCTCGGATCCTTCGTGCTAGCTGGAGGTCCTTGGGCATTATGGTAACCCTCTTTGCATGTATGGCGCAGAGGTTGGCGTCGCTCAAAATCTCTATGAGGTAAGCCTCGGCAGCCTCCTGGAGTGTGAGGATTGCAAAGGCTTGGAACCTCAGGTCGGTTTTAAATTCCTGGGCAATTTCCCGCACAAGCCGCTGAAAAGGGAGCCGATGAATCAATGGCTCAGTAGTCTTCTGATACTTATGTATCTCTCGAAGAGCTACCGTGCCCAGTCGAAATCTATGGGGCTTCCGCGGCTTGACGGTTTGCTTCAATAATGGGATGGATTTCCCGCCGGTTGTCAGATGCTTTGCCTGCTGAACGATTTGCTCCCGTCTCTGAGCAATGGTGGCATCCTTCTGCAAGCGGGTCTTGTAATCCACACCCCCCTTTACGGGTTTTATATTCTTCCTCTTCCTATTACCCCACTCCCTATTCTTTCTATTCTGGCCTCCGCCCTGATCTACATGTTGATCCACATTTTGATCAGCATTTTGATCAACCTGCTGGTCAACATTCTGATCTCCCTGCTGATCCACCTGCTGGTCAACTTGCTGGTCACCCTGCTGATCCACTTGCTGGTCCCTGCCCTGCTGTTTTGGGCATCTTCCTCTTCCTTACGGAGCCTCTCCCTCTCAGCATTCCGGGCTTCCTTGTCCAAGCGTGCTTGTATTCGCCTGGCAATCTCCGTATGATACCGGTCCGGGTAAGCTCGCATGTTAGCTTGCACGGTGTCCATGCGGTCTTGTGTGAAGCTAGGTAATGCATTCTCAAAAATGAAACTATTTAGCTCAGCATTCCAATGAAATGGAGGAAGATAATAGTGGTCCATACATATAAGCACATGGCCTCTTCCAAGGTAGTAAAAACGGTTGGCACGCGCTTCTGGGAGGCCGCTAGCTATTTGCTGAAGATCTTCTAGCCTAGCCATGTGCATAATTCTTTGGGCCTCAATTCTAATGAGGTCATCGAGATTTTCCTCAGGGTTAGGCGAGGGGTAAAACTTGACGAAGGCAAAAGCTCGATCTGGCTGCTCCACGATGGTGTAAGGTTGGTTAGCAGCATTTAACTTCATGAGAAACCGCTCATTAAAGTGAAAAATAGGGAACGGGATGCGGCGGTTCTCGGTGAAATGCTTTATAAACAAGTCGAGGACCACGTCAATTTCATTATGGTCCTCACCTAGGTAGTCTACTAGCACACAGAAGAGCTGGTAGACGTTCAATGTCTTTAGGTCAACTGTGAGCTTGAAACGCGGCATGGCGACGTCTAGTGATGGGAAGTAAAAGAGAAGTAAGGCGCTCAGGCGTGAGTAGGCGGCGCTAGAGGGTAGGCGAAGGCTCTAAGGGTCTAGGGTGTTGGCAAGGTATCAATGAAGGTCGGCTATGGCGGAAAAAGGAGCTTTAGTCCGGCGGCTATGGCGGAAGATAGTCGTGCAAATAAACACACCTTTCAAAAAGTGACTCAAATTTAAATTTAGCTTTTAACTTTTTATTAAAAAATTTTCAAATTCAAAAAAAAAAAAAAAAAAAAAAACTTTTTGGTCTATTTTTAAGTCTTAGACAAAAAAACAGACTTAGGCCTATTAGTCCAGTTGGATTTAATAGACCTTAAAACTGCAGTCTAAGATATGACAAGTTGTATATCATACCTTAGTCCTTGATAAGAACTAAAATAAATTTGTTAATTTTAAAAAAAAAAAATTTATGATATCCAAATTTACATCATAAGGATAATACCAGCGAAAACTTTTTACCAAAGAACTAAAAACATGCTATTATTTCTTAACTGTATGTTGAAACAAAAGCATATGTTAATGTCAAAGCAATCTTAGATAATAGCAATGTCGACATACTGTGACTCTTATGTGCATCTTGTAGAAGATGTAGAGATAAAAACATCATTCAACAGTATATTGAACGAACAGTAAACATAAAAGTTAAACCAGCTTTAGATAAAGACAAAATATATCGTCATAATCATAGTATCTTATGTAGATCAGTTTAAATAGAGTTTTCAGATATCACCCAATAGCAGTCTTCTATTTTGAGCAATAACTTTGCTCAATCTTAACGCAAACATCACCATATGCAGGGATAAGTTCGGTTACCTGCATGTCAACCATTCAAGGATTAGCCTAAGAAGGGTAATCTCAAAAGGACACACAGGTAAGCAAAGAACCTATCCGGCTTAACGCCTTTCAACACATTTATTTAGCAATGTAAAAAATATAATAGAACAAACGATTTCAAGAAGTTTTAGAAAAACTAAAGGAATAATAATAAACTCTAAGTTTGAATCCATCATGAGTCATTATAATATCAGAGCTTAACATTAAATGGGCCCAAGATCATAAGTTATGGGCTATGTTTCAGGACTGCAAGTAATAAGTGTCTAACAGAAGAAATAAACTAGATAAAATAACAACAGCAAGTAAAGAAAATAGAGCATAAGAAAACGTGGTCCTGGCTTATAGTCATATCACCATAACGGGTGTCATGCATAGAAGATTTGCAGTCTAGGTCTATCAAGCAAGAGGTCAGAGAATAGTTCAACATATCCCAAAGAACATCCAATAACTAAGGGAAAACTGCTTCTGTCTAAAAAAACCAGCAATATCTACAGGATAGATGGCATCTAGAGGGAGAGACTGACGAGGGTAGCACATAAATATATAAGGAATATGGTTCAAATGTGTCATGTAATCTTCAGTCTAACAGATGTATTATAACAAGCCCATACATTAGTCAATAGGGAACAAATAGCAAAGATCAACAAATGACTTGAAAATCTGGAAGGCAGTAAATATAACTTTAAAAGGCACATCAAGGTTCATGTTCAGTCTGCAGGCTATTTTTGAAGCAGTTTCAAAATCGAGAAGGAATATATAAAGATTTAGACAGATCTGGCCTTAAGGCATATGAAGAAACAACAGGCAAAAGGAAAAGAAGTTATACACGCTGAAATTAGAAATACAAGATCTCACAAGTATATCAAGATTTAACATTAGATGGATATTCCTACACAGCAATCAACTTAACAATTTAAATGAGAAAAAGGAAACATCACAATATTCGCACCACTAAGGGCATTCTAAGAGCACAGGATATATCCATTAGATCCCTATTCTTACTGTTATACAGAGGCAGCAATTACATATACATGAGCAGCAATTATGTTCTAGAAGCTAGAAAGGATTTAAATTTACTGTATACAGGTTAGAAATCCGGTTAAAAGGATAGTTAATAACATATAATGAAAAAACCTGAGGAGCTTTGGCGGTTCCCAGCAGTGGGTCGAGTTGAGCAGGTTCTATTGAAGCCATGAAGTTATTGTCTTCAACAACTTTACCAGTAAAAAGATCATCTTTTTCGCTCACCTTGTACTTCATACTTAGGGCAGAACTACCTTGCCCTTCAAGGTTTGATTTCTTGATGCCAGAAGATGTTCCTGGAGCTTTCGCAGGCTTATGGTAATCAAACAAATTCTTCCTTTTTTCTGCTCTTTTCTTCTCTTCTTCCATTTTCAATAACATGGCTTTGTTGAAGCCGCCTTTCCTTCTACCCATACACAAATTTAGACCACAGAATCCATAAGGTAGATCGATTTTCAGAATTGCACCGGAGGAGTACGTTGGATGTAAGGAAGCCTTAAATAGAATCTATGAACAGCATGTAATCCAAGAGTCAGCATCCATCTGTTCCTATACCATCAGTAGCACTGCCAGCTAGAGTTCAACCGTTTAGATATGAAGACATCGGCTTCCATCGTACGAAGTTCTGCCCTTAGGTTAATTCGAACCCTAAAGCTTTAGGGTTCTATGATCCAAAGGGTATTTTTTAAGAAATTACGGTAAATAAGACAAAGGGTATTTTCGTTAAAACATGTCATATTAAAAAATCAAGGGGGTCAGCTACAAACAATTATTTGTAATCTAGGATACGGCTAGAGCCAACTTCTCGAATGCCAATGTTAATCATAGTTGGAGGACCAGGAATTAGCTTGGCCAATTAGAATATAGCACATCTCTATTGTTAGAAAATGCCCCTATTAACTCTTTGTACACATATCTACATAAAAAATTGGATATCTATAATTGGAGAAAGGGGAGTTAGTTTGTCCGTTTACCATATCATGTCAATATTATTTCTTTGGAAACATATCTTCATAAAAAAATCCTACCTCCTACCTCAGATTAGGAGGTCCCTATAGTCATTCAGAAATGACTAAAACAGAAATTGCAACAGGGAGAGTAGGGCCCTGTTGCAACACAGGGACCCTACCCAACCTTACGTAATGGATTTGAGAATTCTCGTCATGTCTTCTATGTCAAACGGCAGTCCAGGAAAGTTGTTGAGTTTCAATGTTTTGAAAACAATCCTGAGAATGTCCTTTCTCAAGAAACCATTATTGCAAAAGGCATTGATCAATCCACTTAAGTCTTCAGCAGCAGAGAGCACATTTGAATGGGCATACACATATGGAAATATTTGTGAAATGATTACCTTGCAGGCTTGTCCATATGGTCTGCACCCAGATGCTTTAATAAACCTGTTAACCTTGAATTTCAAACTGGTCCTTTTGTCGTATCTACAAAACTGATAGAGACCAACATGATGATCTGTCACATGAATAGAAATATTCAAGAAGTTGATTTTTTGTCCAAGTTTTGTTCCTTTCCTGTAAATGGTTTCGTCTTTGATATCTAAATGCTTCATGTCATAAATGGTACACTCAGAATTTGTGTCAAAGAATTCCTGTAGGTTACCAGCATTAATAATCCCCAAATCATCAATGTATCTTGAGGCAAACTGAAATCTTGCAATATCATTGTTTCTTTTCATCAGCGCTAATTTTTTGATGAACTTGAGTTCATACCATGCTAAATACAAGTTACACCATGCTGGACTACTAGAGAAACCCATAGGAATCCCTTTCTTCTGTCTCCATATTTGCTTTCCCATTTGTAGATAGCAGTGGCAGAGAAGCCAGCTATTCATCTTCACAAAATCTTCTTTGTAAATAATAGTTCCTTTAGGATTGTCAATGTCAACCTTTTTCCACTTGATCTTGATTTTACCGACAATATTCTTCACCACAAGCTGTGCTAAGGGAGATCTATGAGACATAAAGTCCCAAACTAAGTAAGCAACATACCCAATAATTTCCATAATGCCGTCATCCCCCAACAGCGGGATATTCTCATAGCATTTCATGATATCAATAGAAAATACATCATTGATCTTTTCCGGAAGATTAAGGACAAAATCAAAAGAGGAATTAATCATCCAACACGGATTGACTTTGTTTTTAAGCCATAGTCTAATTTCTGCTGTATTCCAGTAACATACTTCAGGCCATAGTTCAATGCAGTTATTCAATATAGCAGTCAGTAAATCTGCAATCTCAGAAAAAATAGTGCAATGGGCATTGGTTAACCACCTATACTCACTTTTATGCGCTTTGAACGTACCCATAAGGTACGGGAGTCTATTGCTAGCAGGTTTAGGAAGTCCAAGATTGGTGATGCCATCAATGCATTCAGATTTAACCTCTTGAGGGCTAAAAGGAATAGTTTCAAAATCATTACTGTTCAACCTTTTTACAGCCATATCTCTAATATGGTTCTGGCAAATAAATGATGCATTATTCCCTGCCTTGTCAACTTCTGAAATGTAGAGATTCTTTTCCAGCCAAATAAGGTTATTTTTTACGTCGCCATCATCCCATAGATACCTCTTGGGGATAGAGTTCTTTTTGAATTCTTCAATCCTTTGTTTAGCTAGAACATATATTCTATCTTTGAGATCATTGATTCCACTATCAGATAAATGCAATAAGCTGTAATGGTGTACATCAAAAAACTGATCACATGTTTTACTGAAATCTTCCAAGAAACTTTTGATAGTGGAAGAACAGTCCGGAATGTGGTTGAAACCATTGGACATGGCCAATCTAAGTTTGGGGCAATGTATGATCTGTAGGTCCAAGGTTCTAATGTGGCCAATTTTTTGATCCACAAATTTATATAAGCTGGGATTACGACATGGACATTTTTTGGGTTTGTCATCAGCAAACACCTCATATGGTTTGTAAAGTCTATCTTTCATCTGATCCATATATTTCCATGCACACAATGTATTATTTAGTAGTTCTTCTGCTGGATCTGGTATTTGTTTCAAAAGAATATCTTCAAAAATCCTTCGAATACTGAATTTTTCTAACGACTTAGAAAAAAATGTGATGTGAACAACTTTAATGCCGTCACTTACTTTATTTGTGATCAAATGTCGTTTTCGATTACAGTCTCTAAGTATACTCCTTTTGTTATCCAAATTTACCTAGAAAAAGTTTTATAAATGTTAGGTATTTAATAAACTCACATAGTTAATTATGAGAAACAAGAAAATATAATGAATAATTCCATGATACATCTTAGCCATAGATATGAAAGAAGACATTGTTTGGCAAGCACAATGTCTCTTGAGTATAAGAATTTTTTTGGGATAACCTCTACCAAAGGAAAATTCTTTCCATAACAACCTTTGGTAGATTGATAAAAATAAGGTCTTCTTGTTGAAATGGTTGATAATATGAAATAACCTAGGTGTATAATCCGATAGCAAATATACATGTAACAAAATGAAAGCAAATATAGAGTATCAATCTCATTAATTCCATGCAATGCTAACCTGTTTTACTTTTCCTTGACGAAGTTGAGCTTAAGTGGTGTATTCTCCTCCAATGATATTATCCTGTTATCACTTTTTGTGACAGAATATTCATCATCTTCAGTTTTCTGTTTGTTGGTTTCAGCCACTTGTGTACCACTGCAGTCTATAGATAGTCTTGGATCAGAAGTGACCCTAGGTGGTCTTTTAGGAGTATACATTGTGGTTGTAGCACTACTACCAGCACTACCCTGTTTTAAATATGAAGAACTTTTGCTTTTATATGGTTGACTGGTCCTGAAAGATACGGGTCTCAAAGTCTTCTCAATAATATCAGCAGCTTTACTGTTGCCAAAGGCAGCCTTCAGATTGTTGTCAGGAAATTCAGCATAATATAGAGTCATATCAATCATAATCTTCCTAACTTCAAGATAAGAGATGTACGCAAGTATTGCTGGTTTCAACACATTATGTAACAATTTGGTCAAACAGACCATTTTGGCAATAGGTGTAGTGTCAGGATAGATGGTGTCCAAGTTGTTCAGTATAAACCATATTGCATGGTCAATCCACACAATTCCACTGTTGCACTCATTTGACTTGTCTATTTTCTTGGGATTTTTAACACATCCACACGTAAGAAAGGGACAATGTGTTCTCCATATTTTCTTCAAATAGAATCCATCCCTTTTATCATCAGAGAATGCCATGTTTCCCTTTTGGCTAATGTGCACACCTGTTCCCATTGTGCAGGTCTGTCCAAACATACTAAGATCAAAAGGTAAGGTAATTTCTTTTTTTGTGAAGTACTTTTCAAGTTTTCCTGCTTTGACAGCAGCCAGACGAATTTCATCATCAACAATCCCAGTTAGGGCTTTCCAAGTTTCCACATTAATGGGTGCTAGAGCTCCAAAGTTCTGGCTCTTCCAGATCGCATGTTCCCATGCTGCCCCATAACATTCGACATTCTGTTCAGGTAATATAGGGAATTTTGCAGAATTCTGGAGAGTAAGTGTAGGCACTTCTTCTTGATCATCAGATTCCTCATTGTTAGAATCATCACTGCCGAAACTGATCTTATCTTCATCGGACAAATCATTTTCTGAAAACAAACAGAATTGGACCTCTTCCTTCAAATAATCTGCAGCAGAATTTTCAGAACCTTGTTCCACTTGAAGAGTGGATTTCATATCATTCACCTTTTCTAAATGTTTGAGTCCAATAAGGAATTTCCTACCTAGATCATCTTCCAAACATGTTCTAGAAAATAATACTCCAGGCATGTCATTATATATCTTATTGACCAGAGCTTTACAGGACTCTAGTTTAAAACTAGTAATGGTGCCCAGCGTTGCTGGGCAAATGTTGGGAACATTTGTGGATGGAAACCTATTCAGCTTAGACTCATTAACCAAGTCCATCATATCTAGGCTATAAGAGGTGTGCATTTGATAACCTTCCCTTTGCTCTATCCTGCATATCCTTTTTTCCTCATTTTCTTATACACTTTCTTTTTTCCCTTTTCTTATTTTTCCTGCACATTTACTTTTCTCCTTCTCTCTCTTTTTTTTTCTTTTCTTTTTTACCCTCTTCTCCCTCCTCTTTTCCTTCCTTTTCTCCTTCTCATTTTTCCCTTTCCCTTTCCCTTTTTTGACGGCTTTTTTCCTTCCCTTTTCACCTTTCTCCACCCTTCCCATTTTTCTCATGCTCTTTTTTCCCTTTCCTTTTCCCATTCCTTTTGCTTTTCTCTTTTCCCTTCCCTTTTCTCATGTCCTTTTTGCATTCCCTTTTCCCCACCTTTTTTTGATGTTTTTCTTCCTCTCCTCACCCTCTTCTTCTTTATCTCATGTCTTTTTTTCCCATTTTCTTCTTTCTTTTTTTTCTCATGCCTTTTTTCCTTTCCTTCCCCCTTTCCGCCTCCCTTTTTCTTTTTCCCTTTCCTTCTTTTTTCATCATTTTCCCACCCTTTCCTTTTTCCCCTGCACTTTTCCTCTTCCTTCCCCTTCCTTTTCTCTTTCCTTTCCCTTTCCCTTTCCCTTTCCCTTTCCTTTCCCTTTCCCTTTCCTTTTTTCCTTTTCCCTTTTCCCATGTATTTTTCCATTCCTTTTTTTTTCCACTTTTTTTTTACTTGCCTTTTTCTTCCGCCTTTCCCTACCCTCTTCCCCTTTTCCCGCCCCTATTCCTTTTTTTTTCTTTTTCTTTTCCCTTTCCCTATGCTCTTTTTCCCTTTATTTTTACCCTTTCCTCACCCTTTCCCTCTTCTAGTTTTTTCTGTGCCCTTTTTCCCTTCCTCTTTTCCATTTTCCCTCCTTATTCCTCGTGGTTTTTTTTTTTCCCTTTCCCTTTCCCATCCCCTTTTTCCTTTTCCTTATTTTTTCATCCTTTTCTCTTTTTCCATGCCCTTTTCCTCTTTCCTTTCCACCCTTTTTTTTTCCTTCTCTCATTTCCTTTCCATTTTCCCACACCCTTTTCCATTCCATTTTTCCACCTTTTTCACATGCCCTTTTTCCTCCTTTTCCCACCCTCTTCCCCTTTTCCCTTTTCCTCTTTTCCTATTCCATGTTTTCTATTCTCTTCTTTTTTGCTTTTTTTTCCCTTTTTCCATCTCTTTTCCTTTTTTTTTCCTTTCTCACCCTTTTCCTCTCTTCTCGTGCCACTTTCTCCTTCTTCTCTCGATTTCCCTCTCCCTTTCCCTCATGCCCTTTTCCTTTTTGCCTCCTTTTTCCTTTTTTCTTCCTTTTCTATTTTTCCATGCCCTTTTTCCTTCTCTCCATCATTCTTATCTTCCCCTTTTTCCCTTCCGTCACCATTTTCTTCACCTTTTTTTCGTTGCCCTATTTTTTCTTCCTTTTTCCTCCCTTCCCTTTTCTTTTTCCTTATTCCGTCCCTCACCCTTTTCCCCTTTTCCTTTTTCATAGTGTCCTTTTTTTCCTTCCTTTTTCTCCCTTTTTTTTCTTTTCCTTTTTCGTGTTTCTTTCCCTTCCTTTTCCCTTCTCCGCTCTTTCCCTTTTACCCATGCCTTTTTGCCTCTCACTTTGCCCTTTTCTCTGCCATTTTCCCTTTCCTCTTAAGAGATCAGAGCATGGCCAATCTCGGTGGTGGGAAGTTGTGCGATAAATCTCGGCCTTCGAATGCAATCAGACGATCTCAACTATCTAAATTAGGGTTTGATTGAAGACATACGCTAAAACTTTATAATATAAGATTGGCTTTCTTCATTTGAAAGAACGTGGCAAACCATCCATAGAAACCAAAATAACTCACAGGTGACTTGTTCTTCTCTATCAGATTGATCTCCTTGTGAATGATGTATTCATGTATCTCTTTGCTCTTGATGCAAGCAATAAGTGTCTGGACAGCAACATTAGGGCTAGAAATCATGCACTGATCATATTTCAAGGCAATCAATTCTTTAATCCAGTTGTTTTCGATATCTCCATCGTCCTCAAGATTAATGATATTAATTTGCTGAAATCATAATAAAACAGTTAGAAACACCTTAGTTCTTACCAAGATCCTAGGTTAAACCTAGAAACTGGGGTAACATTAAAAAACTTTTTGGTCTATTTTTAAGTCTAAGACAAAAAAATAGACTTAGGCCTATTAGTCCAGTTGGATTTAATAGACCTTAAAACTGCAGTCTAAGATATGACAAGGTGTATATCATACCTTAGTCCTTGATAAGAACTAAAATAAATTTGTTAATTTAAAAAAAAAAAAATTTATGATATCCAAATTTACATCATAAGGATAATACCAGCGAAAACTTTTTACCAAAGAACTAAAAACATGCTATTATTTCTTAACTGTATGTTGAAACAAAAGCATATGTTAATGTAAAAGCAATCTTAGATAATAGCAATGTCGACATACTGTGACTCTTATGTGCATCTTGTAGAAGATGTAGAGATAAAAACATCATTCAACAGTATATTGAACGAACAGTAAACATAAAAGTTAAACCAGCTTTAGATAAAGACAAAATATATCGTCATAATCATAGTATCTTATGTAGATCAGTTTAAATAGAGTTTTCAGATATCACCCAATAGCAGTCTTCTATTTTGAGCAATAACTTTGCTCAATCTTAACGCAAACATCACCATATGCAGGGATAAGTTCGGTTACCTGCATGTCAACCATTCAAGGATTAGCCTAAGAAGGGTAATCTCAAAAGGACACACAGGTAAGCAAAGAACCTATCCGGCTTAACGCCTTTCAACACATTTATTTAGCAATGTCAAAAATATAATAGAACAAACGATTTCAAGAAGTTTTAGAAAAACTAAAGGAATAATAATAAACTCTAAGTTTGAATCCATCATGAGTCATTATAATATCAGAGCTTAACATTAAATGGGCCCAAGATCATAAGCTATGGGCTATGTTTCAGGACTGCAAGTAATAAGTGTCTAACAGAAGAAATAAACTAGATAAAATAACAACAGCAAGTAAAGAAAATAGAGCATAAGAAAACGTGGTCCTGGCTTATAGTCATATCACCATAACGGGTGTCATGCATAGAAGATTTGCAGTCTAGGTCTATCAAGCAAGAGGTCAGAGAATAGTTCAACATATCCCAAAGAACATCCAATAACTAAGGGAAAACTGCTTCTGTCTAAAAAAACCAGCAATATCTACAGGATAGATGGCATCTAGAGGGAGAGACTGACGAGGGTAGCACATAAATATATAAGGAATATGGTTCAAATGTGTCATGTAATCTTGATCCAATGGATGTATTATAACAAGCCCATACATTAGTCAATAGGGAACAAATAGCAAAGATCAACAAATGACTTGAAAATCTGGAAGGCAGTAAATATAACTTTAAAAGGCACATCAAGGTTCATGTTCAGTCTGCAGGCTATTTTTGAAGCAGTTTCAAAATCGAGAAGGAATATATAAAGATTTAGACAGATCTGGCCTTAAGGCATATGAAGAAACAACAGGCAAAAGGAAAAGAAGTTATACACGCTGAAATTAGAAATACAAGATCTCACAAGTATATCAAGATTTAACATTAGATGGATATTCCTACACAGCAATCAACTTAACAATTTAAATGAGAAAAAGGAAACATCACAATATTCGCACCACTAAGGGCATTCTAAGAGCACAGGATATATCCATTAGATCCCTATTCTTACTGTTATACAGAGGCAGCAATTACATATACATGAGCAGCAATTATGTTCTAGAAGCTAGAAAGGATTTAAATTTACTGTATACAGGTCAGAAATCCGGTTAAAAGGATGGTTAATAACATATAATGAAAAAACCTGAGGAGCTTTGGCGGTTCCCAGCAGTGGGTCGAGTTGAGCAGGTTCTATTGAAGCCATGAAGTTATTGTCTTCAACAACTTTACCAGTAAAAAGATCATCTTTTTCGCTCACCTTGTACTTCATACTTAGGGGCGTGAACTACCTTGCCCTTCAAGGTTTGATTTCTTGATGCCAGAAGATGTTCCTGGAGCTTTCGCAGGCTTATGGTAATCAAACAAATTCTTCCTTTTTTCTGCTCTTTTCTTCTCTTCTTCCATTTTCAATAACGTGGCTTTGTTGAAGCCGCCTTTCCTTCTACCCATACACAAATTTAGACCACAGAATCCATAAGGTAGATCGATTTTCAGAATTGCCTTTGGAGGATGCGTTGGATGTAAGGAAGCCTTAAATAGAATCTATGAGCAAACATGTAATCCAAGAGTCGCATCCATCTGTTTCCTATACCATCAAGAGTAACTTGCCCGCCTAGAGTTCAACCGTTTAGATATGAAGACATCGGCTTCCATCGTACGAAGTTCTGCCCTTAGGTTAATTCGAACCCTAAAGCTTTAGGGTTCTATGATCCAAAGGGTATTTTTTAAGAAATTACGGTAAATAAGACAAAGGGTATTTTCGTTAAAACATGTCATATTAAAAAATCAAGGGGGTCAGCTACAAACAATTATTTGTAATCTAGGATACGGCTAGAGCCAACTTCTCGAATGCCAATGTTAATCATAGTTGGAGGACCAGGAATTAGCTTGGCCAATTAGAATATAGCACATCTCTATTGTTAGAAAATGCCCCTATTAACTCTTTGTACACATATCTACATAAAAAATTGGATATCTATAATTGGAGAAAGGGGAGTTAGTTTGTCCGTTTACCATATCATGTCAATATTATTTCTTTGGAAACATATCTTCATAAAAAAAAAAAAGCGCTTATAAAAATATGCGGGACAGATGAAGTATTACAAGGCGGCGTTATACGGTCATAACTTCGCAACAGAAACACCTCGGACGACAACAACGCCCCTTTCGACTTTTTGGCCTGCTGTTGACGTTCCGCCCTCGGGAGACGTACCCCCTAGGGTATTTGGGAGGTGCCCGATCGATTCGAACCATTTTCGCCTCCATCCGAGCTAACAACAAAAAGTTATGGCCCTTCCAAGCTTGGGTCCTCCAGTCGCCCTACAATCTATTACATTAACCTAGCACAAAACCAAGCATCAAAGAGCTAAACAATCACACTAGCTTAAACTCCCTCCTAACTACCGAACTAACGAGTTAGGGTTTGGTCAGTGCTATGATTTTGAGTAACCGAAATCACGGCTCTGATACCACTGTGACGCTCCCTGAACATATACGGCACTCGGACGTATACCTACGGGGACTGTCCCCTCCCATGGCAACCAACTCGCCACGAGCAGGGCCCTCCGTCTAACTCGGGCCATCTATAGAAAGATGCTCGAGTGAAGGACACAGAGGGGTCATTCGGCCCACGCCTTCAATGGGGCTCCTATGTCGCGGAAGCGTGAATACAATGTTAGCACACAGCATAATCATATCATAAGATACCACCATTCCAAGTGACGACAACAAAGAATACGCATTTAATACTAGGGAAAACACCCAACCCCTGGTTCTACCCCGGCTCAGACTCCAGTGAGGATCGACTGACGGCTAGGTCTCAAGAGATCAGCAGACCGAATCTTGGCATGGCGTTGGCTGGCATAGAACATCGGCTAGGGTTGTCCACTCCATCCGCCCCTCCTGTGCACACTTTGCAGATGAGTCGAATCATGCTATGGCATCACTATAGCCTTCCGGAGACACAGACTCAAGGTACCACCCTTCGAGCCTATTCCAGGATTCATGACGCCCCGATCCGATGAGGCAGGTCAGGGAAGTGTCCCCTTCCAGGATCACAGTGGTTCCATGGGTGAGCTAGAGAACACATGCCGCATCAGCGACCCTCGTATCCATACCCGACTTACTCACCCTAAATCTACTCAAAGTACAGGGTGCCCCACATGGGTCACACCTCTGCACCCAGGGAGTGTCAGACCCATACCCGGCCCTCTACGTGACCGACTATCAGGCCTAGCCCACTGTAGGAGTCCCAGGAGCCTTGTATGTTCGTGCAAGACCCCACCCCCAATTCACCACTGCGTCCCTTCTCTGGTGCTAAGCAATTCCATAGCATCCACGACTCGGTGGTCTCTTGTGCACAGGCCGCATCAATTGAGAATTAAAGGAGCTACTAGGAGCATACGGGTGAAAGCATGTTGTAGTGGAACAAAAACGTGCATTTTAGCACCACATTTTTGGGTGCTAAGTGTGGTGGGAACTACCGAATTTGTAGTGGGAGAGGGAGTTATTTTTTAAAAAATACACATGATTACTTATTCAAAATTTTGTCCTTTCAGTCTTATTCAGGCTTATTCAGCAACGTACACGATCATTTTCCCTCAAAAACTCTGATCATGCTCCCTTAATCCCAAGACCATTTTCGATTCTGAATTTTCATTTTCCCTCAAAAAACTCGATTCACGCTCCCTTAATCCGGCAAGACCATTTCTGATTTTCAGCAAGAAGATCGATCCGCTAAATGGCTCTCGATCATACAGGACTTGAATGCCACAGGATACACCTACAAGGAAATGTACATGTGCAAGAAAAGCATTACGCCACACAAGAAGAAATCGAACTGTTTGGGGACCGAAAGTATTAGGAAAATCCACTTACAGGTGGGTTGCATTCTAGATTCGGGGATGCCCATGATTCTCTGTTGTTTAGAATATTGTTTTATTTCATCATGAAGGTTGAAGAATCGCGAGCAAGGAGAGGTATAATGAATATATGTGCCTTTACAAAAAAATCACAGGTGAAGTGTGCCTGGGGAGGCATGGCCTCACAGACTATGGCTGTTGCGTATTACCTTCACACAAAAGGAAAAGAAATAAACTGGTTGAGTTTCTGGCAACAGTTAAGAGAAAAAGAGTCTGAAGCCTCTCCGTCCCAACGTAAGAGGAAGAATGCAAGCATTTCAAATAGTGAGGAAGCAGAGCAACATGCCACAGATGATGCTTCCTCTCTTGAAATGACTAGGCCACAATTCAAGCCTCCTCAAGCTGTAAGAAGAATCTCGGGGAAAATCACTGAAAAAATAGGTACTTTTCAACCCTCTTCTTCTGGAACCACCATATGATGCAATTTAATATTGGAACTGTTATTTTCCAGCAAGGTCTAGCAAGCTTGAACAATCAGGTACACCACTTACTTCTTCATTTGGGTGTGTTGTAAGTTATGTGTAGGAAATTTGTGCTGCTAGTTTCGAGTTGTGGTGGATAATTTCAGTTCACAGTAGTATGTAGCTCCAAATGTGTTACAGGACAGTCATATGGTGCCAATTATATGTTAATAATGTAGTTTGTAGCATATGTAGTGTCACATATAGTACCAAACGTGGTACCTTTTCTGAATAGTGAATTGGCTTCCATATGTTTCTATACTTAGTGTCATATGTGATGTTAGATATGGTGATACTTGTGAATGGTGGATTGTCTGCCATATGTGGTGCCAACTGCTGCGCTAAATATTGCACCACGCTATCTGCCACATATGGGGCGGTGGATGCCTGCCGGATGTGGTGACTTCTGTGCATTGTGGTGCCACATGTGGTGTCTAATGTGGCACCACTATGGATCCACATTTTGCACCACATGTGGTGTCTTTGACGCCATTTTGTGGTGCCATGTGTGGGCAATGGATTGCCATATGTGGTGCCTTGGGTGCATTGTGGTGCCATATGTGGTGTGGCATGTGGCACCAGTTTGGTGCCACATGCCACACCACATGTGGTGAATATGACGCCATTTGGGGGCCATTTGTGGTGCAAAGTTTGTCATGATGGAATTTGTGGTGTGTAAAGTGGTGCATGTTGTGTCATGTAATACTAACCTTGGATTACTTTCCAGATGAATTCAACAGGACACTGGGAGAATGGATCAACTCTACAAGATCAGAAGTGATTCAGTGTAAGGCAAGGTTGCAAACTTGTGATCAAAGCTTGCAGGTGCTACAAATGAAGGTTCGGCAACTTGAGTTCCGCATCAGAGAAGATGAATAAAGATTTAAAAAAATGGGAAGGAATGATTAAGGATAAACCAAGTCGCGAGACGGTGATTCGGGCTATATGCCAAGATACGAGGCCGAGCTGAAGGAACTATTACCAGAACTTGAGCGCATAAAAATCGAGGAGCTTAATCTCTGTGTCAGCCAGAAAGCGGACACAACAAAGATTGAAAGTCTTTGGAACCAAGGTTAGAGAGGTTTCTATCTTGCAAGGTCCGTCTTCCTTTATTTGCCTTGGATCCACTACTTCCAGACCTTGATAAGGCTGAAGATTATGGTAGTGGCCGTCCATTTTGTGGCAAGATCCTCCAGTGGATGGGGAAACCACTACCAACTTTGATTGCTTGAATCGGTCACCAATACCATCTTCCATGTCTGCTCAGCCTCTTGAGGTACTTCATAACAAAATAATTGTATTCTCATTGACAAATTTGCGTTCACTTTGCAGGATTTGTAATCACTGTTGCATTGAGAATTGCTGTCATGAATTTTCTACAACATGGGTACAAGCCTTAGGTGTGAGTAGGGAGGATCAAAAGCAACTTCAAGCCTTTGAGGCACTTTAACGGTGAGCACTTATAGGTAGCTTAGTTTACATGCTAAGGGCGATGTAAGGGACGGATGCCAATTAGGATTAGTGGACTTCCTAAGCTTTCACCCCGGCTTAGTCTCTTTTCGTTTGTCTGTTTGATGTGTCTAATTTGCCCCTAGGATGAGGTCGCTCACTCATTTTAGATGGCGAATTAGATACATCAAGCAGAAACTCAAAAAAGAGAGTAAGCGGCTTAGTCTCCCGTTTTTGTTTATTGTATCTAATTTGCCCCTAGGATGACATCGCTCACTCGGTGGCGAATTAGATACATCAACGAGAAACTTCGAAAAGGAGTAAGCGGGCATAAAACAAGATCTGGCTGGCTTAGTCTCTTTTTGCTTCTCTGTTTTGTGTATCTAAAGTGCCCCCAGGATTAGATCGCTTCGCTCATTTTAGGGGACACTTTAGATATATAAAACAAGGAACATCGTAAAGAGAGTAAAAAAGTCACGGAGCTTAGTTAAAAACCAAAGCATAGTTACAATCAATTGTGATTCAATTCCAGGTTTGCAGAGCATGGTGCCGTTTACTAATTCAAGTCTAACTGTTCATACTGGTGGCAATGACTATGTGAGTCCATCTAGCACGCCAAAAAGGGAATTATTTTCTACCCTCAAAGGTAACCAAGTCTTGTTTGATGCAATTGGGATATGTAGCTTACTTCTTTATCCCTACTTTGTAGATATAGATGTACAATGTGGTCAATTAGGGGGACAAGACACTCACACCCCTTCGAAAGCATTAGACACAGATAGAAACTCGGGCAAATTAGAAGATGCATCAGGTTACAGGAAGTCAGACAAATCAGTAGATGTCAACAAATCAGTAGGTGCTCCAACTGGACAACAATCTACCAGATTAGCAGATGCATTAAGTCATGCTCCACACCAATCTGCCAAATCAGCAGATGCATCAGGTTATGATCTGAACAAATTGTTTGGTGAATGTAAGTCACAAGGTAACTTCCAACCTTTTGTGCCTGTCTTCTTTTTAATTTGACCCATATAGTTACCGAATCTGTTAAATTTTTTGCATTTGGAAGTGTCTCGGAGAAAAAAGCAAGAGCGAGAATTCCAAGCAAAAGACACCTCCAAGACATTTCAAGCGAAGTTTCCAGCCCACCTTGCGAAGAGATCTTTGAAGCAGAAGTTTCCAGCCACCGCACAAGAAATCTTTGGCGAAGTTTCCAGCCCACGCACCAACTCTGTCCATCACGAAGACTACAAGGTTAAGCCCAACTCGCTTGTTTTTTACTACAATGGAGTTTGGGTAGAAGCTATGACAAGAGTGAGTCCATACCCTTTGCCAAAGAAGATGATGTTAAGTTGATCACACCGCGAGAACCAAGTGGGTAGTAACTAGACCGAAATTTGGGCGAGTTCATAGATTTAGTGCGATCGAATTTTTCATATAGCACTTTGGTCCAGCTGCTGGGCTCAAAACTTGAGAGTCATAGTTAAGGGAGCATTGATGAAACACAAGGACAAATTCAAGTTCATATGGAGTCAGGATCAGTGTACCAACACAAATTTATTTAACAGTAAAAAGCCAATTTTTTTGAAGCACCTGAAAAAGGTCTACGACGAATTTCTAGGTTTCACAAAAGAGAACGTGCTTCTCATTGATGACATCAGATACAAATGGTACCTCAATGCGCCAAACACCATGATCTGTCCAAACAGCTGGAGCCCTGACAGAGTAGATGGCAATTTCCTCATGAATGATCTAAAGGTTTGGCTTCAGGGGTTGCTGAAGGCAGGGAATGTGCAGAGTTATGTCGAAAGCAACAAAATGCTGAATATGTTTGACACTTAGAGTCAAATTTGTATTAATATGATGAAAAAACATAGAACTAAAGCCTAGAAATAGTATTATTGTGTATATGATGTAACCTCTCTTGACTTTTTAATATAAACAAAGTTTTACTTCAATTGTTCATTTCTTGGCTATTTCAATGTTCCTCAAGATTTTCAATGATCTTCCATTTCTTTGAATGTAAACTTACACCACCAAAGACGAGGGCTGCCATAGTGTTAGGCGCACATCCGTAGGAACACCGCCACTTGAAGTGTTTAAAGGATAGCGAGGAGCCTCTTGTGCTTGATCAAGAGGCAATCGGAATATTGGAGAAAAGTAGGGATTGGGTTGGATTGGGATAGTCCATTTCTTCATGAGGTTAGTAATTTAATATAAACAACTCAGATTTGAAGTCTTACATTTGTTTCTTAAATCATCTTGTTTTACCGCACCTTGGACTTTGGCGGTGTATGCACCAATTCGCATCAAGCATGACATGGAGCAGAGGTTCCATTTCATGGATCCGCTCATTTACACATTATTGTCGAACGAGCTTGCTTCAAAGGACAAATTGTTGCACCCTCAACTTGCAATTTCGGAATGTACCATTCTGCCAAACATGTTATCGCAAAACCTTCGGGACGGTGTATGTCATTGTAGGTCTTGGAGGTGACCCGGTTAAATGTCGGCCAGGGTGTGTACCATTTTGTGACCTAGAAATGTACAAGGGCTCCGAAACTGTCATGAGTTTTGTTGAGGATGCAAACACAAAATTTCCAAGCACCATAAAGCTGCGCCACAAGAAAATTACAAGTTCCCCCACTCAGTCTGATTGCTGGTCGTGTGGTCCTGCTATATGTGTCTTTGTAAAGAAAGTTGTGGCTGCAGTAATGCGAGACTTGGACATACTATCCCAATGCAAGGTGAGTTCGTAAATTTGAAGGTATTACTCATCAATGTGAGGTCTCGATATGTTTGTTGCAGGGTGTACCAATTTCTAGTTCTTGTTTGTTGGACACGCAGAATGATGATTGATGTTGTGAAACACGATTCTTTGTAGTAATGAAGCTGAGGTTGACAGATCAATAGATCTTTACTTGTAATCACATGTTTGTATTATTGTAACCAAAGAGGTTATTCTTGTAACCTATTCTTTCATTGACACTCTAATGTACATTGTTGTATACTATTGTATACAATAGACTTTTCTTCGGGTGACCAGAGCAACACTCTGATGGAGTTCAAATCTCGGAAGAAATTGATGTATTCAAAGATTCATGACAATGTGGTGTTACATGTCGTGATAGATGTGGTGATGCAAATGGTGCATGTGGTGAATCATGTGGTGCATTTGGTGAACCATGTGGTGAATCATGTGGTGAATCGTAGGTGGCATGTTGGAGCTTTCGTGGCATGTTTGACTTTCATTGACCAACATGTTTGGTGATGCAAATGGTGCATGTGGTGAATCATGAGGTGCATTTGGTGAATCATGTGGTGAATCATGTGGTGCATCGTAGGTGGCATGTTGGAGCTTACGTTGCCACCTTGGCATGTTGGAGCCTAGGTGGCATATTTGAGCCACCTTGACATGCTTGAGCCTTTACATGACCTTTGTTACATGTTTGACTTTCATTGACCAACATGTTTGGTGATGCAAATGGTGCATTTGGTGAATCATGAGGTGCATTTGGTGAATCATGTGGTGAATCATGTGGTGCATCGTAGGTGGCATGTTGGAGCTTCATTGGCATGTTTGAGCCACCTTGCCATGTTGGAGCCTAGGTGGCATATTTGAGCCACCTTGGCATGCTTGAGCCTTTACATTTTCATTGACCAACATGTTTGGTGATGCAAATGGTGCCTATGGTGAATCATGAGGTGCATTTGGTGAATCATGTGGTGAATCATGTGGTGCATCATAGGTGGCATGTTGGAGCTTACGTGGCATGTTTTAGCCACCTTGGCATGTTGGAGCCTAGGTGGCATATTTGAGCCACCTTGGCATGCTTGAGCCTTTACATGACCTTTGTTACATGTTTGACTTTCATTGACCAACATGTTTGGTGATGCAAATGGTGCATGTGGTGAATCATGTGGTGCATTTGGTGAATCATGTGGTGAATCATGTGGTGCATCATAGGTGGCATGTTGGAGCTATTCATGAATGGCCAATTCAGGATAGATATCCTTCCTATATATAAAATTATTAGAAAAAACCCCGGTTACGAAAAGGGCCATTTCGAATTATCTATATCTATTTTTGGCGCCGGAATAGGCATTTCCGGGTGTTCGCGTGGGGTGAGAGGGATTTTTTCCCCCCTGGGAGAGTCTTTTGGCGGAGGCGATAGGAGGGCGGATGAAATAGCGGCTGAGGAGAGATCGGCCCGCACACCACCCATCCCTCTCGAAAACAAAGAAGAAAGCGTGGTACAGGAACCCACTATGATTCCGACATTACAGAATAACGCCTTGTTTGATAAAGCGTTTGATAAAGCGTTCTGGTGTGTCGTGAGCTTAGGCGAAGTACTTATTTATTGAGCTTGATTTGAAGCAAGCGGCAGACTTTATAGAGTCTGTTTTAATTTGGGCCAGGGTTAGGTTAGCAATAGGCTTTGTAGAAACTCGATTTGAATCTCTGACCTTAAAAAGAAATGCAGATTCGACCAAATTAGTCGAATCAAAAAGAGCAATTCAGACTCCGCTCAAATGGGCCAGATGAAAAGGGCCACGGCCTGAAATCGAATTAGACAGAAGCAACGATTTTAGTGGAACTTATAAGTCTAGGGAATGTAAGCAGCTTAGAGTTTTACAGGAATCGGCTTGCTGCCGAGTTTCCCAATCAATTGGCCCACAGAAAAATCTAGAAAAATCTTCGGTATCATATGGGATTTTTATGTGATTGGAAATCTTGCTGAAGAAGATGGAATCTGGCGGCAATCATCTCTGGGCAGAACGGCCGGGATCAATGAACTCAGTGAGAACTCAGTGACATAAATCTTTTGTTTGTATCCAAACCCTGTATGCGTCGCCTCTCAATCACAGCAAATTTCATCATTTTTACCATAAATTTTCGCATATCTGTTTACCAACATGAATCTATAAGAAAAGTGACTAAGATTTCTGCTACAAGTTAGCAAAAGAACTCCGAGATCGACCAGAGGCAGGAATCATGGACGTATCTGTAGAGTACTCTAATCCCAGTTTTGGACAAGGGACCCTGTTGCTGGCCAATTACCCTGTGCTTGCAGTTTGAAACAGTAACCGAGCCAACAAATAACATAATTCAACATAGTAGAGGAGCATACGCCCTGTTAATTTAGGGAAGCCGCTGGTAGATAGACCCAATTATCGTGTCTTTAAACCCTTTATCTTTGCATTCTAAAGCCAGAAAAGGGCATCACGTTGATTTCGTGACTCTATCAATCATCAGCACAGAAGAATTTCTTTAGTCTCTAGCATGCCCAATTCCTGCCACAGGTTCGCAAAGTGAAAGCCAGGAAAAAATTCGGCCTCTTGCCTTCTATGCTTCCTCTTGCCTTCTATGCCCATCTCAAGTTAACTGATATTGGAGCGAATCAGTGGGGCTTTTGTGCTAATCTAGCTCGGATTTGATGATTAGTCCTTTTGGAAACAAATTTGCCTTCCAATTGGTTTTTCCAGCGGCATTCCGGCTAAAGAAGAACTCAAACTCTGCCCGTGCTTGCTCAAGCTCCAGTTTCATCTTATATAGCCAGCCCATTGTCAGATTTAAATGATATGCAGAGTCGAAGAGCTGGCTTTGGATTAGATTTGTTGCTTAGTTCGAAAAACTGGCATGATCAATTCTGGCAATTCTGACAATTGGGGAAGAATCCACATTTAGAAACCACACACTTTCAATTCTATAGAACGCAAATCAAGAAACGACACAACAAACCCCTCGCGCTTTGCAAAAATTATGCATAGATTTTGCATGATCTGGCTTTCCATAGGTGTATGTTAGCTCCGGATTTCGCCGCCCTTGGAGCAGACAATCCAATGGACTTGATCTTGCTTCCTACATTTGCAATTTGAGCTAACGGATATGACAATTTGGTAGAAATCACGCACAGACATGGCTGGAAAATTCTGTAAGTATCCGCATAACAGCGAGATTTACACAGAGAAAGGGGAATAGGTAAGAAGAGGGCAATGCATAGCTAGTGTGGGAGAAACAGGCAGCATCATGCTTCCATAGATCAAACAGTTCTACGACTAGACCCAATGGTGTTTCGAGCCCATTTGTATTGCTATTTGCTAAGCTCAGTATTTTTGCAATCTCAACCTTTTTCCTAGATACCTGCCCTTTGTTGGAATTTCTTGCAATCTAGACTCTAAATCTTTTATTACTTCATACCAATCTATCTTCCCATTCCCAAGCGCAATAAAAAGGTTCATGCAAGAGTGCAGTCAAATGTTATAATATCATATTAAAATGCTGATATAGGAATAATATAATCGCACATTAATCTGTATTGAGCCATTGGAAGGACATAGAGTTGAAGACCAGCATACCCAAGATCAATTAGTAGCAAAAACAAGGGGCCGCCCAAGGTGGGTACAATTTAATAGGTATCCTAATTCAACTTCATGCCTTCACTATACAACCTATGGACAACATTTCACATACTTTCATTATAAGCTAACATTTTAACATTCCAGTTAGAATAGATTGCTATGCACTACACACCATAGCACATAAATGTTGCACTACACACAATACACGACCACTACCCAGCCATCAAATTATGTTGCACTACACAATACACGACCACTACCCAACCATCAAATTGTGAAGATTACAAGCACGTTCTTAGTTGACTACTTTCACACAGTACAAATATTCCTTGGCATTTTTGAGTTTCTATTTGCTACAACGGATACATCTTAATACATGGGGATCAATGCTTTCTACATCTCACGCACTTAGGTTTGGTCCCAGTGGTCCATGAGGCGCCGGCTTCGCCGGCGCTAAATTCTTGTAAGAATATGTAGCATAATAACAGGGGGTTACTTTTAGATTTTTATACGCTTTTTCACATGGTTTTTCTATGATTTCGTTGTTGTATTCGTTGAGGTGTACTAAATAGTATTTCTAGAGTGCACCTTTTATGGGCCGTTGATTTTCGTTGGTTGGAACAATCCGAGGGTTGTTGTTTTTCTCTGCATGTGTTTGTGCATGAACACTACGCATGTGTATGCATGTGCATGTGTGTGCATGTGTATTGTGCATGTGCAAGTGCAAGTGCATGTGCATGTGTGCATGTGTGTGCATATGTGCATATGCATGTGTATTTGCCCTCTTGGATTCCTTTTGCCGGAGTGGATTTTACTACCACGAGATGGATTTTTTGCTCACAATTTACAAAGGTATTTATTTTTAATGTTTCTTGATTAGCATAATGTTTTTTTTACGAGGTATTGGTTTTCGATTCTACAATGTAGTGTCAAGAAAAGCCCCCTTTTGTTTCCTTCCTAAGACTTGCTGCAGATTCAAGTTTAGGCCCTCTGTTTGCTTCCAACTCTTGGATATTCCCGGCTGCCGGATTGTTCATAGCAGCCAGCCTTTAACTTCAATCAACAAACGGATTCTTATGCACACAACAGGCAGATTATTCCACACCCTTTTCCATGTCACGCAGATCAGTCAAATAGTGGCCACAAGAATGCATTTATATTGTAGGTTTGGAACTTTAATCGAACCATAAGGTGAATCATGCATTACCTTTAAGCTAGAGATGGAGCATTCAAAATCATATGGATTGATAAACAATGGTGTCATTGTGAAAGAGAAATAGTTGTAGCGGAAGTAACAATATGTAGCATAATAACAGGGGGTTTTTTTTGTGTTGCAAATTTTATGACTTTCAGAATAATGGGATCAATCTGCTCTATCTTTATGGTAACTTTTACTTATGTTCTATTTGTTTTATTGTCATCAAATTCAAAAGCTACAGGTGATGAAAGCCTCAAATGAATTCTAGTTTTTTTCTGGTTTGAATTCTAAAATTTTTGTCACACGGGGGGGGGGACGTCTCTAAGGCCCCGAAGGGGCCAAAAAAAAATTTTTGCAACACAAACCATTAACATCCAACATGTAAAAATTAAATCCCTCAACACATAACAACCAACACATAACTACCATTGACATTAATTAACACAACCATTGGGTCCAACACATTTAAATTAAAATCCCCCTTAAACCCCCTTTGGTTTGGGTGCATATTCACACGGGGGGTGACTCCGGGCAACGAGAGCTGTTGGATAGGCATATTCACCCCTTATTCCTTAATCTATACCGTACGTAAAGTTCCTCGTTTGTGGGGTATGCAAGTACAAAATTTGTTATACTGTATAACAAGATTCGCAAACATGTCTTGCTCAAAATTACATAACACTTTGGCAATTATTAGAAACATGTACAATGCCAGACATTAAGATATCAGGGTTGAGAGAAACTTACATCACCTAATCCTTCCATATAGATAATGTATTCGAAAAGGACAAAGCAAATGAAACAAAAGCACCCTGCATTAGCATGTCAAGTCTATGCATCCAACTTCGATCTCGTGAACTGCTCCAAGGTTATGTTGTCGTCAGTGTTGGTCTCAGAATCATTGGCAGGTTCTTGTTTCTTGGTTTTTTTCAAAGAAGATTGGATTTCATCAGTATCGGCTTTGTCAGAGGGCTTTCGCACAAGGTTTACTATGGATGGTATGGTTTGAGGCAAACTGAGACATGAGCAAATACATTTCCAAATATGGATTGAACCGACTGGAGGGAAACCAAAGGTTCTCTATCTGGCTTGAATTCCAAGATTCTAACTATAAACTCGAAACATCTGCAAGAAAGCATTCACAATTAAGCCATATCTACAAGAAAATAACTACATCTACAAGAAGGGTGTAAATTTGATAGTGGTACCCCAAAATGCGCGAAAGCACCAAGCACTTAAAGCACCTAAATTCGAGCAGTCAGTTTTTTTTCAGAGGACATCATTTGCCTCGTTTCCCGCGCGCCCTTTCTTTATTCTGCCCCAATTTCGAATCCCCTGTTTCCGAATCCTCTTCAATGATCACCAATTCCGTCACACAATCCTTTGATCCGTTCAATTTACAATGGCCGAAGCGGTGACCGAGCAAGATTTCATAGACATTCATGGACTTTCTGGTGAAGGATTGCAGCCTGCTTTGAAAGTAAAATGGTTGGAAGATAATGTAACAGATGCACAATGGGCCTCGGTTTGGCAAGAAGGCCCAAGCAATAAGATGAAAGTTTCCATGATCCAGCCTGCCGGTTCCGAAAAAATTGGACGATTGTTGAAAAAAATTATATCGAAGGAAACTATGCCAAACAATGAAGTGAGAAAGGTGTGGCTTATGCTTTTGCATGGGAAAATTGTGATAATCGCCATTTCAAACCCCTCAAAGCACAAGATCAATTGGGCCTCTTTTGGGGCTCAAGTTATGAAGTATAGAAATTGGTGTCTAGTAGAGGAAAGGATGTCCAAGTTGCCACTTCTAGCAAAGTTACTTGCTTAGAAAGTTCAAAATTAGACCACTCGCTTTAAAAGAGAACTTTGAATTGATTAAGGAAGTCAGAAATAAGCTTGAGAATGAAAGGGCAAGCATGTTAGAAGAGGTGCATGAAATTGAGGTTAGTTTAGTCTGCAGAGGCTAAGTCTAATGAAAAATTCAAGGTGGAACTTGAAGAGAGCATGAAGAAAGTTGAGGCTTTGAAGACCACAATATCCGAAAGCGGGAGGATTCGATCCGAGGAAGGAATTGGAGATGACACTACAAATGGAGACATACATCAGAATCGAAGTTAAAAAACCTTTTCAAGTCTCCGTGATACGTAAGGAGCAGCTTCGAGGAAGAATACCTTGGAATTGGAGATCAAAGAGAAAGAGGCCGTAATTTCAGAACTCGAGCTAATCTTTGTAATCTTACGTAATTGAAGAATATAAGTTTTAATCCATTCAAAGATCAACACTATCGCCAGAAGACTACCGTGAATCGCAACTTTGGTGCTTGCCTTTGCTTGTGGCCTACTTTTTCATGATAGGTACAAATTGTCTTTGATTTTAAATTGTGATCATGAGTACCATGTGGCTTGTGCAGCCTTGTTGAAGGAAGGTAAATGCAAGGTATGTGGGGTGTAATTCATCCAGATTTATTTCTTGAGCTTGGCATGCATGTGACAAACAGTTGTAAGTAAATAAAATAGTTGATATGCCTACAGTAGATGTACCTACAAATCAGCTTGATTCAATTGGTAGGTCCTCTTGCATGAAGACTATGTGCCACCTTCCTCGAATTGAAAAAGTTTGAAAGATGCATTGTGTAGTCCTAAAAACAGTTAAGGCAAAGGGCTAGAAAAGCATCCATCAAGGATATGCAAGTGAGCGGTGGATGAAACTGTTGTTGAACGGGGATGGTGTAGGATGTAGTAAGGATGTACAAATTACCCCTTCAAAAGAGAAGAAAGCAGCCAATAAAAGGAAAAGGAAAGATGGAGACGTTTTGCAACAAAGAAGGAAAAAACATTAAAAAGGCAAAGAACACAGTCAAGAAGCGGGGAAGTACAATTTTAGAAGGAGGGCATTGGCAAATGAGCTGGAATTGTAAAAAGAAGTTGAGGTTGAAAACAATTACAAAAAATGAAGAACTAGAAAAGGCGTAAAACGTAAAAAGGAAGGGCAGAAAAGGAAGTACTAGAAAAGGAAGACACGGTACCAAAATGAATGCAATTATGGAGGTTTTAAGAGGCAATTCAAATTTGTCTATAAAATCTTTGATTTAACTATAGATGTTTGAATGTTCAGGTACAATTGTATTTCAAGACCAAAATGTTGAACAAATGGTTGATCAAAATGTTTGAAAGTTATTATTAATTTAGTATTTTAAATTTTTTTGTGTTTTGTGCTTGAGTTGGTGTTTACTTTATATTTTTTGAATGATAGGTGTACAGCAAAGCCCTCTTTGAAGAGGAAACTTCTTATTTTAGATGTGAATGGTGTTCTTTTGAGTACATACAGTATTAACAATCCCATGCGTGTGGATGCTAGATTGTGGATTACAAAAACAAGCAAGAAATTGGTTGTTTTAAGGCCTCATGCAAAGGGAATTTCTGCAGGCAGCAATGGCACACTTTGACATAGCAATTTGGTCATCCATGAACAAGGTTAATGTAAATGAAGTTGTGGATGTCATAGCACCAGTTATTAGGCATGACTTTGTATTTATTTGGGATCAGACCCATTGCTTAGAGATGCCTTTCAAGTGGCCCATCCGATCCCGAAAAACCATTGTACTTAAAACCTTTATCTGCGGTTTTAGTGAATACCCACAATATGAGGGCAATTGCATATTGTTGGATGATAGCATTCATAAAACATTTGCCTCTCCACCTTTCACATCTCTTTTGATTCCAGGCTTTAATTTGGATGCAGATGATTATGTATTGGACCAATTCCTGCCAGTACTTAAGGATGTGGCAATGGTTGATGATTTCTCTAACATTCTAAAGGAGCATTGTAGGCCAGATCAGTACACGAGGATGCTCTCGAATTCTAGAAACAATGTCGAGTTTGAATTGGGAAAGGAAACCCCGAAATGGTAAAACAATATTGCAAAGGTCAGCCTACAATGGTTAAGGGAGACCTTTCATACTTCAGGACACACAGATAGAATGCAGAAGTTGATTCAGAATTCAAGTTAAGATGAGACCAGATTCATGCAGGTTACAGGTTGTATATTGAAATAGTGAAGACTTATATATAACTCGGGCAGACATGCCACAATTTTGTACATGTTATACAGGCAGATATGCCACAATTTTGATGTAACACAGGAACATAAATACATGACTTTCAAAGTTACAATTGCATTGATGTTTTTGTGTGAATGCTTTTGCTTTAATAGTCAAACTATGAATAATAATTGAGTCAATATCATATGAACAAGATTTGGCTCGAAGTTTGACCATAGAATTTAAGCCGAGTTTGGGAGGCTACATATAATCTGCTGGCAAGTGTCTTCACCATAGTATACAACATACCATCCTCTTCATCCGCAATCATTTCAAAGTTAGCTAATCTTACAAGGTGGCTATACACACTAGCCACGTGTCGGTCATCCAAGAGCTCAAATTTGAGACTACCCACCTGCTTATAGTAATATCCCGAGACAATAATGCATTCAACTCCAAATACATTTCCCCATCCATCCACATAATCCTCAAGCAAAGTGTTCTTTGCTTCTCGTGCACTTCAATACATAAAAATCAACCCCTCTTCATTACCTTCCTCTGCATTGATTGACAAAAAATTATCTCCAACCTCTACCATAGAACTAGCTATGTCATAGTCTTCCTCATCTTCCTCTTCTTCATGTTCATCTTCTACTTCTATCGCAAGTCTTCATCCGATGCTTTATTAGCATCATTAGTTGCTTTAATCTCCTTGAGCTTTTAGTTCAAGTAGTTTCCCAACCACCAATGCGTGACTTCGGGTGCAGGAGTCCCATTGAATTGAACACAATTCTCACTGAAGCATGAGAGAGGTCTATAAGCTACCTTTAGAGTGTTGTCCTTGTCACATGGTCTTATGCAATGGAGTTGTGTAGTTCCTTTCAAAGTGTGATACCAAATCTCTCGTGATCTATCTATTTTGAGGGATCAATTTCCCGTATACCGCACAAGTGCTTAGTGTTTGTAAGTGCTTTTAATGAAACAAAGCTTGAAGAGTATCCATATCAAAAATAAAAAAAAGAAGACAATCTTGATTTAGGGCTGGGAAATATCATGTTTTA
Source organism: Isoetes taiwanensis (assembly GCA_021234155.1). Lineage (NCBI taxonomy): Eukaryota > Viridiplantae > Streptophyta > Lycopodiopsida > Isoetales > Isoetaceae > Isoetes > Isoetes taiwanensis. The sequence continues at coordinate 329,160 of JAJEKV010000256.1, forward strand.
CATAATAGAGTAGCCCATTAACAACCACAAACACAAACAATTTATATATTCATGCCCTTAATTTCTAAGTGCTTAAGTGCTTTAAGTGCTTAAGTGCTTTAAGTATGCAGAGGAAAACCAGTAAAGTATACCTTGTTATGTCATTATCAGTGGGATTGTTGTTGAAGTACCACCTAAGAAATGCAACCACCTCCTTTGCACACTGCAATTTCTTTCCATCATATTTCATCTGTTCCTTTGTTAGAATCCTCTTGATGACAGCTCCAGCACCATCATGCTCACCTTTTCCATGTGAGCTAGCAAAAAAATTCCAGAGAATATCCTTTTGAAGATGTTTGTGAAACCTACCAAGGAAGTAAAATGGTCTTGCAGACTTAAACTGTGAAGAAACGACCATCACTCCGTAGTAAAAAACATGTTTGTTATAGTTAATTCCCATAGATTTTAGCCAATCTGCATGATTATGGAGACAATGCTGGACAAACTCAGTATCATGAGTTTTGTCATCACTGATATAGAAGTGAGTCTCCTTCACAATTCCTTTCAATGAGTTTTTTCTTTTCTCTTTTGCAGCATTTTTCTTTTTAATCTCTTTGTCATCTTCTTCCTTCTTCTGTCTTGCTTCTGCCTCTGATTTTCTCATTCTTCTATAAGTGATGTGTACAAGAATGGAGACCTGATCAGTATGCCAGTGGCAGGATTGAGCTTCTTGTTGAATTTTAAATCCATAATTCTCTGCAAAATCTATCACAGAGACAATAGTATCATCTGCAAATGCTGTCAAACATTGCCTGAATTGTTTTGCTTGCCAATGAGCTCTGTAATTATGTGGAACAAATGTCTTCAGAGTTTTAGTTGCATGCTGATGGAATTCAAAAGGAGAACCTGATTTGTATGCCAATCTTGTAACCTTTGAAGGTTTCTTGCCAGCCCTAGTTTTCTTGTTCTGTACTTTTGGTGTAGAAGAGGATAAAGCTTTAATTTACCTCTACACTAACACACACCCAACTCAAGTAAAATCTAAACTACTTTTTACTGCTCAAACACTTTCCAATTAACATCCCCGCTTATTATTCTTAACCTTCTCTCTGGGGCATGTTGGCAGCCTATATAAAGCAATCAAATATGTTAAAATCAAGGCAATCAAAACTGGAAATTGCAAGGAAACCACACTTGCCTCTTCAAACCACACTTTGTACAGGTCTGCATTAGACATGCATGCTTGTGCCATTCATCATTCTCATCCTTAGCGCACACAATTTGTCTCCAATAATCACTAGTTGATTTGATTGTGTTTTCTTTAGCAATACATGTTGGACCCAACCACAAATTCTGACTTACACTTGCAATCTTTTGTGTACACCATAAGGATCAGTCCTCATGTTATTTATGGTTTGCATGGCAAACTCAAGATGCAGATGGTATTGGCAACAACATGTTTTCTTTCTTGAAGCCTCCTAATATAGCTTGGTTTCAATCTTTCAAAGTCTGCTGGGATATCTTCATATCAGGATGTTCCTTTTCAAAAGCAAGGTATAGTTGCAACTGAACAAAAAAAAAAAAAAAAATAGATTTCAGAACCATGTAAGAAATATAGAAACTAAAAAAGCATGAGAATAACAAATAAATGGTTCAAGAAATAATTGTGTGTCACTTCTAGCAAATGTATTGGATGATCAATTTTTCACCACTCTCATTTACATGCTTTCTAACATGTTTTTATAAGGTGAAACTTCGTGTATTCTCATGCCAAAACCTTCTCACAACACTTATCTCTTCGGGGGAAAGTGCATCAAATCTCTTCTTCCTTGCATGCATTGACCATGGACCAAGATCAAACTGACATATTCGCCTTCTAAATGCCGGGCTACGCTTTTTTGGGAATTGAAAGAAGCCTTGAAATTGCTCTCCGATTAGTCCCTCTAACCGTGGAAGCTGCCATTTGAGGGTAGTCTTCCTTGCTTGGAGTACATCAACATTACTTCTTTGAAATTTTTGTGCCTCGCATGGTTTTCTCTCACATTGGAAATCATATCTTTCATCACATGAAATTCTTTGGGATCTGCTATAGTAACATGTGGTAAATGTTTGATCCTTTTTAAAAAAACTGTGCTACTCTTCTTTTGAATCATCATCAACAATTCCTTACAATGTGAAAAAAAGAATCCTCTAACTCTTTTGAAAGTTCCTCTTCTTTGACTCGTAGAACGTTCTTTTCTCTTCTCGTACTAAGGGTGCAATGTTCTCCTTCTCCAATTCTCTAATCCCTTTTCGATTCTCGCTTTCTCCGGATTCTAGCTCCAAGTAAATTCTTCGCTTAGCGTAATCAATGCTTTCGTGAGAACTTGCCATGAAATTGATATGATCAAGGAATTGCAATTCTAATTTGTCTAATTGCAATTGAAATGAACTAGTTTATTCTCGAATTGAAGAATGATAGCAAGAACCGATACAAATTCCTCGCCATCCAAGAAATCCCGCCATCCTAAGAGAATCAACTAAGAAATCAATTCCCCCGCCCAAAGAATCAATCCATGTCATCGATCCCTTCCTCCTCGGAAGAGGATTGCTATTTCTGGAATAACAACCTCATAATTCGTTACTCTAAATTTTGATCGAGGAATAAGCACCTAAAGCACTTAAAGCAAGTGTCCGGACAGTGCTTTTGGGGTACCACTATCAAATTTACACCCAGAAATAAGATTAGAAATAATTACCTTGATTAGACGTAGGAGGATTTGATGTAATGCCTTCATCTAGCAACTCTCATCTCATATAGGTTGGATCACCTGCTGCAGTAGTTTGGTCATCTGCTGCACTGGTTGGATAACATTAGAAAATGAAGGTTCTTTAACAACAGCAGGTCCCATGGCAACATGCTCCTTGGCTTTGCACTTCTTTCGTGTGATTCTGGCCTTCACCTTTAATTTAGATCTTGTAATTGGACTTACGGAGATTTAAACCATTTGGGTTTTGGGTTCTTTCTTCTAGTTTTGTTAAATTGGAGTGGCTCTGCAGCTATTGTTGGATGTGTTGATTGGTTTTCAGCTGTTGTCTGCTTGCAACTGCTTCCTCTACTTCATTAGGGCACTTGTCTGATAAAAGAAATAAATTATGTTAGAAATAGGGTATTGAGTAAGACTTCAGATCATAAATTCTGCAAATGGCAGCTTCCACAGTTAGAGGGACTAATCAGAGAGCAATTTCAAGGCTTCTTTCAATTCCCAAAAAAACTGTAGCCCAGGCATTTAGAAGACGAATATGTGCAGAGTTTGATGCTGGTCCATGGTCAATGCATGCAAGGAAGAAGAGATTTGATGCACTTTCCCCAGAAGAGATAAGTGTTGTGAGAAGGTTTTGGCATGAGAATACACGAGTTTCACCTTATAAAAAACATGTTAGAAAGCATGTAACTGAGAGTGGTGAGAAAATTGATCATCCAATACATTTGCTAGAAGTGACACAGGTATTTCTTGAACCATTTATTTGTTATTCTCATGCTTTTTTAGTTTCTATATTTCTTACATGGTTCTGAAATCTATTTTTTTTTTTTTTTGTTTGGGGTTGCAACTATACCTTGCTTTTGAAAAGGAACATCCCGATATGAAGATATCCCAATGCCAGACTTTTTGAAAGATTGAAACCAAGCTATATTAGGAGGCTTCAAGAAAGAGAAACATGTTGTTGCCAATACCATCTGCATCTTGAGTTTGCCATGCAAGCCATAAATAACATGAGGACTGATCCTTATGGTGTACACAAAGATTGCAAGTGTAAGTGCAGAATTTGTGGTTCGGGTCCAACATGTATTGCTAAAGAAAACACAATCAAATCAACTAGTGATTATTGGAGACAAATTGTGTGCGCTAAGGATGAGAATGATGACTGGGGGTAGTCTTCCTTGCTTGGAGTACATAAGTACTTCTTTGAAATTTTTGTGCCTGCATGGTTTCTCTCACATTGGAAATCATATCTTTCATCACATGAAATTCTTTGGGATCTGCTATAGTAACATGTGGTAAATGTTTGATCCTTTTTAAAAAACTGTGTGCTACTCTTCCTTTTGAATCATCATCAGCACAATTCCTTACAATGTGAAAAAAAGAATCCTCTAACTCTTTTGAAAGTTCCTGTTGTCTTCTTTGACTCAGAGAACGTTCTTTTCTCTTCTAACTAAGGGTGCAATGTTCTCCTTCTCCAATTCTCTAATCCTCTTTCTGGATTCTCGTTTTCTCCTGGATTCTAGCTCCAAGTAAATTCTTCGTTTAGCAGAATCAATGCTTTCAGGAGAACTTGCCATGAAATTGATATGATCAAGGAATTGCAATTCTAATTTGTCAGAATTGCAATTGAAATGAACTAGTTTATTCTGGAATTGAAGAATGATAGCAAGAACTGATACAAATTCCCGCCATCCAAGAAATCCCGCCATCCGGTAGAATCAACTAAGAAATCAATTCCCCCGCCCAAAGAATCAATCCATGTCATCGATCCCTTCCTCCTCGGAAGAGGATTGCTATTTCTGGAATAACAACCTCATAATTCGTTACTCTAAATTTTGATCGAGGAATAAGCACCTAAAGCACTTAAAGCAAGTGTCCGGACAGTGCTTTTGGGGTACCACTATCAAATTTACACCCAGAAATAAGATTAGAAATAATTACCTTGATTAGACGTAGGAGGATTTGATGTAATGCCTTCATCGAGCAACTCTCATCTCATATAGGTTGGATCACCTGCTGCAGTAGTTTGGTCATCTGCTGCACTGGTTGGATAACATTAGAAAATGAAGGTTCTTTAACAACAGCAGGTCCCATGGCAACATGCTCCTTGGCTTTGCACTTCTTTCGTGTGATTCTGGCCTTCACCTTTAATTTAGATCTTGTAATTGGACTTACGGAGATTTAAACCATTTGGGTTTTGGGTTCTTTCTTCTAGTTTTGTTAAATTGGAGTGGCTCTGCAGCTATTGTTGGATGTGTTGATTGGTTTTCAGCTGTTGTCTGCTTGCAACTGCTTCCTCTACTTCATTAGGGCACTTGTCTGATAAAAGAAATAAATTATGTCAGAAATAGGGTATTGAGTAAGACTTCAGATCATAAAAGACATTATTTACCAAAAGGAAAAGTCACGAGTCTCTTCTTTTCCTACATTTTCGCTTGAATTATTTTTTTTTATCTTGATGTAAAAGCAGTGAAATAGATTAGAAGGCAATTACCTGAAGAAGAAAATTTAATCTCTAATAAGGCAGTACCTTTTTTTTGGTGAAACCATAGAGTGTGCAAGAGGCACTCTTCTAACTTCCATCATTGTAGATAACTTGTAGTCAGAATCTTGATCTTCATTTTTCAAGGAAGTTTCCAAACTATTGCCAACATGAGCATCATCATCTATTTTCTGAAGCATGTAATTCTGATACAATTCATGTATATTTGGGAAGTTGCAGCAACACAGAATCATAAAACCGTAATGAAATAATAGAACACCAGACTAAAGAAACTTTATTCATGCACAAATGATATGGCAACACCATTAACCACCCAACCGGATCCACTGGGTTATGACAAAACACAAGTGCTCTATGGCAAATACAAAGCTCTGGCATTTGGCTTATTGGCCTTCCAGACTAATCTAGCTACTCCAAGCCACACATCATAAAAACAATTGCAGATCTGTGGTGTCGCTATGGCAGTGATCTGTGATCCCTTGTCATATTTTCGGCTATTACTGTCTCATACGGATGAACTATGGAATCTGTCAACCCAATTCGAAAACTAGACTCCGACTCGGTTCCAACGAGCTAAAGCTCGCTTCAATCGGAGCTCTGGTTATGGAGATATGTCCAACTGAAGTTTCGGTTCTATTTATAGATCTCTCTGCGACTTTAGCCTTTTTTAGTAGGCAGTTGCCTTTTTTCTCAAAATATCTCCTTGTATATATATATATTTTTTTTATGTTTTTTAGAAAATAAAATAATGGTCATTTCGAGGTTATTATTAGTATCCTACTAAATCTTTAGGAATAAAGATGCTAATGGTACGAAATCCTAAAATCGTAGCCTACGAAATTAATTTCACGCCAGCCTTTATAGGCTATGGTCGTGAAGGAGAAGCATCGTCCAATTCCTTCCAACAATGTCGAAGCTGGCGCTGCCGCTCTCCCTCCAGCTCGCCTCTCCCTCTCCCCTGGCTCTCGCTCTCCCTCCCCCTAAGCGGCCTAAAGCTGTTTTCAATTCCTTTCTTTTTGTGTGATGGCCAGTTATGAAATAGGATCTTGGCCAAATTACCATTTCTTTGGAGCCGAACACGAGAGCCCAAGATGCGAGAGCCCCGAGCACGAGAGCTCGAGTCTGATTCCACCTCTTCTCAAAGCTCAAGATCTTTGACTTTTTAAGAGGTGGAATCCTCCTCTAATTTTGATTCCTCGATGAAGCTTCTTTTGATGATCAATTTGATTCCCAAGATTTCGATAACGAATCGAGCGAAGACCGCACCAAGAAGAAGAAGAAGAAGAAGAAGAAGAGGTAGAAGACGAAGAAGAACATGAAGTTTTTGGAACTCCAAAATTTTCTCTAACAGAGTAAGTAGCATGCATGCATTAAATTTTTGCTTTCTTTTATGTATTCTAAACTAATTTTCTTCACTTTTTTCTTACTGGATGAAGCTTGAAGTCCATTTGTGCCACCTTTTTTTTTTGATGAAGTTAGTCTATGTGCCTTTTGTGCGTTTGTATTTTTTTGAAAAACAGATGGTATATAGGCCTTAGTGCCTTCATTTGATCTCACCCCTTGTGAACTCACCCCTTGTGATCTGTGCCTTAGTGCCTCTTTGTAATATATGATGGCCTTAGTGCCTTTTTGAATATATGATGGCCTTGTGCCTTTTGAACCTTAGCGTAAATTTCTAATTGAAGTATTCGGTATCTTGTTTTAACATATGATGGCCTTGTGCCGATCAGAATCCGTGCCTTGTGCCTTTTGTTTAATCAGAAAATAGTTTGTAATGGCTTTGTATCTTGTGTAAATTTGTGCCTTGTGTAAATTTCTAATTACGCTTTTACCACAGTGCCCTGTTTCTTTAAAAACAGGATACCATGTGCCTTAGTGCCTTTCTTTGATCTCACCCATATGTCTAATGTGCCTTGTGCAAGTTTAATTCAGTTTAATTCAGTTTAATCCGGTTATACCTTGGAATTCATTCAACATTCAAGTACAAATTTTCAGAATCAAGCATAAAAATGAGAATGCAAAAGCGAAACTTCTTTTTATATTCATAAAAGTATCTATACATTACCCTTTACACAATTGCCACATGAAGTGGATTTTCCTAATACTTTCGGTCTATGTGGCATGCTTGACCCTTCTTGTGGCATGTTGGAGCCTAGGTGGCATGCATGCAAACGTCCCTTTCCTCTTTACGCCTCATTCTCAAAATCATTATGAATGTCTACGATTTGCATTCCTTTTATTCCCAAAATTACGCTCTCTGACTTCATTCCGGTCCCCATCGTCTATTCCGCCATCTCCTTCACTCCTTCCCCATTCGGCCCATCTCCTTCACTTCCGCCATGGCCAAGTTCAAGACTACACTCGCGGGAACACTATCCCTACCATTGTGCACGCTCTTTCGCAGCGGCAAAGACCGGTCGAGTTGCGTGGCTTCCCGGAGGAGGATCGGTCTTCCTCCACGGAGGAGGCCACCCTTCTGATGGTGGCCAAGTTCACTCCACCCGGAGGTGGAGAAGCTCATCATGGATCATCAAGCTGCCGCCGTTGCGGGGTGCTCAGAGTGGGTGCATGCAGTTATGATGACGAGGAGCGACTCCTCGAAATGAAGATGTATGCCTGCGAAGGACGACCTCCATATAGAGCTCAAGATGGCCCCTACCGATTAGTTTAGATTTGTATTGTAATCCCGGTTTCAATTTTTTTTGGCAATAGTCCTTGTGACTATTCTTTGTAAAGGCTTTTCATTAATGAAAAGAACTTGTTTTGCAATAGTCCTTGTTTTGCAATAGAACTTGTTTTGCTTTTGATTGTTCTCCGAAGTTTCCATCGTTCTTTCAGTTATTTGAACTGCGGATTAGCTTAATGAACTTTTTGTCATTAATTATAAAATGCAAACAAGAAATTTGAAGGTGCGTAATCTATGATCCGCACACTAACAAAATATGGTAACCAGCTCAAAGCAAATAGGAAAATATGAGATGGGTGGCTCGGGTTCAAAAGAAATAGAGTTCAAAAGAAACCGAAAAGAAAAAACACGAGAATTCCTCAAGCAAAAGTTAGTGGCCTTGCAAGAATCTTTGCACAAATGAGCTTTAATGAATTTTGGCCTCATATCAATTCAGGGACCTAATTTGGGATCCATATATTGCTGTCACCAAAATCAGTCAAGATACTATCAGGAATCTGAGAGCCATTCCATTTTCCTCGACGGGTCAAAAATGGTCAATGCCCCCGGGCGATTATGGTGAAATCGTGGTGAAAGCCTGTGGTGAAAAATGTGGTGAAAACGCGGGTGAAGTCGTGGTGATGCAAATGTTGTTTTTATATTTCAAAGGGAGAAAAATACATATGGAAATCTACCATACCCGGTAGAATAGTTCATACTTCTTATGAAATGAAGTATGCAGAAAAATCAGGGAAAACTATAACCCTGAGCTTCTAGTATTATCAAAATGCATTAGAGATATAATAATAGCTGTTTTGAAGAGGTTAATGATGACATAAAGTTACTGGGCCTCAATCAGATCCTGCATTATGAGATCTGTAACTCTTCTTCTTCCAAGTATGTCCAAGATTTCATCAAGTTTTTCTGCTGAATAGTTGGTGACATCCAGCAACACTAAAACATGAGCTTCTCGTTTTTGCTCCCACTTATGATACAGATTCACAAAGTATTGTCTCAGGTTGTTGTGTCTCCATGCATCTGGCCCGTTGAGCACTTTTTTAATGGTTGAAGCATGGATCATTTCCTGCTTTAGTTCGATGAACATTTCCTCTTCCTCAATCATGGGGAGAGCTGCGAACTCATCCTCAGAATCATACGCCACTCCCAGAACCCTGTCGGCTGCACCAGCTCTGTTAAGTCTCCTGACTGCATCTATGTAAAACAACATCATTAGTAATAAGAAAGACAACCGCCTATCACTGCATTGGCTTCTAATTCTTTAAGCCCATCAGGAATTAACCTATGTTTTAAGCCTAGAATACCTCGGAATTCATGGGTCCTCTGCTCCTCTAATATCCGCCTCTGTTCCTGGTTTATTTGCTCCAGTATAGGTCTTACCAGATGCGACTGCATTTGAACTGGCGAAATTGTTTGTGCCCGTGTTCTCCTTCTGTTTTCTTCCGCCATAGCTGGATCGGGATAAGCCAATGTCTGCATGCAAAACTAGATTTAGGGTTTCCCTCCAATCTTTCCTGCACAGCTAGCTTTTGAATGATTGACCTTGCATTTGATGTGACAGATTTCCAGTGGTGGGTTTCATCATGTGTTTCTCTGTCCCATTCCGTTCATCCTTAATGTAATTTTTCTGTGTGTTACTTTCACCCTGTCAATTAAACAGTAAACATTGAAGAGTGAAGATTTATATTAAACATACTAGTAATGGTGCCCAGCGTTGCTGGGCATAAGTTGGGTGTCATTCGTAAACCCAAGAAGGAAGAAGGTTGCGAAGCTATAGGTAGTTGTTGATCATTGCACCCAAGGAGGAAGATTGCAGAGCTATAAGCGGTCTTTTATCATAATTGAAATATTCTAAAATTTGGTTCTATATTAGCGATGACCATGTCCTAAAAAGCATGATGTTGTCATGAGAAACCAACACTATCGATGTTAGTGTATATCTTATTGGCCAATCTTTTGGGCAATCTGAATGAATAGAATAGTATGCAAAATAAATGAAGCATAATAGTGGCAAAGATTTTATTGTAGAACTCCAAAGGTAAAGGCAACTTCAACCTCAACGCAACTTTTGTTTATAGAACATTTTTGAGATCAACATTTACATTCTCTAGGGTATAAAAACATAGTGAGGTGATTGCAAACCTCATATAAAAAGAAAAAAATTATTATGTTTGGTCTGCAATGGGTTTGTTATATATCTATTTTGTCGTTATTCTTTAAACCCCTTGTGTTCTTTTGTGTTTTATTTACAGACATAAAGCTAAAGCTACGACATAAAGCTAAAGCTACGTTGAAGAGGTACCAAAGTTGCCTATGAAATACTTGAGATACTAATATGTATGCCCTTATGTTTTATGGTGCATTCCTTCCTCTACGGAAAACTATTGTTAGAGTCTGCCCATCTAAAAAGACTGGCTAAGACAATTCTACATTCTTGCAAGAATGTTAAAAGAGTTCAAAGCAAGCATTTACCATATGGTAAGATCATGTGTTATATGCACTCATCTGCATGTCATAGCTATGAATAATTATTTATTTGAAACCGCCATATCCATCGCGATATAACACATTGTCAAAATTCACAAATATATGTCCTTTTGATTACATGGCAACCGGACGGAAGAAGTTAAAAGTCGCAAGATTTCTTAAGCTCTGTGTGCACTTACATGGTAAATCTCAGCCCATTATAGATCCTTTTGTAGCACGGCACATTGACCCATTAAAGATTCTTTTTTCGCAAAAACATTCACGCAAGTTAGTAATCGATCATGCCACGGATAAATATAGATTCCACATCAGGCTTCTTTAAGGGCATTATAAGGTGAATCTTAGTCTTATCAAGACGCTAGTATTTTCTAGGGGTTTCCATAAACGATTCATGCTTGAATTATATAACAACATACATGTTAAAATTAAGGTTACTTTGATGTTCTGTTTCCTTCTTACATGCAAGAACCAAAGATGAGAACGGTAATCAGACCCTAGAGCCGCACAGACCTTCTCCCTTGTGGGGCTACGAAAAGTGCAAATGAAGGAAAAGGAGAATAAAAAAAGTTTTAGCTATAGAGCGTAGACGCTAAAACCCGGGGTTCTTGCTAACTACATAAAAGGGCTGCAAGTGGAATTGGGATGTCCATCTATGACAATACCAACAATTCTAACTCAAAATACATGCCAAACTCAAAAGCTATTCATGAAACAACAAATGTAAGCAAAAGGGGCCACTTTGAAACCTGCTTACCTTGTAGAAATTAGATATGTTCGCAAGCTATCACCATGCAGCTAAAGAGGGCCACTATGGCATGAAGTCGAAGTTTCAAACGCAAAACAAAAGCAATGCATTCATATTGGATGCTCTTAAAGGATCAAAACTACCTAGCAGAGTATCAATGCCATAGACCAACAAGCGCCGCCCACGTAGCGTGAATTGATCCAAGGATGCGGACAACGGATTGTGACTCCAATAGAAAAAATACTATAACATATAATGGAGCGTAACATCTCTTAGCACATTCGATTCTATAATATATACCGACATATGAAGCTACAAAGCCATCAACTTCAAGAAGTCGTTTTGTTTTAACATATTTTGCAAATGAATCCTTCCATGTCACACCCTTCATCATAAATGGTTTCAGAGAGTATAACCTTAAACAGATTGTAATATCCAAAGGATTAAAGCTAAATCTCATATCCCGTAAGAAATTTGCTCACCAATTCCTTGAATATCGTGATCTTTGAGATCTTTTGAGGATAAATCTCCGCATCACCATCTCGCCATATCAATTTTTGAGTTTATGCTTCCATCTATCTCGCGGCCCGTAAGTAGAGGCATTCTCGGGATTATGCTTCCATATATCTCATGTTCGTAAGTAGATCTTTGATTGTCGACAAAAGGTTAACTGCGAAAACCATAACCAAAACCCCGGCTTCCTATTGGGATGAAATATCCCTAAATGCAAGTTTGGATTTAACATAGCCGAAAGTGCCAAAACCATGGCATAAAGCACTTACCCCTGGTCATTTAAACTACTTAAAACATGCTATTGAAGTTTTTGATGCACAGGTAACCTGGCCGCCCAAATCGATGAACTGGCAGTAACCGAACTTTGTTTTTGGCAAGTGAAAGGGCGGCATGGACGGGCCTGATGGCAAAATAGCCAAATGGTTTGGGGCCCTAAAATATGAGCGCCCCCGAGGAGCAAGCGGCAGATGGTCTACGCCTGGTCGGCATGCCCTTGATCCGACCGGGCGGATATCGATGGTAGAGCCGTGGTCCCCCGAGACACATCTTCTACCAATGATTTGCATGCCGTGAGGCTTGAATCCGCCACCACTGGCTTTTCCGAATCGGCCTGCAACCAGCAGCTTTTTGCCCCTTTTTTTTTCCTGGAATAATCACGACCGTCTATTTAAGAGTTAATGTGGGCCGCCCGATCTAGGGTGCGGTCCATTACACAACATTATAATATAAGGATAAAATGAATATCTAGCATTATAACAGGGGGTTTTTTTTGTGATTTTATACGCTTTTTGGCATGGTTTTCATATGATTTCATGGGCGTATTTCAAAAAATGTACTAATGCGTACATCTAGAGTGCGCACTATATTTTAGCCTCATATTTGTATAGTTTTTGTGTTGTCTAATTTTCCCCTATCTTTAGTTGGAGATCAAGGGCTCATAATGGAAGCCCCCCTTTTGCTACTATAATTACATGCAGTGATGGCATTCATATGAATAATGTTTGAACAGCCATGTAGATAATTATTATTGGGACGTGCTAAAAACGGCCAAAGTGTTAAAAACATAGAACAGATTTGTATTTTATGCGGTGGAACGTCTTGGGACTTGAAGCAACGGATTTTGTGTGCGAATTTGTCTTTGCCGTTTCTTTCACCTTTTGTGCCGATTTGCCTACATAGCTAGTTTGGCTACCTAGCTAGTTACTTGTTTGTATCTAAAATACAATTCGGAGACAATTTACAACATGCGGAACCTCGAGGTCTTAGTTTCTAGGGTAAGGCTTGCTTTTTGATTCACCACGAGAAAAAGGCCCGGGGTGGGTTTGGCTCTGAGCTTTGAATCCCCTTTTCGACTTGGCATATCGTGCAATATCTTCTTTCCGGGAGCGTGCTTTTCCATAATCGAGGTCTTAGTTTCTAGGGTAAGTCTTCCTCTTCGATACACACAGAACAAGGAGCCGGGTTTAGATACAAGCTTTAAATTCCCTTTCTGAACTTGGCAGGAGCAGGCTTTCCCTTTTCAAGAGCAGGCTTTCCCACCATAACATGGCTTTCGGTCGACCAACAGCTGCAGCGGCAATCCAACAGGTTCGTTTCCCTTTGAAATGATGTCTTAGAAGCCACATATATTTCCAGGTGATGGGCATTCAAAGAACTCGCTTAGACCATTCGAAACCAGGGCAGACGAGAACTTTCAAAGATAAAGCGAGCAGGGACCGCCACCAAGATAGATCTCTGCGAAGATCTGTGGAAAACCTATGTATGTTATGCAGGAAAAAATTTGTACGTGGATGCAGAGCTTTCTTTAATTTGCAAACTTCTGCAAGATTAATCTCTTTCAATGTGTTGGCCCAGATGTAGGCGCTAGATTTAACCCTAATGCAGGTTCCATACATTTCTATCTTCATCTTGGATTCCTGTAAGCAGAATGCATGTATGAAAAGCATTTGTGTTTGCACAAGTAATCAACAGATTGTTTGTTCATTGGCATTTGCTGGTCCTCCTTTAAATCATTCATGGCCCCTGTTTTTTTGTACCACAAAATGATAATGAGCTGAAGATAGGTCTGCGGAAGATCCGTGCAAAAGCTATGTATGTTATGCAGGAAAAAATTTGTACCTTTGGATGCAGAGCTTTCTTTAATTTGCAAACTTCTGCAAGATTAATCTCTTTCAATGGGCTGGTCCACATGTAGGTGCTACATTTAACCCTAATGCAGGTTCCATACATTTCTATCTTCTTCTTGGATTCCTGTAAGCAGAGGTCGATGTATGAAAAGCATTTGTGTTTGCACAAGTAATCAGGGTTGTTGGTTCATTGGCATTTCTTTGGTCCTCCTTCACATCATTCATGGCCCTATTTTTTGTACCACAAAGATGATAATGAAAGCACGTTCATAGTGTATATTAGCTAGACTTGTCGCTAACATTCTTTTTGTGTCCCCGGCCTTTGTTTGTCTTCATACCTAGCACACAAAAGCTGCGACCAATGGGTATTACTTATTGCATTATTAAATTTATTTGATTGCTAAATGGAAGAAGACATCTGGAAGAAGACATCTATAAATTTTGAGTTGGTGGCACGATCTATTCATTAGCTCGGCTCAAGATGTAGGTTATTTTCTTTTTTCTTGGTGGCCATGCCTAGGTTCAAATCCTAGGAGGCACTTTCAAAGCTATTTGTTTTAATAAACTATACGTCCACTCATTATTCTTAATGTATATTCTAACGAGAATCTAGTGTTCTAGTGTTCCTTGGGCTATAAGCATGGTATGGTGCATGTTTTGTGGTTCTAGTAGATTCTAGCTCCAATGACAAGGATGATATTTTATCTTGTCTTGGTCTACATTGACGGTTGGATCCATATTACTCAATATGGCAACATCAATTTGACAGGCTTTTCTTTTCTATCCTCATCACATTTATCCTTTTATCAATATAACACATATAATAACACATATAAAATAATAACACACACATATAATATCATTACGATTTTTGGGTTGCCCCTAGGGGGGCAAACCCTTGTTTATGTGGGTTTATGGCATATCTTAGGTATATACTAGAATATACCTAGGATATGCTGGTGACTGCTAAAAACCTACTCTCCCCTGTAAATTTAGGTCCTTTTGCATTTGTGGGTCATTGATGTTCGAACAGGATAAGCGGCAATACAACAGCACTCTCTCAAGCATCTTGTGCAGCAACCACCGACCCACCATGTCCTCTCAGTTTCACCTCTTTTCGGTAACTCTTTTACGCCGTCTTCTCTAATCTAGTTGCCTTCAGATTTCTTCTCGCCTTCATTTGTTGAATAAATTTTACAAGTGTTTGTTTTTTGTTTTAGTTGATTGAAACTGTTGGTGACGCCATTGAACGAGGAGTTCGCGATCACCCATTAGGATCTATCAAAAAAATTTGATCCCATTTTTATGTTGCAAATTTTCAGATTGAGTGATCTCGATTACGTCTCTTGAGTTTACAAAGCCTTCGAGGTTGAATATAAAGGTTTGAGTTATTGTATTTTCCGGGCTTTGATTTCTTAGAGTAAGGATGGGTTTTGTCATTTCTGTAAGAATCATGGCTCGGTTCTATGCTCAACTTATGCAAAAACCCATGTTTGATGGCTATTTCTTTATCTAATATTTGATTCATCCATGTAAAACTTGTTCACTCTCTTAATCCATGTCCCCACATGCAAATCTTTGCCAGATTTGATCCATCGAGCTATGCCCACTGCAGATAATATAAAACAGAAAATGATCACAAAAGCTTGCTTTTGAGGCCAAAGATTTGAAGTAGGATGCACAAATATTTTGCCTCACAGTTAAAGGATTTAACACAGGGATCAATCATGGCACATCCGGGCGGAAAAGAGACTTCTATGAGAATGTACAAAGCACAAAGACAAATCTTGAAAGAGATTTTGGCACAAGCCTACTTGCATTATCTTACGTAGATGGGTCTTTAATAGTTGCCAAAACAGAGGCTACAACAAGCTCAAAAAGCGTGATAAGAGCTGAATGTTATGGAGTAAGGGATGTAGCAAAAGCAAACAGGTTGTAAAAAACTGAATGAGGCATGCATGGTCGCAGAGATGAATTTGTGCGGCTTTACATTTTTTTTTCTTCTCCATCCATTCACTTATAGTTTTTAGTACTGGTGAGCACATTAGCATAGGATTGCATGAACATTATCTATGTGTTTCATGCACTTATAATGCATGTTCACGCATTCATCTTCTTTATCTTTGCCTACAAGCAAGCCTTAAATTTAAAGGGAACATGCCCAATTTGTTAGCAACCCCTGCATGCTTAACGAGGAAAGGAAAAGAGATATGCTTTAACATCTTCGACATATTACTATGGCTAAAGAGTGTTTGTGCAACTAATTGATGCTATGTATTGGTGAAGCTGCCATAAACATTATTAACACTTTATAGATAGAAAAGCTTATATTTTTACATCCTTGTGATGCACAATATCATGTCATCTCACTAGTAGATGCGCTCATGCACAAAGAAATTGTACGGATAGCTACTAAGCTTGCTCCAAGAACACATTCTCAATGACATTCAGCCCCAAGTGGCATAGAATGCTATAAACAAGCAAAAATCTAGACAATAAAAACTTGGCACCCCGAAATGAGGTAAAGTTCCAAGACAAAAATGTCGTTTAACCATCCACACAGCAGCTCCAGCTTCAACAGGCAATGGGATGATGCGGAAAAATGCAAAAATATGATTTAAGTTACCGTAATGCGAATCTTAAGTATTTAGCGAAAATTCGTGACGACACTTTGGATTGGGGCACTCATAAAGTATTGTTTGACCTTCATCAGCTGATCTCAATTGCATCAAGGGTATAGCAAAGTAAAGAGAGCTGAAAACAGCCATAAAATGCATTAATTTATGTACCTGTCTTGCATAAATTCAAGTTTTGGATGTCTCTTTATTCACCTGCATAATACATTTCCAGAATTCCCATTATCTCTTTTAAGAATAAAATAATATAGAACAACTGTAATGCAGACATGCTAACCTCAGCCTTTTGTGCGACTTCTTCTCCAAAGCATTTTTGTTTGTCCATCAAGGGGAAACCGGAGGTTCAATGCCGATGTCTGAACCAAATCCTAAAATAAACTTAACTTTTGAAGTAATACAATGCGAAATCAAGCAAGGTATTACTCCTCACTAAATGATAGTGAATCGGATTTTTTTCCCCTCAAATTCTACAATAAAAGCGACTTGATTACTTGCCCTTCATAATCTAATATGCATATGATATGTTTTGGACAAGAATAATAATTCTAGGTTTGATGCAAGCGAGCTGGATCTTCACAGATGATCCTTCCGGATAGATGCATTTTCTCGAAAACATGTGTAGTCAGAGAACTTGTCTATTAGGATCAAAGCAATGCGAAACGTCATTACAGGTTCATGCAATGAGAAACGTCATTACAATTTACAAACGTTATGCAATGAGAAACGTCATGTTCTTGCAATGAGAAACGTCATTACATTTACGCTTCTTCGGGTTCAATCACATTTACGCTCGGTTTTGGTTGTTGATGGTTGTCTCATGTCATTTCTTGTTTATAGATGATGATTTACGATCTAACATGCTTGAATTTAAAGCAACGAGAACTCAATACAATTGGATGTTTAGTAAATAGCATTATCCCCCCGTGGTAATCCTCGGTGTCCCACAAGTTAATCCTAATTTTGGCATGTGCATGATTCCGTATGGCCCGAGTCGATTCATGTGCCTAGCATACGTTCCATGTTGCATACATTCAGAATTTATCAGCATACTAGGAGATGTCATATAACACTATGGTATCACGAAGCTGCCATCCCTGTATATATTGTCTTGTCAGCATAGATTCTTGCTTCTGTGAACACTCATAACCTTTTGCATGGATGTAGGTTAAATTGATGTCGAACATCTCACATTCGCGTGTATGTCTTGATATGCATTATTATGTTTCTCGATTTGCTAAAATATGTACCAAATGCCGCATCTTGGAGGGCCTAGAAAGCTGACGCATATACATTCACGTAATATATTATTTGTTGCATTTGGCTGTATGGTCCAGATTGGGTTTTGCATCTTAGATAAGCAAATAGTCAGAAATTCAGGTCCCAAGTAATAATGTCAGTGAGTCTATTTGATCAATTTTTTGCCACATTTTACATCAGGCAAGGAATTCATACATTCCTGTAATATATTGTTTGTCACATTTGGCCATTATGGTCCAGATTGGGTTTTGCATTTTGGTTAAGCAAATCGTTAGAATTTTAGGTCCCAAGGGATTCATATGTTTTTTTATTGTAAATGTAGCTGACAAGATGTATTTTGTGATTGAGTTGTATGATGCTTTCTTGAATTTTGCATCTATATTGAACCAATATTTTATCCACCAAGGATTTACTTGGTATATTTATATCTTTCACCTAACATGCGAAGCTGCTTCATGTAATTGAGATTTGGTATTGCTCATTAATTAGTTGTTCTAAGGTGTAGGGATGGCTAGCAATCACGTTTACCTCGTTAGGACATATGTCGAATTCTGAGCTTAATTGAAGAACCAAGATCTCATTGGGGAAATTAACATATTCGATGCACGTCTTTTTACGCTCGAGTACATATTTGCTTAGTGATCTTTGTCATGAACACAAACGACCATTTTGTGAGCGGAGTTTCATCAAACATTCCAAGGGCATCGGGGTCTTCTTCGGGACCTTTTTAGGGCTCTCTCTTGGTGTCTCTCGGGAATGTACACATAGTTGGTTCGGGATGGAGTGCATTGCGAGGAAGGCTTGGTTTGGTACCGAATATAATATAAAACTATCGAGAGCATCGCATTTACCGAGATCCACTTCTTGGGAATTGTATGGGAGGTATACTACCCATCGACTCAAAACCCTTAAAAGTTCAAAAGTTTGTTATACTCACTATGATGCTTATTGTGGAAGCGAAGTGCTTCAATGTCTAGGACACGCACATTGATTCATGCTTATTGTTATTCTCACATTGCGGTATGTACTTGTAGATTGTATTACGTGCAATTGGAAAAGGTGTTCCAATTTGGAACATTATTTCTTGGCATTCATAGAGCATATCGACCCTTTGCACATTGTTGTAGTTACGTGCATCCCATGGCCTTGCTTCTCCTCAATTGTTGAAGCTGCAACTTTGTGAAAGTTCCAACAGGACCCTTCTTGATTTTTGTTACAGATTGTTTATAGTAGGTATCCCTGTCATAAGCAGGAAACAAGAAAGACACACAGCTATCTGTAGGATTATGAGATCACATTTTGCAGTTTGTACAATGAGTATCTTATCTCATAATATACTGGACATTATAACTTATAAGAGAACTGGTTGAACCAGCTTCGATCCTCATTTCAAAGTACTGGACACGAGAAGGGTGTCTTTCTATTCCCATAGCCCTAGGTTGCATGGTGAAGAAAGTAATACAGAATGAAATGATGGAGATAACAAAGTGGGCGCCTAACTTTGCTGAAGAAATGTGGAAAACTAAGGAGGTGAAAAACTGATATGTGGTTATATAGTCACATGGATGAGGTGGGCAGGAAGAAAACAAGAAAGACACACAGCTATCTGCAGGATTATGAGATCATGAGTATAATAAGTTACATTGTTTTTGTTGCTGCCATTGCCCGGCTCTTCAAGGATAGCGACCCTTATCTCATAATATACTGGACATCATCCTATATTATAATGTTATTGGGTAAGTATGTCGTCAACGAAACCCTAACCCTATTTTCGACATTTAGGGTTTTCATGTATCGGGCCCGTTTTCTTTGTCAAGGTGGCCAGTAACGGAAGCGGCCACCGTTATGGCCTCCTCCGCCTTCCATCATTCTTGGGTGAAGCGGGAGGTTAAATGTGAAAGCAGAACTGCAAGAGCAAGTGTCCTAATCTAATGATCCGTCGCCCACAAGTATCAGACGTGTTTTATTAAAAGAGAATTGCCGCAGCAGGTAGAACCCTAAACCAAACGTTATGGCTTTCTCAAGCAACAAAAGTTCTTCTTTCGACTATGATAAAGAAACGGATGCTTGGCTAATTGGCAGGAGCACATGGATTAAATCGGATCAGCTTGCACTGGGCGAGGCTCCTTCAGAGGAAGCAAGAGCGGAACTAGCTCCATTAGGGCAGCTATGTATCTAGCTCCGTTAACGCAGCTATGGGTGTTAGAATTTGCCTTCAATACTCTTCTCCCTTCTTTGCTGCTCAACCAGCCTAGACCCATTCATTCTTCTCCAAAACTAGGCCGCATTCTGGAATTTGGAGATGGATGTTTAGCCACGTGGTCTTGAAAATTTAATCCGCTTCAAATTTGGGGAATATCATGGCAGAGAGTATCACGACAGAGAGTTTACTAGCAGGTAACTCACAAACAGATAAAGAATGTCGTAAGACTAAACCTGCATTGGGGTTTTGCACAATGGTTTACGTTGATTTGCCTTCTTTAGTGCAGATGTAGTAACCATAGATTTACATTTTTTATATTCTTTGCATTTGGTTTTAACACATTTGTTTGTCCTATGTGCAGTAGACACAGAGCTTGGCGGTGCTTGGAACTCAGACGGTCTTTCAATGGTAATAGCTTTTATTCTTCTTAATTGTTTGTTGCATTCCAAATAGATGCATCCAGGACAGAGGCATCTCCCAGGAGGTATGCAATATGGCTAGAAATCTTTGCAAGTTGGTTAATGTAATACAAGCATCCCTTAGGCTATGCAACATGCACCTGTCTTCAAATACATTTCCAGCAAAAGAGTGTTCATACATTGATGATTAAGACAGTTCACAGTTTTGTTTTTTATGCATTTAGTTTAACGCATTTCTCTGGCTCACATGCAGTAATTACATATCAGTGGTGCTTAGAATTTTGATTGTTTTCAATGGTAAGAGCTCATTGTTTTATGACTTATCGTGTTATTCCTGCATCCTTTTAATTCATTATCAGTTAAGAATATGCTTTCTAATTGTTTGTTGTCCTTTAAATAGATGCATTCACCATTTCTCTTGGGTCATAGATTTGGCTGGGACGTTAATGCAAGCTAAAATTTAGGGTAAACAGAATTCTTTCCTATTTATGTTATGTGCTTTGGGTCTGATACGAAGCTACGTGACCACTTTCTTCTTCAGGGTTGAAGATCCAGAAATCTTGGTAAGTTTGCTGAGCTTCAGAAATGGTGAATCGTAACAGAAATGAGAAAGTAATGTTTGAGTTGTTCTGTCTAGCAAATATTCTATAATGACATAGCTCATCCCTAGAACCAATATAAGTGTTAACATTATTAACATATCAGCTTATAATGATAGGCCAATGCATAGCCTGTTTTGAAACAATAGTTTTAGTCTAGCATAGAGTTATTTTTCTCTGCATTTACGCATGTTTTACTATATTATGTTTCTCTACAATTCTGTCTAAATTGGCTGGAGCTTTGTCTGTTCATATGTATCATAGTGGGTCTAAATAGGCTGGACTGCCTGGTAGGAGCATCGGCAAATCATTTTAGATTTGGAAAAGCTGGTTGTGGAGAAACCTGCAGAGGAAAGTGGCAGTGAACAAGCAGCAAACTCTGCACAGTTGGGCCAACAGCCAGCAGGAAGTGCTCTGCTACCTATCGATCAGGTTTACGGTCTTGGCAGCAGAGAAGCCTAAACCTGTTATAGAGATCTTATGCAATCAGCAGGTGGGCAAATTGTTTGAGCTTTTTAATATGTGAAATTTTATAAGCTCACTGCTTGAATATTTTTTGATCAACATAAATCTCTTACCCCCAGAGATGAGTCTAGCAACAGTTCGGGCTTACATTTGGAAGAAGCCAGAAGACCTTTGCTTATATTATCGTGCTATTTCAAATCGCTGATGCATGCTTTGACGGAAGCTCTTCATTGTTACTATGGCCTTGCTGTGACATCACATATGCGGACATCTCAGATGAGGATACAGTAAACAAAGGCAGTACACAATATGAGCCATCATATTGTTTGCGGATCATTGTTTGGGACATGTTTTCAGATAGGGTGCGTGGCCAGATCAGTAATGGGTAGTGGCATATTCATCATTCATCAATTTTGACCTTCAGAATAATCTTCCTGTGAGTACTATTAATTATGACATGCGGCACTTCAAATTTTATTGATTATTTAAGACAATCTGCAGCATTCAATTGCAATTGTGAAGTAGGGATGTAAGACTGTCTTTATACCTGAAGATCACATAAGATCACAAAACCCATAACGTTTCTACCGCTCAATATTTTATTGCTGTATGTTAGCCGTTTGGTAGCTCTACAATTCTGTCTAAATTGGCTGGAGCTTTGTC
This sequence comes from Isoetes taiwanensis, assembly GCA_021234155.1. NCBI lineage: Eukaryota > Viridiplantae > Streptophyta > Lycopodiopsida > Isoetales > Isoetaceae > Isoetes > Isoetes taiwanensis. Next base: position 351,182 of record JAJEKV010000256.1, read on the forward strand.
TGTTCATATGTATCAATAGTGGGTCTAAATAGGCTGGACTTTTATGTTGAGAATTATAACTTATGTGCCTGGTAGGACCATCGGCAAATCATTTTAGATTTGGAAAAGTGGGAGATGAGTGTGGCATTACGTAATAAAAACGTTGGCCTCTTACAACGTGGATCATTGACATTAGTATAGAGCAGAATGCCGGTTGCAAAATAGTGGGACCATTAACAGGTCTGTCATTAACCGGTTTTCAATTTTGCCTAGGTAAAAAAGGGTAGAAAAACCTCAAACCTCAAAACCTTAAAAAGATACGAAATGCAATATTATCTAACATGAAAGAGCTAGGTTTCATTTAAAATGTTGTTAAAGCTTTAAAAAGTTTTTGTTATAATAAGAAGTTACAAAAGTTAGACTATTACTGCACATATTTTTTATTGCGGCCAAAACATTTACAGGTTGAACTTATGCCCAGCAACACTGGGCACCGTTACTAGTTATAACTTATAAGAGAACTAGTTGAACCAGCTTTGATCCTCATCTCAAAGTACTGGACACGAGAAGGGTGTCTTTCTATTCCCATAGCCCTAGGTTGCATGGTGAAGAAAGTAATACATGATGGAGACAACAAAGTGGGCGCCTAACTTGTGGAAAACTAAGGAGGTGAAAAACTGATACGTGGTTATATAGTCACATGGATGAGGTGGGCAGGAAGATGTTGTCATATCACATCGGGTCCAGTTATCACAAGTTAGGTTAGAGTTGAGTTTCTATCCCTCAGTATATCCCTCCCATCATTTAAGCAAAGCCGCGCAGCTACCAACACTAGCTCAGTGCCCAACAATTGTCTGAGGCATCATGAGGTATTTAGAACATATCTATGTGGCAGACAAGTGGATCTCTTCGAAAGTTCTAACCACCAAAAAACAATTCTACAAAGACAATATTTTTGAATATATCTAGAGCATCTATAAGTCAACATTAACTTCTTACCTTAGCTTAAGGTCAATATGCACCTATAAGGTCACCTATATACACCTATAATAAGCATAAGTCAATTATACCTAGCAAATATGCATTTATAATGTGTAAAATGTGATAACAAAATATCAAAATAAGGTCAACATAATATCAAAAAATATTTCATTGATTCATTATATTTAAAGATCACGTTTACGTCTCTTTCCATTATACATTCAATATATATACCCCGCTTTTTGGGTTGCCCCTAAGGGGGCAAATCCTTGCTCATATGGGTTTTTGGCATATTCCAAGTATATGCCAAGTCCGAGATACAGTCTTATTTGCCAAGTGTGGCAGCGTTGCTGGTTCGGGCGAAATGACCCTCCTCAGAGCTATTATCATGTGGTTGTAGTCATATAGTCATATGTTGTTACTCCAGAAACATACGTTTTCATTGTATTATAAATCAGAATCGTCTCCATTTCGTGCTCTTCTATGTTGGCCATGAATTTGATATATGAATTTGGTTTCGTATTAGTATTCTCGGAAGATCGCTTTTGCAAAGCATCAAGATTAAAGCTGCATGCACAATGTTTGGCCATGGGATAGGTTTGGGATAGGTTCAATAGTTACGTGTGCATTAATGGATCGATTGTATCGAAATAAAATCTACGATAACTGAGAGATTATTTTGTTGTTTAATGTTTTGTTGCACTAAATGTGAGCTATTTGCATGGTGAAATTAGGCAATTTTGAAAACGAAATTTGCATAATGATTGCAGGATTGTCTGCCACTATTAATCTATATGTTAACTATTATTTTTCTGTCCATGAGCAGATGGTGTAGACTATGTCTGTAAAAAATGTCTTTAAAGTTTCCATATCTTTAGAGTCTTTTGATCTTCATAAGTTATAGCATACTTGGGCGCTAGTCTACACTTAGCAAAGAATAACAAAAAATGGAAATTCAATCAGTTTTTTATCAATGATCTACTCAAGAAGTTCAATCCTTTATATTGATGCATGAGCTGGCATCAACATAATAAATGCAAAACGAATGCATTACTAGACTTTTGAGATGTTTATATTTTCATTTATCCATACCGTTCTACATGAGATCTCGTAATAGAGAAGCCTTTAAGGTGGCATGTGAACTCTTGTTCAGAGTTTCTGGTCTGTATATTGCATGCTATATTCTTCTCTAAGGTGGAAATAGACTCTAAGATTGCAGCAAAATTGCCTTTAATATCCGAATTATGGCGGTTGTAACAAAAGATTGTATTTATTGCGGATTTGGATAGAGATGCATGTTCAATTGCTCTCCATCTACTTCAAGCATCAAGATCATGTACACCCATGTGGCATGTATCTCATGAGTCTACCTTTACTTTTGCACATTTGCACAAACAACAAATCGCATGCTTACCATTCACATATGGAAAAGAAAATGGATCGGGTTTGTTTGAAGTAGAGCATCATGCATCACTGAAGCTAAAGTTAAGCTGTGTTTTCAATAGCCTCTCATTCATAATAAATAATTATAAGAACATGACCAATGTCGTATTCACTGGACTTCTAGCCTGGATCCATCCGTAAAGCAATTGTCATACTTTAAATAATCAACACCCTACTAATACGTTTAGTGAAAAGGAAGTTCCAGCATTAAGTTAAAGAGTACTCATATCAGATCAAGCTTGTACCCATGCAACAAACGATTTAACCTAGAAGCTTATCCTTGCAGTTGGGACCATATGGCAAAAGGACAAAGTACCAACTTGAACTTTTGGCATGGCTTGTTCATGCAATGGACAACAATCATCATTTTGCCGACAAAAATGTACCTAAAGTGGAAATGCCAGATAACTTATTTTGAACAAAGTAGTGAGTTGATGCAACGCAAATGCCATAGCGGCCATCATAGGAAATGAGGTGACTTCACGTTTCGATTTAGGCCACTTCACCCTCAAGAAACTGGAGGGCAACCCTCCGTGCGCAGCACCTTGTTTTTTTAGTTCGTTCGTCAATTCTTAAGGCCCCGAAGGGGCCAAATTTTTTTTTGGTTAACACACAAACCATTACATCCAACACTTTAAAATTAAATCCCCCTTGAAACCCCCTTTGGTTTGGGTGCATATTCACACGGGGGGTGACGTAGGGCAGCGAGAGCTCCTAAAATTATATTTCACATGTACAAAATCAACACCATGTAGTATATTATCACAAATCTTATAGTATTTTGCAAAACTTGTTATACAGTATAGCAAATTTTGTACATGCGTACCCCACAAATGAGGAACTTTACGTACGGTGTAGATTAAGGAATAAAGAGTGAATATGCCTATCCAACAGCTCTCGATGCCCGGAGTCACCCCGTGTGAATATGCACCCAAACCAAAGGGGGTTTCAAGGGGGATTTAATTTTAAAGTGTTGGATGTAATGGTTTGTGTGTTAACCAAAATTTTTAACCTCTGGCCTTAAGAATTGACGAACGAACTAAAAAAAAATCGTAATGATATTATATGTGTGTGTTATTATTTTATATGTGTTATTATATGTGTTATATTGATAAAAGGATAAATGTGATGAGGATAGAAAAGAAAAGCCTGTCAAATTGATGTTGCCAAAAAAGAATCTGGGTCCAGCTCCTCCTCGTCATCTTCTATGATCACGGTCGATTGGTCACCGGTCGACTTCCCAAACCTATTTGCTCCCATTACGGAGGGAAAGCAAAAAACCATAATGGTCGAGTGTTACCAAACGGAATAGCGGCTTCTCCATGTCCATCTGCAAGGCCTTGTGATGATAGAACATATCCACGAAGTGAAGAAATTGGTCCTCGTAAACAACCTATCATAACAAAAGAGGAACACGTCTAAGCGTAAAGGCTTGGTAGCCATTAAAGAAAAGGTCTCAACCTTTGCGAGATCCTGGTCAATAGTATGAGAAACGGGCCAAAGATCTTTGGTGTGTAAAAATTTGATGGAAGGCGAGTAAGTTGAGAGGTGCAGGGGAGTGTGGTGTACAATTCAACCTCTGGTGAGAGTTTTCAGCATTTCGTGGTCATATTCTCATCCCGGTGAATAGAGTAATTTTACGTTGAACGAGCATGTCCATCCATTACGCATGGCTGAAAATCGACAACACGCGCCTAGGTATTATGGGCTCTTCTTCTCTGGTCACATTGTCCCATTCCGGCACTCCATCGTTTTTCAAAGCATCAAGAGGTGAAGTTTGCCATGTCTGCTGAAGTAGGCCGGCGTAAAGTTCATAAATCAGAAGCGCTTCCCACCCAAGCAGTAAACTATAAAGCTGCGTCCCAAGGACCCGCCAGCAGAAATCGTATGCGCTCCCGAAGCGGCTGTAATAAAGCTGTAAACTTCGATTCAGGGAGCAAGAAGAATGGCATCTCGGGCCTTTTGGGTTGCCCGAGGTCATTAATTTTCGCCATCCCATAATGATTTTTGAATGCAATTTGTCGCCCAAAGGATGATGAGAGGAATTGATGGGACCGAGAGAATTTAAGGAAAAGGAAAGCATTTCAGATGAAAAGGCTGTTCGGAAGGATCTATACGTGTTCGGGAGAAGAGCGAAAAGTGAAACACGTGGTGAAACATGTAGTGAAAACATGTGTCACCACATGTGGTGAAATATATGTGGTGAAACATGTGGTGAACACAGGGGCATGTTACATCGGGGACATCAAAATACAATTACATATTACATCAGGAAACAAACATATTACATTGAAACAAGGGACATCAAAATACAATTGAGCATGGAATTGAGTTTCTTATATTATTCCCAAACAAGGCAAGACACAACAACATATTCAAAATTTACGAATCATTTCCTAACTTTGTAAGAATGTGTTCGACTATTCTTCATCGGACATGCTATCTTCATCGGATAAAACCTCGGGCAAGTTTTCTAGAATCTTTTCCTCATCACTTTGGTCTAGCACAGTAAATAGTTCGAGCACCTTTCTTGATCTTTGCATGGGAACTTCGAATAGCACAAATTTGAGTAGAGAATACAAGTGACTTTGGCTCGTTTGTCAACAACTCATACATCACCTTTTGACCGAGGCTTCTTTCTATAGTAAATGCCCTCCACAAGCGGTTTCACCTCTCATAAACAAGTTTTTAGTTACGCTTGAAGTCATTTTTTTCAACTTCAAATTTTAGCTTGGTGCATAGCAACATCCAAAATACAGAATCCTCCTCGTTCCCTTTAGGTGCAAAGCGCAAAAGTTGTCTCCTTCTCTAAGTGCTACGCAAGTACATTTGCCAAGGTTGAGTATAGTGGCCTAGTAGACTTTGGGTCTCTTCCACATCCGCATGAACATTGGAGGATGGTTCAACGACTACAAGGTCCCATTCATCTACATACAATTTGTTCTCACACATGTCCCATTTTCCATCCAAACAATTCTTTGCAAAAACATGATAGCTTTTCGGTATGTAGGCGTGTTGGATTTCATCTTTGAATCCATGGATTTGAATGAATTTGCCTGGTTTCTAGAATTGTCTCGCACCCCAAGCCTTTTTCTGTTGATATCCCTCGGGTTTTATTTCCCGAAGTATCTCCGAACTTTTCTTCCATTTCGGTCCCACTCGGATGTACCACATTGAAATTGTTTCTCTGCAATTTTCACCACATCATGGGCATTATCTAGTTTAATGTCGGGGATGTTTAAGTCTGTAGACCTCGTGATCCATCTTTTCAATTCTAGCGCCTTCCCATCATGTTCACCTTTTCCATGGTTTGATCCAAAGAAGTTCCACATCATGTTGACCCTCGTATCACAAACCGTACCTTCCAACAAAATAAAATGATCCGGTTGCTTTGAATTGTGATGGCACCATCAAAAAAATACATAGTGCTGTTTGGGGACATTGCCTTTTCCGCTTTTAAGTACTCAAAATGTTTCATAAAACAATGTTGAACAAAAAGTGTGTCATGTTCCTATCATCAGAGACACATAGTAGTGTGTTTCCTTCTCAATGGTGTCTGGTGCGTGGATCAACCTGATAGGTTATTTGAACAAATATAGTTATCTGGTTGTTGACCCAGCGCATGGACTGAACTTCATTCTGCTCCTTAAAAGTATAATTCTCTGCGAAGTCAACCACGGATAGGTAAGCATCTCCAGGCAAGTTATCAAGGAGTTCTTTGTACTGGCCTGCCTGCCACTTATATCTGAAGTTGTGTAAAGGAAATTTTAAAAGCTTCTCCAACATTTTGTTCACCAGTGGAAGACTTGCAGTTTCATTGTGTTGGTGAACGAGCTTAGACTTCTTGCTGCCATCTCTGAATACAGTTTTTTCATAGTAAGCACAATTTCATTAAAATGGGAAATTTCATGATTCCAATTAGCAACGAAAATCTTTTTTAGTTCATTTTATGCCAATTTTTTAAGCAATTATGGCGCCATTAAGAAAAAATATGCCTCTAAAGTGTCATTTATTGGCGCCATCAAAAAGACTAACACTGCATATAAAGAAGCTAAAGAAACGTAACATCACAAAAGTAGTTAAAATTTCCAAATTCATAGATTTGCAAATCAAAATTTTTGCCACAACAGGCAAGGACTTGGAAGGGAGTCTGTTTACAAAAGTATTATTGTATAATTTAACATTACAATCACACAAAATTCAGGGTTCCGGATCAGGATCAGGTTCTGCATGAGGATCAGGTTCCACATCAGGATCAGGTTCCGCATCGCCAGGGCCATGGCTAGAAGAAGCACCCATAGGATCTACCTGAAAGCTCTCAAACGCTGTGGCAGTGAAATTGGGATCATTAAGCATGTCCAGATCGAATTGTGCGTTCTTGATCGCATCATAGTCCACATCGGGTGGAGCTTCAGGCATCTCTGTATTTGGTGGATCTACAGCTTCTTCAGCAACAACACCTTTTGTCTCCGTAGGAACAGCTGCGATGATAGGATTCAGGAGGCGGTCAAGCCTATCAAGAATCCCCCTTAGGCACTCCTGCTTAACCGGGTCACTTTCGAACACAATGCAAAAATCTCTTATTCAAGAATGAAGCCCGGCCAAAAGAACCACGGAGAAGTAATCAAACACCCACGTTCTGGCGGTACCATTTTTTCTGACGAGGTAGGAGCATGTGGCGGCCCCAATTTGGTTTCTCATGATTAAGTCCCCTGGCAAGCCTTGCCAGCTGTACTGAATCTCCTGTTGCGAGCTTCCCTGCCATAGCCTCGGACTCCCCCTCTTCGTCTTCTTCGTTAGGCACAGGAACTGGTGGCAGTTCTTGAGGATGATCGTTGAAGGGGAATTTGAGGTCAATTTCATCGAGAGAGGATGACTGCGGTGGCCTCGAATTTTGTGGCGCATACACCCGGTGCATGGACCTCTGAACTCCCGGGGGAGCCGGATTTTTGTACTCGCCCTCATACATGCCAATAAAAACTCGGATCCGGAATCCGGATCATCCAACACGATGAAATCAAGAAGTTGTGCTCGGTCTTGCAAAGACCACTATCGAAAAGAATCATTTGTGGTGTTCTTTACAACAGTATATCAAAGAAATTAGAGAGTGGTCTTGTCCCACATTGGAGTGATGCCTCTAGTGTCGGGGCATGCCGGCATGTGATTGCAAACAAATTTCCCCCTGCTGTCAGTAAGTTCAACTTCGCAACGGAAGTCTTCAGTATCCTCCCTCTGCAAGACAACATTGCGTATATATTTTGCCAAGGCGGTGGCACGTTCAAAAACGCCTTCCTTGGTCCCAACTTCAACCCACTTACTATGCAGGGTGGCCATGGAAATCAGGTCGTTGTCCTCGAAGCCCGCCACGGTAGCACTTAGATCAGTGAAGGATTTAAACTTCCTCGGAAAATTATCCTTCACATATTCAAAAATCTCCTTCTTCAAGTAATCAGAGGTGACCTTCACATAGGTATTCCCATCCAGCACCTCCTGGAACAAAATCCGACAGTCTTCATAGTCCATACCCCTCATGCACCTCAGGTAGGTCTCGACCGAAGTAGTCAGACTCTTTTGCCCAGTCTTCGGTAATAGTCATCCCTTATTATCTGTTAGCTTGCAAGATTTCCACAAGTTCCATAGGGACCGCGAATAGCTGAAAAATATCCTCCGGCATGAAGACCCAGCGCTGAAATCCTTGGTGCTTACCACGCATGGTAACTTCAGCCAAAGCCGGTCTAATTTGGAAACAACAAGAAGTTAGTATTGAATGCAAACCAATTACCAACTGAGGAAATGGTGCCGTGGCGCCACGGCGCCATTTGCTAATCTAGCAGAAAATTAAAACACGATGTACCTTGTATGGTTCGGCGAGATTGCCCGTGTCCCGATGGATCGGGCTTCCTTAAAGAGCATATTGTTGCCTTGGGGGTTATTTTATCAATGAAAGGCTCCTTGAAGATAGTCTTGGCAGCGATATCATTGACTTCACAACCGAGTGCGAGGCACTCTTGCTCGTCCACCGTGCCAGACAAGACTCGGCAATTCTGATACTCATAAATCTTTGCCATTTGTTCTTGGGACTTCGCTGTGCCGAGTCTTTTACATACAAGCTGAGCAGCCATAACAGAATGATTGCCATTCACTATGTAAAAGTGCATCCCCATGAGGTCATCCTCAGTTTTCCAAGGATGTAGTTTCTTTGTGAGGGGATTGAATGGAATCACGTCCGCAGGAGTGAACACCGGATGTGGATCTCTTTGAAAGGATTCCACTAAGGTCTTCACGTACTCCATATTTCTTGGCCTAGATGTCAGATTTGCAGGCCCTTGATATAGGCTGAACACGTTTATTCGTTTTATAAATGTGATGCCCAGAGGAAAAAGATGCCGGTGGTCAATGATCTTCTGTAACGTGTTCTCTGCCGTCTTCTCCTCTTCTGATCTTTCCACCTTAAGATTTGCAGGCACCTCGAGCAAGTGATGAGCTATTCTTAAGGTTAGCTTCTTTGGCTCTGGCTTCTTAATGGGGACCCTTTTGGCCGGTGTGCCCGCAGAATCTTGGATATGTGGTGGGCTTGGAGGAACTTCACCACCACTTCCAGCAGGACTTGGAGTCCGAGTCTCTCTCCTCTGCTTTTTAGGTGTTCTCTCCTTCTCAGAGGTCTCCAGCCTGCGCTTCTTCTTCTTTCCCTTCTATTGCCTCTGATTCCCTTTCCTCTCCGTCCTTTTCCTGTTCCGCCTGTTCTTCCTTCCGCCCTTTCCCGTCCTTTTCCTTGTCTTTCTTTGTTTTTCTTCTTCTGTCCTTCCTTTCTTTCTTTTCCTTTTTCTTTCCTTTCCTTCTTCTCTTTCTTTTCCTTATCGGGATCTTAGTGATCATTTCTCTTCACTTTCCCCTTGTCGTAGACTTTCCTTGCTCGACTTCCGGGTCAACTTCCTCGATGCTTGGATGAGGAGTCTTTTTAGGTGCAGTGCGCAGCTGCCTCCTTAGGGTTTTGTCTTCTTCCGCTAGCTTGGTTCAGCCACGCCCGTGTCCACAATGGCGGGTAGTTTCCGTTGGGCTAATGCCTAGACAACGAATGAAATAGAGTTCTTCGACTGCGATTCAAGCGATTGCGAAGAATCATAAAACCCCTCAAGATTTCTTGTGGACCAGCGATATCGAAGCTTCTTCAAAGCTGTTGTATGATGGTGACCCTGACCTTGCTTTCTCGCCCGAACCGGCTACATTTTCGCGATACTAGCGGACATTATTGTGGGATCATAGAACTTCCGGTCCACATAGTAGACTATTATTCTCTCACGCCTGCGGTGTCTCACGCAGACCACCACGATCCACCGCTCTTGCTAGTCAACCTCATGTTAACCAAGATACCCGGTGGTAAACCCCGGCACGGGGCGTCTCCTTTATCGGCAGTGAGAGCTCTCTTCTGCGATCTCCTTCGAGCTTTGTAGAGGTGGAGGGGCTCACCCGCATTATTTCCATGCACCGGTTCCTATCATCGGCAAAGATGATAGTCCGGTCGGATTGAAATTGTGTTTTCGAACGTAGCATGTACTGCAACTAAGAAGCATCAAGTTAACAAAGGCATCAATAACTCGGATGAAACTAGTAGAGATGTATCGGGCGACCAAGCAAATGGCGCCATGGCGCCATTTGCATCCGAAAGCATTGCATAAGCACATGGAAGCAGTTCGCATGCGTTTGACTCGAAGGAGATCCAATCGGAAGCAATCAAACAATATACCAAGAACAATCTACCCAAATGTAAGATAATAGACATCAAATGGCGCGATGGCGCCATTTGCAAACAACAAGGCCCTAATGTAAGACAATAGGCATCAAATGGCGCGATGGCGCCATTTGCCAACAACAAGACCATTTGCCAACAACAATAGCCTAATGTAAGCTAATGAAAATTGAACGGCGCCATGACGCCATTTGTCAACCACAGGTCCCTAATGTAAGCTAATGGACATCAAATGGCGCGACGGCGCCATTTCTCAACAACAAGCCACTAGTTCGACTAGACATCAAATGGCGCGATGGCGCCATTTGCCAACAACAAGAGCCTAATGTAAGCTAATGGACATCAAATGGCGCCATGGCGCCATTTGCCAACAACAAGAGCCTAATGTAAGCTAATGGACATCAAATGGCGCGACGGCGCCATTTCACAACAACAAGCCACTAGTTTAAGACTAGACATCAAAATGGCGCGATGGCGCCATTTGCCAACAACAAGAGCCTAATGTAAGCTAATGGACATCAAATGGCGCCGTGGCGCCATTTATCAACTGCAGGACCCAAATTCAGCAACAAGATTCGAAATGGCGCGGCGGCCAAAGGAAGCACTGCAAGTAGATGACATACCTGTGCCTTGCGGTGTACTGGCCGTTGCCTCCACATTCCGAGTAGCTCCAGAATTGTCCACTTCCATTTCGAAATTTTGAATTTGGCCCTAAAACCGTGTGTAGCTTGATGGAGTGAGGCGATGAACCGTGGGGAAATGGGCGGAAAATACTAAAAACAGAGGGCTTAAACAAGGCTGCCCCGGAGGGCCAATTTGCCAGGCGCCGGCGAAGTAGGGCCGCTGGCGGCTAGGGTCGAGGCGCTGAGAGCTGGAATCCGAAATGAAAGCGCAAATGAGGTCCTCCAGAAAAACAATGGGGCATAACTAACTTTGGCCGCTGGCTATCCCGCATTACCCACAGCGGGTGACTAGGGGCCCATGGCTGTCCAGCGCCCATGCCCTTAAAGCCGCCCCATGCCCGCCGACGCCGATGGGAGGTCCAAGCGGGCATGCGCCCATGCCCGTATGGTCCGGGTCGCCCATGCCCGCCAAAATTGAATTTTGAAATTGAATATTTCCCCCTCCCGCCCAAATTTGAACATAGAATTCAAAAATCCCGGTCAAGTAATTTGAAAATTTGCCACCACAAAATTTAAAATTCTACCAGAAATTTAAATTTGGTTGCCACTTGTCCAAAGTCGAATGGTCCGCTTTTAAAATTGTACTTTGCATTTAAAGCTCCCTCTTTGTCACCGTTCTCCCTCTTGGCGCGACGTTTTTTTGCACGGTGCAGTTCGGTAACTTCTGAATCCGCTGTTTCGTTTATTTGCCGCTGCATAAAGCGTATTTGCTTTTCAGGCGAGGCGAGAAACTTTGCAAGGCGCATGCGTGCTGTCAGGCGCTTTCTTCTTGGCGCTCACAGAAATCCTAGGTGATTCTTGGCGCTTTCTTCTTGGCTTTCGATTCTTCGAATTCATCTGTTGGGATTAGCTTCTTTTTCGTTCCATCTATCGCCGAAAGTACATACCACCATAGATCTATCTAATATCAAGTAAGTCCACTATTTCTCGTAGGAATTATGTTCCCGTAGGTGTATAGCGTGTTCAAATGTCAATTTCATAATGCTGGGACCACGAAACTTGGCTTCACTGCGAGCGAGTTGGCATGGTGCCCATGTTATGCATGCCCCGCTCTTATTGACACATACACAAAGAATGGGAGCAAGAATGCATAACATAGGCACCTCGTGTTGATTTTGTGATGGAGCTAAGCCAAATCGCTTCATCTCACCCACTTGGATCAAATGGCCGAGGGCCATTCTATTCCAAATACCCTTAAAATGGTGTATTGGTCAATGGCCATAGCCATTTGGTTGAAAATGGTGCAAGGTTGAAATTGTGTGAATTTGAGCTAAATGGAACCATGAAGCGCCATTTGGACGAACGGTGCACACTTCGATCAAATGGCCATGGCGCTATTTGTTCCAAATTCACACCTATCACGGTGCCATGGGTGTGAATTTGGATCAAATGAAGCCATGGCACCATTTGATCCAAGTGTTCTGTTTCGACCAAATGCCATGGCTTCATTTAGCTCCAAAGTTAGACCAAAAGTTTGTCTTCGGTACTAAATGGCCATTTTTACTTGTTTATTGCTTATTTTTCGCCTAATTCATATGTTCTAAAAGTTTTCGCCTTGCTTGATTGAAACAGGTTCAATTTTCCCCGCACAACCTATTCGCTCTAAGGACAATTGTTGCCCTGAACATATTTTGAATAGAACCACTCTTCATGGGAAGGAAATAGATCCTTCAAATGTAGCAATTGAGGTCACTTGAGTCCGGTGATCCCATCGACAGACTTCCACCCCCTCGCGGAGGGGCGATAACATTGGTGAAGCAAAGAGGGCACATTCATTCAAAGGGCCTAAGAGGGATGTAAAACAAAATGAGTGGCCCTCAAGTGAAGATACGTCTTGAGATCCCTCAATTTGCCCTCTTCACAAGAGGATTCATCTAGTAGTCCACCATCCGCCAAGAGTTCCGCCGGACATCGGGTTTCATCGCTCCTTGGGTGAACCAAGCAACACAAACAACAAATGAAGAAGACGAGATAGTAGAGGGAGATTGGAGGTCATGAGAATCTAGCTGCCTGCCTTGGTCTCGTGGTTGTTTAAGCCCAAGATGAGACAGCCTACTACCCGCAACAGATCTACTAGGTTTGCCATGCTACATTCTTCACTCCTCGCATTGGATCTAAATATTCGAGGCTTAATATAGTCTTTAGTGATCCTCGGGATGCTATAGGCGATGAGTTCTTGGGTGTATCAAAGGTCGGGCTTTTGATTGGGTAACATAATAGATCCAACGGGGAAACCAAAATATCAGTCATGTCATGCTTGTCCAGAGGCCTATAGCTAACAGCTTTTAGTAACCCAGGAGACCCATGATGTTTTGCTTCATGATGGTAGGGACGGATTTCACAACATTTACAAGCTCGAAGCCAGTTCTCGAACAGGATGACTCGAGAAGTTGAGTGCTTGGAAGTGATGTTGAGAAGCAATTCAAGAGGAAAAGGAAATATACATATGTGAAGAGGGTCGAGGGAACCAAAGGGGATAGCAAGGTGAGAGGATGTGCGCTTCCAAGTCAATCAAGAGTGCTCTAAAATCAACATGCTGCAAGGACGAATGTGTCAAAAAACTGAGCCGAGAGCAAGTATGTGCCTTAAGAAAAGAATTTTATTCTCAATCAAGCAGTGCCAGTTTTTGATGTGTTGAGTGTAACTTATACGAGGCCGGAGGCTGGAGAAAGTAGTGGTCTCCTGGAGGGAGTGGTCACAATGCATGGCGTGGCTCTAGGAGTTGCTCACCACTACGTTTTATAGTTGGAGGAAGAGGTTCGAAAGTTAGGTGGAAAACGGGCGGAGCATGGTAATGAGCTCTAAGAAGCCTAGAATCGTGACACTAGCTACTTAAAAGTGTGCTTGATACCTTCATTAGTGAGAATGCGGAGAGCATTCCACATAGAAGCAAAAAAGGAAAGGATGATATAAGGGAGAATGTTCGCAAACTTCCTTCCATCCTTAATAAAAAGAGCATACATAAGGAAGTGGGTGCCGTGGTGGAAGAATTGACAGGAAAGAGTGTAACCTTGCCCTCTTTTACAATATTTGGAAGAAAGAGTTTCCGGACGTCAAGATAGCAAAAATACAAGATTCTCCAAGTGTAACATATGTGTAGTCATCAAGCGTAAATTGGAAAGAACAAAAGATACAAGGGAGAGGCACAACCTTTCAATTCAAAGCCAGGGCACATATGTTGGAACAACGTCCTGTAGGGAGTCAATATTGGCATTGGCGTGCATTATCACATCGCTCACCGAAAGTCACCTTTGCATAATACATGATAAGATGGATCAGGTCAAAACACTCACACCAAGAAGTCACCATCTCGCGAAAATCTGTTTGGAGAGGAGATCGCTTGAAGAGCAAAGCTTTGACGGGGAGCATTGACACATGGTCATGGTGGACGGGCTTATGGCCATTTCTCTCTTGATCTTTGGAAGGATGACTCAAACTTTCATGTTGGATCACTCTCTAGGATCCTACACTATCTTGAGTTGCCGGAAGAAGACAAGTGCGGTGATGCGTGGTGGGAAGGTAACTACTGATTGCAAATTGATGCAAGCCCTAAAAGATACTCGACCATCTGCAAGCATAAGCTAGCCTTGACACAAGAGAAGATGCCTTCATCTTCTACTGCCAACTTAGAAGGCTTCAATCCTCTTCCTCGAAATCTCTACTTACAGTTGGATAATGCATCGGGTCAAAATAAAAATAGATATGTGTTCTCCTACCTCTCTTATTTGACATGGCTTAAGGTATTCGATGAGATTCAGGTTGGCTTCATGATGGTTGGGCATACTCATGACGATATTGATGCATTGTTTGGGAACTTTTCGACGTTAATGAGTTCATCGGATGCTCTAACTTTGTCTCGAAGTTGCTTTACTTGTTTAGCAAGTGCAATGCAAAGTCTAAATTTCCATATTTTGTGGATGAAGTTCTAGATTGGAAAGGCTTTGTCAAGGGATATATCCCCTCGATAAAGGCCAACGCCTAACAGCCATACCGACCCATTGCTATTCCGATTTAAAATGGATGGGAAATGGCCCATTATGCAATATAAGATGCGCCAACCCATAAAGAGTGGATTCCGAAAAAGGAATAAGAATGTGGAAGGAGGATGAAAATGGTGAGCCAACGTTACCAACGGGGTGCCTAAAAATATCCCTCCAAGGAAGACATTGAAAGATCTCCCTGCTCGGGCAGACAAAGATCGCAAGTACATAGCATTATGGAATTCCTTCGCAAAAATCAAGAAGATAGTGTGTTTGCAACGACAAGTACAAAGCAACTATGGATTCTTGGAACGAGATTCTTTTGTGTTTGGAAGATGTATCTCCGGACGACCTCAAAATGATAACTTTTGGTTATGCATAAGGCAAGAACCTCTACAAGCTGCATTTACTCCGGGAGGTCGATGAAGCCGCCGTGCTTGTAAGACCTTTGCCTACGTATTGTGGGCCAGCCAGATAAGCCCGGTGTTGCCTATGGATGAGTTTGATCCTCATGCACATGTTACGAAAGGTATGTTCGTTTTAGTCCGACCGGAGGCGATGAAACTCCAACGTGGTTGGGCTTTTACGTAAGAAGATGCCATCCTAGATCCGAGTCTACCAATTATGGTCACATTTATGTATCATGGTGGATGCCACGTTGGTCGTGACTATCTGGGTTGCTTAACTAAACGTTAGTGCACCCAATCCATCAGATCCATCAAGGTATGAGAAGTTAGATGCCATACATTATGCATGAGATGCAAATGGCAAAAGACCTAAGACTGTTCAAATTCCAAAATACATTGTTGACATGTGGGGGGACATAGCATTAGCTAAAAGCTCTCAATCTCAGTCATGTTCTCGATAATCATGTATGTAATTTCTTTTGCTATAATACTTAAGCATTTTGGACAATTAATACGCTATTCGATACATCAATTAGCTTCCATTATGCTTATACTAACATCCTTACATCTTTTATAATAGGTGTTTAATACACATCATTACATCTGATGCACATATTATTGATGGCATACATATAATTTAGATGCACATATTATTGATGGCTTTATAGAGTCGATGATTCACTCATCATCAATCCTCGCTATTGTGATCGCGATTCACTCGTAGGCATGGCGCTCAGAACCCAAAGAAGATGGATCACAACACGAGTAAGGTCGGGGCAATCACACTCACGACCTTCTGCTTTGGATTGTAAGTAAGGATCCAGCTTAACACCTTTATGTATGCAGCGATTAATATCATTGTAGCTCATGGAGCAAAGAATGGTCTCAGACTGATCTTCATAAATATTATAAGCCATGGGAGATGAATGACTTACCGAATGGAGCTGCTTTTATAGTCGTTGTAGAATTATTGGTATAATACTTCAGCATTATTGGTATTATACGTGAGCATTATTGGTATTATACGTCAGCATTATTGGTATTATACTTCAACATTATTGGTATTATACTTCAACATTATTGGATTCGTAGCTATAAATTCTTTTACCTTGTTTTCACTTCTCACTTTTCATCCTTGCTTCTTGCTCCTTCATCTTCCTTGTTCCTTGATCTTCTTGCTACTTGATCTTCCTTGTTCCTTGATCTTCTTGCTACTTGATCTTCCTTGTTCATTGCTTCTTGCTACTTGATCTTGATCCTTGTTCCTTGCTACTTCATTCCGTGCTCCTTGCTACTTGATCTTGTTCCTTGCTCTTGATCTTGCTACTTGATCTTGTTCCTTGCTTCTTGATCTTGATCCTTGCTTCTTGCTCCTTGATCTTCCTTGTTCCTTGATCTTCTTGCTACTTGATCTTCCTTGTTCATTGCATTTTGCTACTTGATCAGCTTCCTTGTTCCTTGCCACTTCATTCCCGTGCTCCCTGCTACTTGATCTTGTTGCTTGCTCTTGAACTTGCTACTTACGCTTTCAGTGTTCCTTGCTCCGTTGGTGATCCTTGCTTGCTTTTGCAAATGATTGGACCCAATCCTCCCCGGGCTACTCGGAAGGCTGCAAGCATGCCCTGCATTCTCAATGCGGCACGGAATGGATGAGCTATGGGACCATTTCTTGGAGTGGAGGTTGCGCCATAGTCCCACCCGCAGACTTACAATGGAGTTGATCAACTTCATTCTGGAGCGATTTGATTGTGGTCATGAGCCACTGATGGAAATTAATCCATCTGAATGTTATAGGAGACTTGCAATGAGGGGAATGCTTGAACCCCCTCCTTATCTGGACGAGATGCTACAGCAATTGAGGCCACTTCTTCGTGCTGGATATTTAGCACACTCTCTGGATGCATACATATCAGAGTTCATTCATGAAATTTGTAAGGGACAGATGTATGGCCTTATTAGGGTGTACTACCACGTTTACAATGGTTTTGTGGAGTTGGGTCCGCTCTTCTTCCGTGAGTATTATCCTGTGGAATTACTTTTTCTAATGACTAGGTACCCCATATGGTGGGAAGAATCAGGCTGGGAGGAGCGTGAGCTCTTGACTCCTAACCCAGATGCGTGGGTTAGACCTGCAGCTGAGCGAAGGGAAAGGGGAAGGGAAGGGGTTAGGAACACTGGGGGAAGGTTACTAGGGACATACATAGTTCATAATTCGGTCTCTATTGTGTTTTGGAAGTTGGTATATGATACCGTGTTATTATGTTCTCTAAATATTCATGTATGTATGATACAGGTCAGTCTTGCGTGTATACAACCCCCTGATAAGGTCTATGATATGGTAATCGTACACGTGTATACAACCCCTGCATAAGGTCTATACAACCCCCATAACAAAAAAATTCCAGTTTACTAAAAATTTTCCCATTATAATGAAATTGTGCTTTAGTCTAGGTATTCCCACTTCACCATGCCACTATCACTAGATTGTTCATGTGGGCAGATAGGGAACTTCTTAATCCCACACTCTTTACACTCACCCAGAATGCATTCTCTCTTATGGTAAGGTTGGAAGCTAGTTTTCTCACATAAAATTCCCTGCCACAGACTTCTTGTGCTACTTATTTTGTATTCAGACGCCCTGCATTCACCATATATGTCTGACCTGCAAAGCTGACAAGTGCAGCTGCAGCTTTTTGGGTGCTTAGTTCTCATACTATTGAAGCCATCTATTAGCATCTGCATTCTAACATGGTATATACAGCAGCAACTATTGAAGTCCTTTAATTTTACAACAAACCATGGTTTCAGCTTTTCAAACATCCTCTGTTTGATCATAACACTAGGATGTTCCGCCTTGAATTTCTGAACAATTGCAACCGCAAGGGAAGATAGCAAGGTGATCAAAGATATTTATTGCACACTACATTTTCCACCACACTAGGCACCACATAGCATATATTACGGATATTCATCTTACACCTCCTTATTCACTACACACTAGGCACCACACTAGGCACCACACCATATTATTCACCACACTAGGGACCACATAGCATATATTACAAAGATTTATTTTACACCATGTTATTATTCACCACACTAGGCACCACAAAGCGTATATTTAGAGCATTTATTTTACACCATATTTTTCACCACACTAGGCACCACATAGCATATATTGCAGCATGTATTTTACACCATGTTATTCACCACACTAGGCACCACAAAGCATATATTGATAGCATTTATTTCACACCACGTGCCTCACCACAGCAACCACATATCACAAGCAATCACTAACCACATACCACATACCACATTAACAATAAAAAATGTGGTGAAGATGAAGAAATGAAATAACCTGTGATTCTTCCAGATAGTGAGTGGCATGATCCTATCTTACATTTCGTTCCAATCTTCTGAACTTAACATCCTTTGCATTTGGAGAGACCCTACTGTTTTCGGTCCAAAATTGCTGCACAAGTTCTATGACAGAATTGGAAATTGCATCTGCTCTTCTAACTTTCCCCCCTTTGCAATCTATCTCTTCCCTCTTCAATTTTGCTTTGGTAAGATTCCTAGGATGAACACCCAGCAGTTTACCAAAACCCCGAGCACTGACAGGATTAGCACTTTCGGTATTAATGCTTCCTCTTACGCCATAGCAAGGCAACTACTCTTGGTCGCTAAACCTGTCATTCTTTGTTAGACTTCTTCATAAGTTGAATGGAAGCCACGAGGTTGCCGACCACAATGCTCTTGGCTTGCAAATCTTTCAGCTCTTCGCCAAGTACGTTGTCCATTGTGTCATCCTGCAGAAAATCTAGTAAAACCTCTTTCTTATCGCTGTTAGACAAGCCTTTAGTGCTATGAAATGAAGATAACAATTTTAATACCATCCGGACGTCTAGTAGAGGCCGTTCGGTGGATCCTCCCCTTTGATGCAATTTTTGCTAATTCTTCTTTAGCTTCCTTTTGTCTTTTCCTTTGGCGTCTTTTATGATCCCGTTCTTGTTCTCGGAGTTCTCTTTCTCTTACATTGCTCTCGGTTTGAGATTTTAGGCAGATTTGCTTCCAAATTAAATGATTGAAGGTATGAACCGGATTGATCCACAACCGGATTAAACGCCATAGCCGTGTGCTTCAGGAAAGGCGCGGGTGGGTCGTGGGTTTAGAAATCGGTTCGGTGGAGATTGAATGGGACGGGTGGCGTAGGAAATTGGAATGGGACGGGTGGCGTAGGAATCGGGTTGTTGCAGTTCAAGAAATGATTGAATCCGGGCAGTACATGCACTAGGCGCCAAACAAACATTTAAAATCGCACCACAAATTTGATATCTCCCACCACATTTTTAGGGGGGACAGGGGGGACATCCAGGGTGTTCCACTACAACATGCTTTCACCCATACTAAAGCATATGGCACAGAGGTCTCTACCCCCCTCTAATCCCTGCTTTATGGAAGTTTAACAGAACTACTTTCATAAACACATCCATCCATCCGTAATAAACATAATCCATAATTGAAATGTAAATCCTAAATATCAGAGAAGGGTTAATCCTAAGTAAAAACAACCAGAGAAGACCCAAAGAACTTAACTGAAGCTCTATCCTTAAAGATATCAACTAGATTGTCTACTAACCCGAGTTCCAACTTGATCCATTGTCACGAGGCGCCTCCATCTCGAGAAACGGGTGTTCAAAGAACCACGGGGTGTTCAACAACAGTTCTGTACTTGGGCCAAACCGCTCCTTCTCCTGGGTCGATTTGGGGGTCAAGTGGGATAGTGATCCACGCACCTTGATGGCCCAAATTAGCATTCCCCATGCTGGCCAATCGAGTTTGGCCAAGTGGCGCCTTCCTAATCCATTAGTTAACTTAATTAACCCACTTAGATATTAATTCCTTAATTATAGGTTATTATCCTTAATAATTAAATTAGCATAGCTAATTTAATCCCTTTTAGGTCAACCCCCTAGGTTACAATACCCCATGGTGGCGTACCTTTACTGGGTGACGTGTCAGTATATTTATACGTATACCGTATAAATACTTGGAACGTCACATACAATGAACTCTGGAGACCTAAGCCATCAATTTATTCCCATGAGTCTGAGCCTAAGTAGGATTTTCCCTTGTTGTTATTGTTATTAACACATCTTTATGTCATATTGTATAAACATGGGTTCCGATAAATCTTCAACATTTCTAAAGAATCTGCAAATCCTGAACCATGTTATCAACCAATTTTGCACAATTGTGATAAATTTGTACCTCAGTTACCTATTGTCCAAATGTATGCAATGTAACAATTTTGCACAATTGTGATAAATTTGTACCTCAGTTACCTATTGTCCAAATGTATGCAATGTAACAATTTTGTGCAATTGTCATAAATTTGTCATAATGTGCAGTTATGGTGCCCAGCGTTGCTGGGCACCATCCTTTTTGTTAATGTCGTGCTAGCAAACTCCTCTTGTATTTGCACAATTCATTCCTTGTATTTGTTACATCTATGTTGGCCTAGCATGTAAGACAGAACTTGCATACGCAATCGTATTTGTTACATTTGTATTGGTGGTTTCCCTCTCCAATTGATTAACAAAGAAACATGATTGGCCTTTTCATGACATGTTCTGCCTTTTCATGACCTGTTCCTAGAGTGATGACTGTTAATGCAGTTGTTCATGGAGTGTTGAAAGATAATGCAGTTGTTCATGGAGTGCTGCTTAAGTTATAAAATATTTTGTTTAATGCTTAGTTTTGGCGAATGGCTTAAAGGACAATAAACAGTTGTTCATGGAATGCCGCATAACATTGCCCCAACTGCTATAACAAAAAGGACATGCTTATCGGCAAAGGCCTAAAGGATAATAAAGCAATTGTATTTGTTTGAAATCATAGATAGCTTGTCTAAAGAAAAAACCCTATTTGGTTGGCCCACTCATGGTATAACTGCATATGAAAAGTTAAAACGAAGTTGTTTGACATTTGTGGAGTGGGGCAACTCGTATATGCATATGAAAAGTTGAAACGAATTTGTTTGACATTTGTCGTTAGTGAAGTTTGTATTTGTATATTTGTATTTGAGCTGACCTGTGTGGCAGAGAGTAGAGTTGTGCATTAGTAATGCACACTTGTAATCTTCATGTTATATCAGTCATGTGGGTATGCATATGCTTACAACCCTGGTCAAGAAAAGGGAAGTGAACAGAGGCTGTCTAAAGGGAAGACCTTGTTTGGTTGTCCCACTCGTGGGGTGGCTATGTGAATATGAAAAGTTAAAACAAAAGTTGTTTGAGATTTGTAGTCAATGAAGCTTGCAATTGTATTTGAGCTGACCTGTGTGGTGGGGAGTAGAGCTGTGGATTAATAATGTAGAACTTGTAATCTTCATAGTATATCAGCCATGTGGGCATGCTTACAACCCTGGTCATCTAGGTTATTCAAGGTGGTCTGCGTTGGAGACTTGCCTTCAGAATATTTAGTGTAAACTCTAGCTTTCTTGCATCCTCCTTTCCCTAGAATTGATTTTGTAAAGACCATTGTCTTGCGTGGTAAAAGGTAATTTACATCCTTCATTTTGTGGTTAATAAAATGGATGCATTTTGTAGTTAACAAAATGGATGTCTCTCATAGGAGCGTGATATTTTGTGGCAAAACCCAATCCAGAATAAAGGTGGTGCTTGTGACAGTCAACTCAAATTTGTCTCTAAATGAAATGTTGTGAAGAACTTCTGTTTAATCCTGAATATTATGTCGAAACACAAAGATATGGTATATATAGTTCTTCTAGTGGATAGAGCTATCAAAGCTAAAAGACTTAAATATGACTTTCCATCTTCACTATGGTATATATAGTTCTTCTAGTGGATAGAGCTATCAAAGCTAAAAGACTTGAATATGACTTTCCATCTTCACTTGCATCTACGCTTTAGAGACTCAAATATTGTCTGTAGAATTCAACTCAACAACTGTAAAGATAGAATAAAAAAGAGAGTCGGATTGGCAAGGCCATACCTCCCTTTTTCTATTCAGAGAAAAACCACATTGTAATCAGTGCGGCAATATAATAATAACCTCCAGCCATACAACCAGAGAATTTCTTTGTAAAAGCACAATAAGGTAAATGGACCACGATATACCACAAATTATTTAACACACTTTATTGATTAGTTGCCTTCCCTTCTCAATCAAATATAAGCTTTAGCTATTGCCTCAAAAGCAAGCAGTAACTGGACAAACACCCTTTGCTTCGACAAACACCTTTTGCAGTACCTTCTTCGAAGATAAAAAGCAAATGCTGCTTCGACAAACACCTTTTGCAGTACCTCCTTCAAAGATAAAAAGCAAATGCAGCTACATCCTTTATATTTGCTAAATGAGCGCCTAGAAAAGAAACAGCAAGAATGCATAAAAGAGAATACATTTATTGCAACAAAACCATTACAAATAAAACCTTACCTCCATTTAACCCGGATGCCCACTTGAAATTTCCATGATGATACAGTGTCGGGATAAACCTTCAATAAGGATTCACACAAATTTACATAAACAGAGATATATCAAAGAGCACACATAAGAACACATTGTACATCAAAACAAATTGCAGAGTAGATCATAATAAATTATAGAGTGTTCATGCAAGAAGAACATGGCTTAGAAAATATTTGTCTGAAAATGTGATGCCGATGCATTTTGAACAAAAAAATAGCAACGAAAAAAGCCTATTAGCATCATTTGTAGTCTGCCTATCAATGCTTCAAATAGTAGATCAACTTCTTACCAGATCGATATCATGATTCGCTCTAAACAGTTGCAGCAGAATTATATATTCAAGTCAATATTGGAGCTCCACTGGGACTGAAAATCAGAGTCCCAACATAAGAGGAAAAACATACTTCTTCACTGAAGAATAGATAGAAGAGCAGTTATATACTGGAGATACGATTATAGTGCGGAGTTACTTGAATCCTTGAACAAACACTGTTTCAAGTGTTCAACAATTAATGCAGGTCACCACAACTCCCTGCCAGATTTACATTAAGCCATGCCTTCACATATGTTGATGGTAATGTTTTCATTTACCTGCTCGATGAAAGAAGAAACATGTGTGCTCAAGAACGAAAAAGGGAACACCTAGATTGCAGAACAAATGGAGCCCTTGCTTGCACAACTACAACAAAGCAAATGAAGGAAGAATGAGGTCACCATCATTCTCTAGACCTCCTTTTCCACATTTTAATTTCTTCTTCCACATGGAGCCAAAAGATTCACAGAAAGCAGAAAGCAACACCCAAAAGATGAATACAATATGCTGTTGTGGAGTAGGAGCTGCGGTTCCAAACAAAAAAATGAGATCCTAAAACATAATCCTCTACAGAAGAAGGAATGAAAAATATCATCACGTACCCATTTAGCATGGATCTTGCAGGTTCTTGCTTGCAGAAGCTGCAAAATATCATCTCCATTGGCATATGCAACCCTCTTTTACAGGTCGTTTCTGGCAGCTTCCAGAAGGCTAAGGCTGAGATTCCAATGCCGGAAGATGCTATGAGTTCATGGTTTTACCAATGGTAAGGTTCACCAATGGAAGATGCTCTGTTCTTATGTTTATTCATTTTCTGCGGGAGCTATGTCCGCTCAACCTCAGGCATCACTTACAAAGCAATGGTGCAACGGGATTGGACTGCCAAATTAATCGGAGATGGGCAACCCATTATGAATTGGAAGTTTATAGAAACAGAGTTAGATGCAGATGGCAGGGTGCAAAATGACAGCACCAAGAGCATTGGTTGCAGGTCGAACTCTTGCAGCAAACAAAGCTTACCTCTGAACCTCGATGATGCCGGACCTTGTGCGCCCAGCCAAAAGGTGGAAACGTAGTCTGATTCTGCTGTATGGCTCAATAAACAGCCCTAACTCTTACGGGCTCACGCTAGTCTAGATGAAGTGCATCAACCTTGATGCACTCTGGCGACAGAAATGTATGAAGAGGCCCATATCCGTTTGCAAGTTGCCGTTGTCGCCATAGCTCGCCATCGGGCGCCATAGTTAAGCTCTAAAAATTGTGATAACAATGGGATTTCGTGGCTTCTAGACAAAAGGGCTTTATTTGGACCTTCTAAATTAAAAAAAAAAAGGCTTCGTTTGGACCCTAAAAAAAAAGGCTTCGTTTGGACCCTTTGATCTTGGCAGGTCATTTGTGGCCGTTAGATCTAGGGCGTGGTCCATTACTTGCACTAAAACATTATAATATAAGATATATATGTATCTTAATGTGATATTATTATGGTGATCCCACCCTTCGAGGTGGTTATATATTTCATATGATGTTATATGCTTATGTATATGTGCTTTCGCAGCTAGGATGGTCCCGAGGGAGACAAAAATGACACATTTATTTTTTCCACGTCAGAGTCTTGGTCACCATCAAGAGTTCAATGTCAGATAGACGGCCTCATGTTGGCGAGTTATGTTGACAGGAGGGAATCTCCTGTTGATATACGATTGGTGAACTGTATATGAGCAGGAGGCATCACAAATGGCTTTTATGCATCTCCATATTTTTTTTAAGCTTACTAGTTAGTTGTTGTTTTGGTCTCCAAGGACGATAAAAGTCAAATCAGTTCAATTCTTATCTATAAGATTCTCAAGAATAAAAACCTATTGATGTAACGTAAGTGGTACCGGGGGATGCACTTATACATAAGGGGGGTATGGAATCTGCGTTCAGAGGGTAGCAAAAAACCCCCTTGTATACACAATTTTAAAAAGCAATTTGACCCCTCTGTGTATAGATATTGTTCCAAATTGGTGCCTACAAACACCCCTAACCCCTAAGTATACGTACGCAAATGGTCCAAAAAATACCCCTCCGTTGAACTCTCATGGGTTGTACGTTGATCAAAGGTGAATCCCTCGGGAAGTGGTATTGTCCAAGCAGTTGGATGTTGGATAGTGCATTTTGTTGCTTGCAACCCAACATGCACCATTTTCAGCAATATTCCATGACAAAACACTATTTGCATCATATAGCATAGCATGCGATCCTCTTATGCAAGTGCCATCCTCAGACCCAGCACAAGCACAAAGAAGATGCGTAGTGTCAATCCATGCCTAATAGCCAATGGTGTTCCACATAGCAAAGTTTCAACTACCAATGATTTTTTGCATCATTTTTCAAGGCCCTTATAGGCATATTTTGTGTTAGATAACTGGCCGTATTGAGGGGTTTCCGGTCGGTAAACCCGCAGGCAGCGCCGTCGCGAGCGGCGTTAGCCGCAAGTGGCACCGCCGCCTGCCGGTTTATAGGCCTGAAACCCCGAAATCCAGCTGGCTACCAAACTGTAAGCTTCCGTTTTGGAAAAATTCCGTTCTTGGTGCGTTGAAGAGCTCATTTCCGTTCTTGGTGCGATGACGAGCAAGCGATCCATTCTTTTGGCTCCTCGATCCGCCAGGCATGCCTTAGAAAGCTTAGAAAGGAGCTTTCTACTTCCTCGCCATTGTTGAGCCTTTGCCGCTTTGCCATTGTTTTGATCATTCTGTTCTACCGCCTATATTTTGCCTGGCATTTGAGGCTCCCAGCTCCGCCGGATCTCAACATCAGGACAATTCCAGCTTCATCCAAAGTTTTGTCCCACAAAATGGCATGCAAATCAGACCAAGTGCTCTCCAACATTTCTAAACCAGCTCTGTTTGCAAATATGAACTCTGGAATGGCCTGTTATTAGAAGAAAAATAAAAAATCCTTGTCAGAATAAGCATTTATTTCATCAAGATAATATTGTACTCATTTCTAAGCACACAGACCTTCCAAGTACAGCAAACAATTGCATCCTTACTTCCTGGATCTAATTCAGTTAAATCCAGCCCAACGTTGACCCTGAAAGATCAGCAGCAAAGTGCCAGAGTTATAGGTAGCTTCTGCACATTAATTAAACAATTTATTCTAAAAGAAACGTGTTGAAAATGTTCACATGGGTCTGCATTTAACATCCAGCATTTAACAGATTAATGACTATTATTTGATGATGACGTGGCATTAGAAATGTCGGTGGGTCTGGAATAAAAGATGGGTCTGCCCGAAAAAGGCAACGGAGAAGAATACTTAGAGGCGGAAGGGAGAGGCACGCGGTGGAATGCAGGTGGAAACAGCAAATTGAAGAATCGAAGGTTGAAGCCCGAGCTTGAATAGCGAAATCGATATTCCAGTGGAGATTGTTGTTCGGTTAGCGTAAAAGCCTTCGTCGTCGCTTTTGGAATCCGGACCGAAAAGTGTTGCGGCCGGATATGAAGTTGTCTCACTGCCGAAATGGGTTCCCGCAATGAAATTATCGTCGTGAGCTCCTCGATTGGAAAGCCGATTGTGAAACCCATTGGGTGCTGGGTGTGGGATTGTCGATCCCAAGCCGATTGGATCCCGTTACCTGTAGGTACCGCACGGTTTGTATCGAGGAAAAGAAGCTTTGCTAAGAAGGAAATTTTGCCCGGTAAGTTCAAGAATAGATTGAGTTTATCTTCTCATTTGCCTTGAATTTCCAAAACGGTGGTATCGAGCAAGTGTCATAATTATGGAAACAAGTTCAGCTGCGGCGGTTCAATCGACCATTGACTCGTGAGCCGAGAGAAACAGTGATTGCCGGAGAAATTGATGAAAACTATAAGAGAGTCTCACACACCATGTGTACAGATGGGAAATGGGCATTTGCATGAAGTAAAAGGATGTGGAAAGTTGGAGTTTTATCATGAAGGTGAAGATAAAAAATATGTCCGAGAATGCTTTATATACTCCCGGTATGTTATTTAACTTGATTTGATTCTTGGACTTAGTAGACTTCGGGATATAAAGTAAATTTTGATTCTTATCGTTGTGAAATGGTGGGTAACGGTAGAAGGATATATGCAAGAAGAAAAGGAAAATTGTATTGCTTGGATGCTGTGCCTTGTGTTGAAAATGTTAATTTATTAGATTTGTGGCATCTCAGACTTGGCCATGTAAATGATGCAACCATAAAAATCATGAGCAAACATAATTTGGTAGAAGATTTGCCTAACAGCATAACTGCAGAAGAGCACAAAATTTGTCGTGGTTGTATGCTTGGGAAGCAAACTAGACAGAATTTTAAGCACAACAAGAAAAGGGTCATTTAGCGACGTCTATAGCGGCGCCCGAGCGGCGTCTATATGCGACGTCGACGGACGGTCGCCGACGATCGTCGTTCTGCACATCGTCGCATCGCGACGTCGGCGGCGTCGCTCGACGCGCCAGCCTTGAGACGTGACTCGGGGCGTGACTCGGGCGTCCTTTCGGGCGTCGCGTCGCGGCCATGGCGACGCCAAGTGGATCTAAAAAAAAAAAAAAAAAAATTAAAAAAAAAATAAAAAAAATTAAAAAAAAAAGGAAAGAATTTTAATAGTTAGTTACAATATCATATACAAGAGGCGAGTAGTGGCTATCTTTACGTGTTCCCTGTTAGGGGAAAACCCGTATAGCCAATTCTATAACAATACGACCAATATTAGACAATGACATTGAAAGTTAACGTGAACTAAGAGTTTATAGCACTTACGAATCTATTTCGCCACCGGAACCCAAGTGAGGACGAATTCGTTTTGTTTGAAGTTGCCTTGGCGTCCGTGGAGGCGGATGTGTTTTCTTGGAATCCTTTGCACGTTCGAAAGTGATCCGATTGCAAGGAATACAACATGACAAGTTAAATGTCTTATTTGAATTGAGCGAATGGCAACAAATAACAAATATCTTGATATCTTCCTTATGGGTGAGATTAAGTGGTTTAGGGACCTTTGACCAATCGCCTCCCAATTTTTGGCATTCGACTTCAATTTTGCAATCACTCTTTGCCTTTTCTATAAATCGATAGATTAACACAAAACAAAAGAATAAAAATAAGACTATGACTAGGTCATGTACCTTCTTTTCAAGCGGCTCCCCATCATCTAAAATGAGCCCCTTCCAAACTGGATTAGTGGGATTAAAAGCTAGAGTTGGCTAACATACGCTTTAGGGTTATAAGCTAGATTTGGCCACCTCTACCTAAGAATTACAAGAAAAGTCGACTTGGACCCGAACACCGGGTCGTCTCCACTGTGAGTGGAGCCTACCGTGCCCTTTGAACAAGCCACTACAATTTTATTTTAAACCTAAAAATAACAAGTGGCTGTGGACTTGAACCCGGGTACGTGGCCCTCTCCACTCTAGGTGGAGCCGCGTGCCCCTTGAACAAGCCACTCCTTAACCTAGGAAAAATATATGATCGTGAGTGAAGTGGACTTGAACGGGTACATGGTCCTCCCCACTCTAGGTGGAGCCGACCCGTGCCCTTGAACAAGCCACTCCATCAATTTTTTTTTAACCCGCTTAAAAAATTATAAAATAAAATGCAAGCGCCATCAACTTACCAAAAGAAGGACGTGTGTAACAAGATCCCGAGGGTCCAAATCAAATAGAAAGCAACAAAGAGTTAGAAGAATAAGAACAACGGAAAAAAAAAAAGATCAAGAAGAAACAAAAAAAAAAAAAAAAAGATGAAGAAATAGTAAAACAAGAAAGAAAAAAAATGAATGAATCAAAGAAGAAGAGAAGGGTGGGAGAAAGAAGAGAAGGGGAAAGAGGAGAAAAAAGAAATTAGGGGAAGAAAGAGAAGAATGGAAGAAATAAGAGAATGAAATGGAAGAAGATAGAAGAATGGAAGAATGGAAGAGGAAATAAGGGAAGAATCAAGAAAGAAATGAGGAAAGAAGGAAAAAGAAGAAGAATGCAGAAACAAGAAGAAGAAAAAGAAGGAAAGAGATAGAAAAAAAATTTGAAATCTACACTAAATCATTCAATCCAAAAAACCATTCAATCCAAAAAGCATGATCTACTAACCTTAAAAAGAGTGCTTGCAAGTCGTTCAAGGTCAGTTCCGAAGATCGCCCAAAATAGTCGATAGAAGGAAGCCTAGGAATGGTCCAGGAAAAGACGGCCCAGCTGGATCAGAAAAACACTGCTAAGTCGCAGATGCGACGTCAGCGGCGATTTTGAAATCGACGTAATTTGAAATCGTGATATACGATTTTTGAAATCAGATATCACGGCTTAACCCCATGCGACGGACGTGTCCATGGCGACGATTTTGTTATAGCGGCGTCTAACACTTTTAATTTTTTGTGCCTTTTTTTTCATCCGATGGTCATGAAAGTTTGTCCTTATGCTAATTTGGACATTCCCGAGCCATATATGCAGTCAAAATCACATTCTGGATTTAACCAATCTTCTATTGCTACTACTTACGAATGTTTGAGCCTGGGGTGGCATGTTTGAGCCTGGGGTGGCGGTTTGATAAGTTCTCGGACGGATGTTGGATTTTTGGCCCTTATCGAGCGAGGCCCCTTGAACGAAGGATTCAACTTGGTCGGATAGGGGAACCGAGATCAGGGAGTGTGGTCTTTAAGCATCGGCCCGTGGGGCTGCCAGGAAAGGCTGCCTCGGGAAACTTTTTGGGGCTCGCCTCCTGGGGTCGGGACTCTCCCCTCTAATGAGGTGGCCTTGCAAGGTCCTGGCCTTGTTTGACTTGGGCAAGTGTACCATTTCGGCCGCCCAACAACAAAGCTGCCGGACCGTTCTAATGCAAACACTTTGATCTAAACCTTGTCCGAAATTTTTGAAAACTGGCTCTGTATGTTGGCGATGACTTAGGAAGCCTGCCGACAAAAAATCAGAATTTAATTCCGTACTATGCATTAATTACTTAATTTATGAATGTCTTGCTATCGCAAAGCTGCCCTTTACTTTTCGCTACAACGGGAGGGAGTACAGATCCAAACTCCATTCCGTCGGGTTCCCCTTGCTTCACTTCTCAACTGCATCTTATCGCCAAGTCCCAAGTGCAAAGGACCAAAACTTCGGCACCCAAAACGCGCAAACCACGCTAGAACCCGGCAACTCATAGAGTTTACGTTTGGAGGCTCTATCCTTGTCGATTCGACTAGGACCTTGCGCCGTGTCTTGGACGTAGGGGGGGGGTGTTGATGCGAGCACGGACCCTAAAACCACGGAAGCGGCTTGCCCCAAAAGTCCCTCTCGGAAGGCCCCGGGCGACGGACGCAACTTCCCTCTCCGGGAATCGTGATTCGGCTCGCCAATGGACTCGGAACCTCGACATTGCATCGGGACCAAGTTTCATAGCCAAAAGACCACCCCTTCTCGAGGTAGCGTCAAACTATCTCATGTCCAACACACTTTCGTAGTCAATTGGCCTAGGAGGTGGGTGGTCGAATCAATCGCAACGTAGGGCGTAAGTGTTTCTTTCTTTTGCAAAACCGACAGGCAACTTGGTCTCTAGGGTAATTTCGCCTCCCGGTGATGTGGCGTAAGTCGAACCGCCATTCGAACCTCCGCACGAATGGAAACGACAAAACACTTTGGTTTCTACACCGGATTGGCCGTGGGGGCCGCCAGCGGTTTGATAAGTTCTCACGGACGGATGTTGGATTTTTGGACCTTATCGAGACAGGGGCTCTTGAACGAAGGATTCAACGGCCGGATAGGGGAACCGAGCGGGGGAGTGTGGTCTTTAGCGCATGACCCGGGAGGCCGCCAGAAAGGCTGCCTGGGAAACTTTTGGGGGCCTCCGGGGTCCGGACTCTCCCCTCTAATGAGGTGGCCTTGCAAGGTCCTCGGCCTTGTTTGACTTGGGCAAGTGTGCCGCCTTCGGCTGCCCAACAACAGGCTGCCGGGACCGTTCTAATGCAAACACTTTGATCTAAACCTTGTCCGAAATTTTGAAAACTGGCCTGTATGTTGGCGATGACTTAGGAAGCCCTGCTGAAAAAAATCAGAATTTAATTCCGTACTATGCATTAATTACGAATTTATGAATGTCTTGCTACTGCAAAAGCTGCCCTTTACTTCTAACTACCACAACGGGAGGAGTACAGATCCAAACTCCATTCCGTCAGTTCCCCTTGCTTCGCGTTCTCAACTGCATCTTATCAGCCAAGTCCCAAGTGCAAAGGACCAAACTTCGGCACCCAAAACGCAAACCCCGCTAGAACTTGGCAACTCATAGGGTTTACGTTTGGAGGCTCTATCCTTGTCGATTCGGACTAGGACCTTTTAGCGTGTCTTGGCGTAGGGGTGTTGGCCTTGAGCACGGACCCTAAAACCATCCGAAGCAGCTTGCCCCAAAAGTCCTCTCCGGGAGGCCACGGCGACGGACGGGCAACTTCCCCTCGGGAATCGTGATTGGCTCTGCCAATGGACTCGAACGTCGACATTGCCCTGGGGACCAAGTTTCATGGCCAAAAGACCACCCCTTCTCGAGGTAGCGTCAAACTATCTCATGTCCAACACACTCGTAGTCAATTGGCCTAGGAGGTGGCCATTTCGAATCGCAGAGCGTAGGGCGTAAGTGTTTCTTTCTTTTTGCAAAACTGACCGTGCAACTTGGTCTCTAGGGTAATTTCGGCCTCCCGGGACGATGTGGCGATAAGTCGAATTGCCATTCCGAGCCGCAATGTCCGAACGACAAAACACTTTGGTTTCTACACGGTCGACCCCAGGATGCCAGCGGTTTGATAAGTTCTCACGGACCCGGATGTTGGATTTTTGGACCTTATCGAGGCGGGGCCCTTGAGCGAAGGATTCAACGGTCGGATAGGGGAACCGAGATCCGGAGTGTGGTCTTTAGCGCACGGCCCCGGGGAGGCCGCCAGAAAGGCCGCCTCGGGAAACTTTTGGGGCTCGCCTCCGGGGTCGGGACTCTCCCTCTAATGAGGTGGCCTTGCAAGGTCCCGGCTTTATTTGACTTGGGCAAGTGTGTACTCGCTGCCCAACAACAAAGCTGCCGGACCGTTCTAATGCAAACACTTTGATCTAAACCTTGTCCGAAATTTTGAAAACTGCCTGTATGTTGGCGATGACTTAGGAAGCCTGCCGACAAAAAATCAGAATTTAATTTCGTACTATGCATTAATTACGAATTTATGAATGTCTTGCCTTTGCAAAAGTCGCCCTTTACTTCTAACTACCACAACGGAGGAGTACGCAGATCCAAACTCCATTCCGTTAGTTCCCCTTGCTTCAAGCGTTCAATCGCATCTTATCGCCAAGTCCCAAGTGCAAAGGACCAAAACTTCGGCACCCCAAAACGCCAAACCCTAGAACTTGGCAACTCATAGGGTTTACGTTTGGGAGGCTCTATCCTTGTCGGTCGACTAGGACCTTGCGCCGTGTCTTGGCGTAGGGGGTGTTGGCCTTGAGCGGACCCTAAAAACCATCCAGAAGCAGCTTGCCCCAAAGTCCTCTCCCGAAGGCCCGGCGACGGACGGGCAACTTCCCCTCTCCGGAATCGTGATTCGGCTCTGCCAATGGACTCGGAACGTCGACATTGCCCTGGGGACCAAGTTTCATGGCCAAAAGACCACCCCTTCTCGAGGTAGCGTCAAACTATCTCATGTCCAACACACTCGTAGTCAATTGGCCTAGGAGGTGGTCGAATTTACCAGCAAAACGAGGGCGTAAGTGTTTCTTTCTTTTGCAAAACTGACCGTGCAACTTGGTCTCTAGGGTAATTTCGGCCTCCCGGACGATGTGGCGAAGTCGAATTGCCATTCCGGAGCCTCCGCAATGTCTGAACGACAAAACACTTTGGTTTCTACGGTACGGCCGGCGGGGCTTAGCCAGCGGTTTGATAAGTTCTCACGGACGGATGTTGGATTTTTTGGACCTTATCGAGGGGCGGGGCTCTTGAACGAAGGATTCAGCGGCCGGATAGGGGAACCGAGATCCCGGGAGTGTGGTCTTTAGCGTCTGACGGCCCCCCGGGGGAGCGCTGCCAGGAAAGGCTGCCTCGGGAAACTTTTTGGGGCTCGCCTCCTGGGGTCCGGACTCTCCCCTCTAATGAGGTGGCCTTGCAAGGTCCCTGGCCTTGTTTGACTTGGGCAAGTGTGCCATTTCGCTGCCCAACAAGGCTGCCGGACCGTTCTAATGCAAACACTTTGATCTAAACCTTGTCCAGAAATTTTGAAAACGGGCTGTATGTTGGCGATGACTTAGGAAGCCTGCTGACAAAAATCAGAATTTAATTCCGTACTATGCATTAATTACGAATTTATGAATGTCTTGCTCGCAAAAGGCGCCCTTTACTTCTAACTACCACAACGGGAGGAGTACAGATCCAAACTCCATTCCGTCGGTTCCCCTTGCCAGCGTTCTCAACTGCATCTTATCAGCCAAGTCCCAAGTGCAAAGGACCAAAACGGCAGACCCAAAACGCCAAACCCCGCTTAGAACTTGGCAACTCATAGGGTTTACGTTTGGAGGCTCTATCCTTGTCGATTCGACTAGGACCTTGCCGTGTCTTGACGTAGAGGGGGGGTGTTGGCGCTTGAGCACGGACCCTAAAACCATCCGGCGATTCAAGCGGTCGGATAGGGGAACCGAGATCCGGGGAGTGTGGTCTTTAGCGCTGCACGGCCCTCGGAGCGCCGCCGGGAAAGGGCGCCTCGGGGAAACTTTTTGTGGCTCGCCTCTTGGGGTTGGACTCTCCCTCTAATGAGGCGGACCTTGCAAGGTCCTGGCCTTGTTTGACTTGGGCAAGTGTGCCATTTCTCGGCCCAACAACAGTCAGCCGGGGCCAGGTACTAATGCAAACACTTTGATCTAAACCTTGTCTGGAAATTTTGAAAACTGGCATGTACGTTGGCGATGACTTAAGAAGCCTGCTGACAAAAAATCAGAATTTAATTCCTTACTATGCATTAATTACGAATTTATGAATGTCTTGCTACTTGCCAACAAATTTTGCCCTAGACCGTTCAATGCTACCTATTTGATCAGAACTTTATCCGAAAATTCTAAAAATTTGCCTGTATGCTGGGGATGACATAGGAAGCCAACTGACAAAAAATCAGAATTTAATTCCATACCATGCATTAATTACGAATTTATGAAGCATGAATGCAAAAGAACGCATAACTAAAAAATTCTGCATCGAAAAAAGGTGGAATTTTGACAAGCGGTGCAACGTGCCGGTGCGGACATGAGAAAAACATTTCACTAGGATATGCAGTGTTGGTGCACGATGAAATAGCTCTGAGTCTTCCAGAGCTCACATGCTGCCACAAAAGTTCTCTTACGAAGGCCCTGGCGATGGACGAGCAATTTCCCCTCTCCAAAACCATGATTTGGCTCTTCCAATGGACTCAGAATATCGACATTACCCTGGGGACCAACTTTCGTGGCCAGAAGACCACCCTTGTTCTCCAAAAAGAACAAAGTACACTAGACGTCCGTGGGCGTCAGCGTGGCGATCCGTCCGTAGCGGCGTCCACGTCGCACAAAAGTGGCGCCACGCGATGCGGCGTGGTGCACTGGCGTGACAGATCCGCCCGCGTCCGCGGTGTCGGAGCGTCGCACCACCGTCGCATCACGGCGATATGCAACGATGACGTCGCATTGACGTCGCATGGTCACGTTATTTGCGACGTCACGTCGCACAGACGTCGCAAGCCCACGTCGCTAAATGTCCATTCTCTTGTTAAGCCCAGGTTTGCCAAAACTTTGGGACTCTTGAATTTGGTATATCTGATTTATGCCCGGGCCGTCGTGTTGAGTATGAGTGGCAAGGCATATTTCATCACATTTATTGATGATTTTCGGGAGAACAAAATGTTATTTTTTGAAATCGAAGGATCAAGCATTCGTGCATTCCAATTGTATCTAGCGAGTGAGCGAGAGGCGTCTAGGAAGTTGAAGCGCTTGCGCTCTCAGTTCAAGGGGAGAATATTTATGCGGGCCATTCATGGTTTTGTGCGAGAAAGGGATTAGGCGTCAATTTACGTGCGGGATATCTGCAGTGAGAATGGCATCGCAGGAGAAAAAACGGGACCCTTATGAGCGGTAAGATCTATGTTAAAACATGCGAGGGTTGCCTAACTATCTCCGGGCGAAGCGGTTCGGTACATGTTACATTCAAAATAAATTGCCGTCACCGGTATCCAAGGAAGAATTCCTGAAGAGGTATGGTCTGGTAAAAAACAATCTGTAAAGAGACTGCGTGCATATGGTTGTTTAGGGTATATGCATGTGCCAGAAGAGTTGCGGTCCAAACTAGATGATCATAGCATAGAAACATATTTGGTTGGGTATGAGGACCAAGGATACAGACTATATGATCCTAAAACCAGGAAAATTTATATAAGTCGGGATGTGGTATTTGACGAAACTAAATTTTATAAAGATAGGGCAATTAAAAGTGATGTGTCAGAAGAAAAAGAGAAAATGCAGCCCTGGGCACTAGAGGGATGGTTTGACGATGAAGATGATGATGAAAATGAAACAGGAATTCAAGTACAGGATGGAGGTATGGAAAGCCCTATAGAAATAGGAAGTAGTGACACAGAAGAACATGTAGTAGAAGAGGGAGAGAATGGTATAGAAGATGTTACTGTGGAAGAACAACAACCAATAGAAGAAATTCAAGTTCATAGCCGCAAAAACCGATGCGAGAGAATTTTGAAACAAAAGCTCCCATTGATATATCGAAGTATGGAAGAGATGAGCATGGGAGGAGCACTTTCGTGGAGCGCCAGACTTCAAAGAAATTTGAAGCCTATGAACTTGGAAGAAACACGCTAGAGAACAGCGGCAAAGCAATCTTTGTGTGTTAAAGAAACACGAAACTTTATGATGATGAGGCTGTCAATTCTCCTAATGCAGACAAGTGGAGGAAAGCCATGCAAGAAGAACTCGAGTCGTTCAAGCAGACAGGTACCTATGATCTCACACCCAGGCCAAAAGGTAAAAATGTGGTCGGATGTAAATGGATCTTTAAAATAAAAAGGGAGCTGATGGAAACATTGAAAGATATAAAGCTAGATTGGTGGCTCGAGGATTTACTCAAGAATTTGGTAAAGATTATCATGACACCTTTTCCCCTATTGTTAAACTAACAAGTTTCGCGGGCTTTGATTGCTATAGCGGTTGAGCATGATTTAGAGCTCGACCATATGGACGAAAACGGCTTTTCTCAATGGGGATTTAGAAGAGGAGATTTATATGGAGCAACCAAATCGGTTGAGGTGCAAGGAAATAAGGTGCGCAAATTGAAAAAAAGGCAAATGTATGGGCTTAGGCAAGCAGCTAGACAGTGGTGCGTATGCATGAATAGCTTTCTGTTATCGCAGGGGGTTTGAAAAGTTGCAAAGTGAAGGTAATCTCTACATTAAAAGGGTAGATGATAAATTTTGCATCATAGCATTGTATGTAGATGATTGTGTTATGAGTGCTAGTGATGAAAAGTTTATGGATGAGTGCAAAAATGTGTTGAGAGGTAGATTTGTGATGAGTGATCTTGGTAAACTAAAAAAAACTTTTGGGCATGGAGGTTTATAGAGATAGACAAACTGGAGAATTGGCTTTTAACACAAGTCAAGATATTAAGAAGATGTTGATACTTTTCTATGGGTGAATGTAAACCAAAGGCCGACTCCTCTTGTGGTTGGTAAGAGAATTTCGGAGATTTGTCCCGATGGTGAGGAGGAGAAAAAGAAAATGCAAGGAATACCATATAGGGAACTTATCGGAAGTTTGCTTTACGCGGCAAATGCCACGAGGCAGGATATTGCATTTGGTGTAAATTTGTTGAGTAGATATCCTGAATAACCCGGGATGGGAACATTGGGTTCTTTGCTAAAAGCGTATTCTTAGGGTACTTGAAAGATACGATGCACCATGGTATTTGCTATGCTAAAAGCTTTTTGTGATAATCCTAAAGTAGTTGGCTATGCGGAATTGACCGGTTATACGAATCGGCGGATTGGGGGGGAGACCTTGATGAGCGAAAGTCCACAACGGGATACTTGTGTAAACTTAATGGTGCGTTGATTTCTTGGTGTAGTAAAAACAAAATTGTGTGGCTATGTCAAGTCGAAGAGTGAGATGCATTTCCGCCTCCGGGCGAAAGCAGAGAAATAATTTGGTTGAGGCGATTATTGCAAGAATTGGGAGAGAAACAGAACTGCCAACAAAGTTGTATTGTGACAATAAAAGTTGCATAGCAATTGCTAAAAATCGAGATTGCACTCAAGAACAAAGCACATTGATCCGCATTATCATTTTATAAGAGAAAGTGGTAGCCGTGGGTTGATCCGCAATATATTCCCTCTCGCTAAAACAAGAAGCGTACATATTAACAAAAGCATTGGCGAAAGTAAGCATGGATATTTTCGAGAGATGCCATAGGTATTAAACCGATAAATGCCGGGTCGAGGGGAGTGTTGAAAATGTTCACATGGGTCTGCATTTAACATCCAAAGCATTTAACATTAATGACTCGTGGCATTAGAAATGCCGGTGGGTCCGGAATAAAGATGGGTCTGCCTCAAAAAAGGCAAATCTGAGAAGAATACTTAGAGGCGGAAGGGAGAGGCACGCGATTGGAATGCAGTGGAAACAACAAATTGAAGAATCGAAGGTTGAAGCCCGAGCTTGAATAGCGAAATCGATATTCAGTGGAGATTGTTGCGGTCGGTTAGAGGCGAGTAAAAGCCTTCGTCGCCGCTTTTGAAATCCGGGACCGAAAGTGTTGCGGTCGGATATGAAGTTAATCCGGCCGCGGTCGAAGTTCCCGCGGTCCCGAAATTCTTGTCGAACTCTGGATTGGAAAGCCCGATTGTGAAACCAGATTGGGTGCTGGTGTGTGGGAATGTCAGATCCCAAGCTGATTGGATCCTGCTGCAGGTACCGCAGCCAGTTTGTATCAGAGGAAAAGAAGCTTTGCTAAGAAGGAAATTTTGCCCGGTAAGTTCAAGAATAGATTGAGTTTATCTTCTGTTGCCTTGAATTTCCAACAAAACATACCTGTAGCTCCTTAGGATCTGATGAGCAAGGATTAGAGCTTCAACGTTACGGACATACTGGCGAGCACTTGCTGCGACTTCTTCACGATTGAGAGGCTCAAACACGAATTATTATGCACTTTTCATGTTGCTTAGGGATTCCTGTTGCTAGATAGAAAGAGCCTGCTCATATTACTTCTCATTGTCCTTTGTTCTACAGGAAGAGCCTACAGAAGTTGGCTTGCAAAGCTATTTAGGATTATGTGCTTCTTCATGCAGGAAATGGGTGGCTGTTGAACCTAAGCAAAAAGATAGCTAAACCTACAAATTTTTTGGAATTATATTGAAAACTTTGTGAAAGTTGAACCAAACTACTAAAGTTTGGCTAAAATAAGAAAAATACCTTGAAAAATTGTAGATACTTTTGCAGATCCTTTAAAACATTCAAGTCATCTGCAAACCTGCTACCTTCTCCACCTTCCAGAGTAGATGCCAAGTCCAAGGTGCGGGATAAACAACCATATCCGTCCTGCTATGTAGAACTTAGAGCCTGCATAACAGGGATAATGATTCAGATGAATTTACCATACTTACCAGGCGGTTTACTAGTGGAATCACACGGGAACCAGATGGTGAAAAAGGCACATCAGCTGAAACAGCAGCATCTACGGGAGCAAATACTCACTGTGCACAGGCTCCAAAGGCATTGTCGTCACTTCCACTGCACTGCACAAAAAGGTGATTTAAGTTTCAGAAACTGGAGTTTACATCTGATCAGAGATGGTATCTTTTTCTCGAAGGCGGGGCGGATGTCTCTAGGTAAGATTTGGACCAGCTTGAGTACCATGTCCCTCCAATTTTATCACTTCTAGGAACTTCAAGAATCAGTTAGTCTGTTAGTATTTTTTACTTGCTGCATGCACAATTTCCAATATTACTTCTTCTTCCTCTGAGGAATACATTAGGGGCAGAGGGATTTGCCCAACACAAATGCCCTCTCTGGATAGCGCCAAATTGTAGCTGCTCTTACTCGCCCAAAAGCATCCTAGCTATTATGCATGCAGGCATGCCCCATACTTTCAATAAAACTGAAACCAAGATCTGGAATACCATACAGTGGGTTTTTTCTCTTGTGACCAATCTCCAACACTTGTAGATTTATGAATTGGAGATGCCTTTGGTTCCGGAAAGCATTTAAAAAAACAACCACCACGTCCTACATCAAAACGTCATGGGATGAAGCTCTCTTTAACGAATTTGGTATAGGAAAACATGCGATTACTTCTTTTTTTGACCAACATCCGCAGAGAAGACGAAAATCGTCCTTTCCTTTGAACAACACCATTTGACTCCATCTTCACCTCCATCATTATTTCCGGTGATTGCCATATGGCATTCAAAGCGCTTTTGTTAGATTTTCTGGGCTTATAGTAAAACTACATGATAAAAAGGAAACACCGCCTAATGATGATCTTGCTAGAACCGATGATCCATTTGCCATGCGGCACTCTAACATGCTTCCATTAGATGTTACGACTTAAAACTCCAATTTAGCCAAAACCCGGATGCTTGGTCATCGCCGAAGCCCCATTCAACATCATCACCGGGATTTGCTTTTGGTGCTAGGAACCGCCGATCAACCAAATACGTGGAACATTGCCGTCTTTGAAATCTCCAATAAACGGAACCTCGACAATACCATAACCAAAGTTAAGCTTTTCATGGGCGGACCAAGAAGCCCGCTGCAGAAGAAGATAATGAAAATGCTAAAAACTTTTTTGTCACGACCCAAGCAAATCAGTAAA
This sequence comes from Isoetes taiwanensis, assembly GCA_021234155.1. NCBI lineage: Eukaryota > Viridiplantae > Streptophyta > Lycopodiopsida > Isoetales > Isoetaceae > Isoetes > Isoetes taiwanensis. The sequence continues at coordinate 391,052 of JAJEKV010000256.1, forward strand.
TGTGCATTGCCACCTCATCGAGACGCGTCGTAGAAAATTAAAAGTACGGCATCCCACCATTAAAAATTTAAAAACAAAAAAAATATACAACGTATAAGGTGGTGCCACTTCTTAATAGCATTTAATTTCAATGAGCTTTGTATGAATGGACAAGATCAAACCTCTAAATCCAACAGCCTAGATGAAAAGCCCCAATAAATCGACGGTCCAGATGAAATGCCCCAATTTCAAGGGCTAAGATTAAAAGCCCCAAATAAGAGGGTGAACGGCCACGATTTCTCACGTGCCCGATCAACGGCCCAGGGATGGGGTGCATGCCCCATGCATGCCCCATGCATGCCCCATGCATGCCCCCCCATCAAATCCAAGGGCTATTGTCGCGACACCTCAAAAAATCGACGGCCAGGATGAATCTCTACAAAACTTTCACCCCCCCATAGGACCCATAATATAATTGTATATATATACAAGTTTTTGTACTATCAATGGGTTTATCAAACGGCTGATGAACATTGAAGAATAAAGTTCGTGATTAAGCAAATCAGTGCGTAAAGTTCAGTATGCCTTTAGTGGCCGGAAACATTTAAACTCAATTCCTCGCATAATAGCTATTCAATGAAGGTCACCATTGTTTATTAATACCTCTCAGCCATGGCTGATGAACATCTATCCCTTTCGTCCCCAGCACCATGGCACCTTACACCTTCGTGAAGAACCACTATCAAGATTGACAATGTATATAATCGCCGTAAATTGCAGAAATTAGAGAGCACATCATGCAATACATTTATAATGGCACTATGTGCTAAATTCACAAGACATTTTATTAGAAAGAGTTGCAAATAGCTATGCAATGGAGGCATTATAAAGAGGTCTCAAACCTTCCAAGAACTTTTATTTCCAAGTGAAGAAGCTGGGCTTCCAATCCATATGGTTGAAAATATTACAGTCATGGAATGAGTTAGCATTCACGATACAAATAGGCTGCAAGTTAAGTCACATATATATGGGTTCCACTTTCTCGAGGTTACATTAAATTTTTTTAGAAGTTCAATTTACGTGTTTGAACTTTTTTAATCTTATTCAATTAAACCCATAGGGAGCAAATTCGGTAGGGGTGTAAATCTTAGGTATATGCGTAGATGTTATTTTTGGGATGCCACTTCTAAAAATAATTGAAAATGCAATATGGCGATTATCGTCTAGTGTAGATGTCCAGGTAATTTTTAACAAAATAAGCCATGTTTTTTTAACAAAGTAAGCCATGCGAATCAAAAATTCTTTTGTGAATGTAAGCGTTATAGACCAGGTGAATAGTGCAAAGGTCTAAGAGGAGGGAAAATGTGCAGGGCTCTAGAAATGCAAAAACCTCAAGACTTAAATCCATCTGAATGTATAATGAAAATGAAGCTAGAGTATCCTGAACTCATAGCATATGTTCCCCTCTTTGCACGCATGAACTAACTAACAAACACTAACGTTTTATACAACTTAAGACTAGAACAACGTCGTATGTTCTACAGTGAAGACAAACCCTTTTCAAATCCCTTACCTTCACTAGTGTTATTTGCCGGTTTCAAGGAAATGCCGTCATGAAAACATGTATCATAGCTTTTAGGTAATGAATATGTTAATCAATTGGAGTTGCATGTAATCTTTGCAAGAACATGTATCACGGTTAGAGATTAAAACTCCATTGCCAAAAGACTTAGCATGAAAATGGAATTGAGGAAAAACAACCAAAATATCAGGAATCACATATGAATGTCTCATATCCTGCCACATGCATATTGGGTACTAATTTACCTGGAACTTTTTTCCTTGACTATTCAAGTTCATAAAGTAGTACGGTTTCATCACTTGGAGGCTTGAATGAGCATCTTGAGGGCACGCCCTTATGTGCACGCTAAATGGGGAATAAAGAATTTGCTTTGAAGATCAATGGTGGGTCCTAAGGATTGCTCATGATGCGGTGGATGATAAAAATGCAGAAATAGTTTGTGTTGTAATGTGATGAGTTGACTTATACCGACTTTATACTTACCGGGCGAGTAATTTTAATTGCTTTGGAGACTTTGAATTGCAAAAGCGAGCTGCATGCGGGGGAGAACTACCCGTCTTAAGCCCGACCAATTTTTCTTCTTACGATTTTGCCATATCATAGAAGATTTTGAGGCAATAAGCTCCAGATTTGCGAACCTGCAAAATAGACATGGATTATCAGAATGAGAAGCCAAAATAGACAAAGAAAGTCGGTCTTATGAATGCTAGAATCACCCATCAAGATCCAAACGACCAGACAATGCAAAATCTGTACAAATTGAAGTATTTGCAAATTAACAATCATGTTCTTTGCTGGCCAAAATCATATGCAAAGCTTCCTTAAATGTCCCATGTTCGTATGCATATACAACTCTTTTGGAAAATCATCATTCAACGTAATTCCTGCCATAATCAGTGCCGGAAATTTCTGTTTATGGATAAGGCAGTACTCACAGTTGATTGACCTATAAATCCATGTTATACACGGTCCATGTAGCCAAAATTCCAACGATGTCCGCATCAAACCTGCCATATAAGATCTGGCATGATAACAGCAGAAAATTACTGATATGTATGTTTTAACGAAACTATTTCACTTTTGGTTTAATTTAAAGCGCTGCAAATAACAGCAGATCATTAGTCATGTTTTATCCAAGTATAAATTTTACTTCAAGGCAGTAAGTTATGAGTCTAACCTCGAAGCCCAATTAGACTCTGATCAACAGATACTCTAGCTTCAACTACCAGACATCTATTTTGACTTAAAATTCAAAAAGCTAATCAGCATATACAACATCATTTTGAGTTGTAACAACCCTTGGGGAAAACTGTAGTTGCAAAGCGTCATTTCTGAACTTCTGTTTTGTGTAGCATGGACTGCTGTGCAAAATCATACGCAGAGAAATGACCGCCAGTCACATGATCGTGGCAGAGACTTTCATTTAGGAATAAAGACAGTGAACAGAAAATTTAGGGGTGGCTAATGCTGATTGATCAGAAATGTGTAGGGCTCATGCATATCAACTTAGAAAGTCTCTTTCGCAAATTAGTTAACGAATCTTAGAAGCATGTTGCTTCATACAGTGATCGCCTACGTCAAAAGACCAAGCAAAAAATGGCCAGAGAAAAATAACTAATTACACAATAAGGAAAGCATGGATGATAGAGGGCAACAGAACACTTCACAAGAAACAATGCAAACGGAAGAGACTTCATAGTTAGCTATCCGAGGCGTCTCAAACAGAATGGAATTTGAGTTAAATTGGGTGGGTTGAGTAAATGGTATGCCGAAATATTATGCCTCTTAAAAAGCCTCAAGAAATAGACCGACGATGTTTTAGGCCCAGAAAATGAACTATTGACATTGAATTGCCAAGTTAGAGCCAGATTACATTTCCCTTCTATTTTTCAACTCATTCTGGGTTTAAATTAGAAAAAAAAGTGCCTTGAGAGGGTAACACCGATAATTCTACAGATCTTGAAAGCCAAAAAGACAAAGCAAACTCTTACCTGATCCACTTGAAGCACTTTGAAGAACTGTACAGACAGATTTGGCAGCTAATTTTATGGCCAAAACCTGATGTATGACATGGGAATTAGTGAGACATACAAAGTTTGTTAATGAAACGCACTTTGTCAGAAATAAATCCGGATATCTTCCGGACACCCTTTGAATTTTGTTCTATATCAACACCCGGTTAAGATCAATTCACCAAGTCTCTTAATGATTTCTTTGCTTCAAGTCCGTAAATTGCCACTCGCTTGCTTCTCACTCTACAATACAAAGATCCTCATCATTCTTTGTCAAGGATTCTTAGTCAACATGTACGAGGAAAACAGGCAACTTTAATTCGGCCCGAGTATGCGTTTTGCAAATGTCTAGGACCAGTACGCTTAGGACCATCTCGCATAGATTTTGTATATTACTTCGAAATGTGGACACGAGAATACGTGAATCGATGAATCCATGAGGTGCGTCAATGATCTACGAAAGTCGTTTATACGTGGCACTTGATTTAGCAAATTAGGCAAAACGAATTGAATACTTAGACAATTGTAATAGAAGAAAATTGTGATATGAATTGTTGTCTGGTGAAGGAGTCTACATGGCAAAAACTTTATAAATGAGTTGGGCTTTACATAGATTCTCCAAAATTAATGATTGCCAGATTCACACTCACTGTATTAGCAACACCCTATTCTATTCACGATTAAGCCAAAGCTTGCACTAGCCTTAACTCATTTGTGCAAATCACATTAGAGCTCGCAAAGCCAAGGATGGAGAAAGCCTTGACTTATGATTTGGTTTGAAAATCGTTATTTCTATGTCGGGGTTGTTAAGCCAAGAGGTCTTGCTTTCATTCGGCATTATTCACCATACCACACACCGGCCCTTGAGAAAGATTGACATAAATCTAAAACTTTTTGTCTTCAAGTGGATAGCAGCTTACAAAAGTCACAACTGTAACTAATTCTTACTTCGCCTCAACAAACTAGGCCATTTCGCTAAACTGCCTCTGCTCAGGAATCTTGATCCAAGGCGAGCAGGCTTTTAACAAAAGCCCCTTCTAATTTGGTTCAATATAGGCTGACTTTGAATACGAGAGTCTCTTTTTCTCAAGAACACAAAGCTGCTGTCACAAAATATTCAGACATCCTTTCAAATTGCAAGAGCACAAAGCCGTTGTCACAAAATATTGAGATATCCTTTCAAATTGCAAGGCAAATTTGTTTCCACTGTAGTGTTCAAAGGGGCGGATTATCAAATCCTACCTGAATTAGGATAAAAGCCCCATGGACAGATCTCTCTTATTTTTGCCTTTCTCTGCAGAGTTCAAATTTCTTACTCCATAATCTCGTACAGTTTTTTAATCTAGCCTACCACATGTTTGGATCCGTAATTGCCTCACTCTATCAGGCAGAGTTGCCATTGTATGTACATACAGAATAATCTATACCCCAACTTCAGACTGAGGCATGATCATGGCCAAAGACTACAAAACAGCCGCAGGCAGATTAATAAGCTTTTAAGCGACCTGCAATGTTGTTCCAAATTTAGCTTTGGCCAATCAATATAACACAATTAGAATACCTGCCCAGGTAGAGGAGTCCTTGCAATCCCAAAAACTGTCTGCTCTTTCCATATGGATAAACAAATGAAATTTTGGAAGAAGGGGGCACAACGGATGCAGAGCAAATATGCAAATTTGTAATCGCTAGAGCAGTCTTAAGCGCAAACAGACGCTGATATTTGGATCATGTTAAAAATCCAACAAAAGGGCGTTAGAATTTTTCGGGGTTTTCTACAAAGCGTTGAAATCCAAGCGGCGAATCTGGAAAAATGCAAATAGCAAAATCATAAGTCATAACATTCCCAAATCTTTAAATGAACTGTATGACTCATCCGTAGCATCTAGATCATGTTGGGCGTCAAGAAGGGCTCGGTCTTGCCACGGTAAATAATCTCATCTAGTGAATACTCCTCATCCGTGGATTCTCCGGTGAAAGGGGGCACATATTTGGCGAGAAAAAGAATTAGGTGGTGCTCTCAATCCATGTAAGCTTGAGCTTCATCCCTAAAATTCTCATCGGATCTTTTGAAAAATGTAGCGCCCATTAGAAGCCAAATCGCGCATTTCCTTTGACGAAACAGATTCCAAACTTACATGTTGTCCAGACTCCTTATGCCCAGCCATGGCAGCACGATTATGGTTAATCATCCGTTTTTTGTTGTGGTAGCCACCCATTTGCACACCCCACATTTTCGAGCTCCCAAGTTTCATTGGCATGGTTTTGCATGGTGCAGGAAAATGGCCTGATGGACGTGATACACCAAACCCTTCACTCCTCTGGATCAGCCTCTGTTCTGGCCGAATATACATAGAAACCTATGCCAGCAATGCCAACGATCCTGCAGGGAAAAATGCACAAATCAATAGCAAACACTTATGTGCAAATGGTCATAGAAACTTCTACTGCCGAATGTGGCTTATAAAGGCTAAAAAACAATGATTGAAGTGCAAGAGCCATACCTTATATGGTCGGAAATAGAAATGTGTGCAGAGCCGGATTGACATGCAGCATGCACTCTAGAGCCTTGGGACGAGATCCACAGCTCTGATCACAACGGTCTTACACAGCCGCAAAATTATCGATTGAAAATTCTCTGTTTCATCGCATTCTGCAAGAGGTCGCCATGGCTATGTGTTACAGTAAAATAAAAACCATAAATCTTGAACTGACAGCAAAGCCCCTACGATTCTTAATAGTCTGCAAGGTAAGCTCAATGATCTCCCAGGCTCCTTTGAATCCCTAGCCGGAATGCAAAACCGATTCTTTAAGGGGCCATAAAGATCAATTAGCAGACTACTCTGGTTTTCTATTGAGAATTTCTTTACGAAAGAAAAAAGCTGTTGATTCTTGTCTCACGTACACATGATCTGGCCTCCTCTTTCTGAAACGACCTATGCAAGTATGGGAAGTAGACGGAAATGCCTGCAGAATCGGAATAACTCAAAGCGAAAACCAAAGAAAAGATCTCAAAGCGCCATAGCCAGCCGACCGGTAAATTAGTGCCTCGGAAAGCTTACAGGAGATACCTTAACTGCTTACCATCCGGCCGCCATAGCCGGACAGATCTGCCCCGTAGTCCAGTTCGAAAAAATGCCGCTCCTTTCCTTTTTCCTTTGCAATTTTTTTTTTTAGAATCCTTAACAATTTTTGTGCCATTCGGTCAACCTAGCATTTAATGTTAACCTACTTAATCGATGGCTTAAATCAAACCCCCAAAATCCAAATGCCCCAAGTATGGCACGTCATGGTTAAATATTAAAAAAAAAAATAATTGCATTTAATACACTGCCAGTAAGATCGTGCCACCTCATTATATTGCATTAAATATAAGTGGCTAAACCTGGACCGACGGCTCAGATTAAATCCCCAAATCTAACGGTCGAAAACAAAAGCCCCAAATAAAGGAGCTTTCTGGGTGGCGCAACGTGGGCCGTCCAGATCTGAGATGGACGGCCGGGATCAGATTATCTACATTCAATATAATTGTATATATATAGGTGATAGGTGATATATATATATCATTAATATATACAAGAAATTTATCGCGGCGGCCAAGGCCGCCGCGAACATTTCTTTGGTTCCAAACCTGCATAGTTGGACTTGCTATTTAAATGAAATATTTAATACTATTTTGCTAGTGGTCAAAGGCATCTATGTTAGATGCTTTTTATGATTCATGCTTATAGGCAAGGTCTATTTTTTAAAGCACTCTCAAACAACCTAAGGTGGCTATTCATGATTCTAAAAATTCCATCATTGAGCAAAAGCTAAGGTATTTATGCATGGTTTTAAAAATTCCATCATTGAGCAAATAAGTGGGTTGCCACTAGATGTTGAATAGGGTTTATTGTTGGCAATTATATTGTTCTTGTGATGCACGTGTAATGGCTTTTTAATCCTTAAAGCTAAATCAAGGGGTTGAGTTACATGCTGAAAACTGTTGTGGGTATTGCAAATTCTTTCGATTCTATTCCTGAGATCCATCGAAAGTCCTTGATGCTGAGATACCATGGCTCAATCTGGACTCAAGCAAAAAAAACCAGACAAATAAAACTCAAAAACCCAAAATGAAGGGCTTGAAGTTGTGAAGCCTTACAACTCCTCAATAATCACGAGCAAATATTTTGAGTTATGCACAATGTATATTGAGGGCTTGGACGTAGATCCGGATAATGCAATTTCTCTCTTTCTCTCACATGAAGGGCTAAGTCGATCTAAAATTGGTCAATAGCAGTAGGTTGAAAGGCGCAATGCTGCCTCGACTTCATGACCAAAGCGTACATAAGCCCTTCTTAGGTGTGCATATTCGCATTCAATAGTTGGTTTGTAGGAAGCCTCCAATGTTCTAATATTAGGTTATATTACGTGCTCAATGAGTGTTTTTCTCTATAGTAGAGCAGTTCGTTCTTGTCCAACATAGTTAGAAAAAAAAAAAAGTATCATTAATCGAAAACCGATGCTAACATAAGTAACATTTTCTATGGCAATTGATTTTTGTTTATGTAGCCAAAGCAGATTCCCCATGGAAAAGCGGGTCACTAAGCTACTTACGTATGAAATAGTTCCTCAATTTCTTATCCGCTTTGTCGATTAATGCAAGCCTAAGTGGTAGCACTCTTCTTTAGGAGCAAACTTGGCAATTAGAACCTTGGTCACCTTAATGACTTTCATAGGCCGTTTCTAACGCCATAATCATAACCTACCGGGACATTACAAACAATAAAGATTGCCCCCGCTGCGGTATACCAAGCAATTCGTCACTAATACGATGAATTAAAATGGCACATCATCCGAGAGCAAAGAACCCACGCAAGAAATACTATGTCAAGGCTTCAATAAAGTTTGTTTATAAATGTTTCAAATGATGGCACACATGCACAACAGCTCTAGTCAATTTATGGTTTTGGTTGCCTCCCATAACATTTGGGGCAATCAACTTAAGGAACCTACCTATTTGACGAGAGAAGCTACAAACCGATGCAAAGCTTACCAAAGGTCGTGCTTTACTATCATGTGAAGCTAATTTCCAAGATGCTCGACCAAGCGACCAACATATATTGGTAGAATTAAAACCTAGAGGCATTTCAAATCCTCCAAATGTTCTAAAATTGCTGAAGTGAAATCGGAGGAGATTAATGAGTGAGCCATAAATATTCTAAAATCTAAATATTTCCCAATTCAATGTAGAAGCGTAGAGGCATGCATTAAAATGTGTATCTTTAAAATGTTATCTTTCCACGTTCTATAATGGAAATAACAAGTATAACTTCTATTCTAGCTAGTGTGACTATCCGGCTCTCCCCGAAAGTCTCGATTAAGGGTTGATTTGCTTATAATAAAGGCAAAGCGGGCTATTATTGATTCCGTGGAGAGCAATACAAAAATGGCGAGGGAATGTTCAGCCCTTGGCAATTTCTAATCCTAACACTTCATTGCCATGCAAGAAGGTTAGATACATGTTGATTTGAAATCAGATACACAAAGTTAAAGAATCACAAGCGAGGAGAAAAAGACTAGTGACACACCACCATGCAAGGTTGGAGTTTGGCGTCTTTTGGTCGACAATGATGTCGTGATCCGGTAGCAATCGCATCTATCATTTGCCCGACATAACAAGTATTGATGATGGATGCATTTATGACTTTTCTTGAGAAGAGTATAATCAACCGGTAGTATTATATTATGATGCGGAGATGCATTCAAAAGTGGGCTGCAAATTCACCGAATAAAATATTTGCTACCTCGATACCATGCGGAGGTTGAAGCTAGCGTCTTTTACTAAAACAATGGCGTCATGACGGGTAGCAATCAAATCTACCATTGCCGACGGCAATGATTGATGATGGATGCATATTAAATGATATAAATGCACAAAGTAAGACCTTGTGCTCCGCGATAGCAATGAAGACTAAGATTCGCAAACCGTGCAAATTTGCTCCTCGAGAGTGGAGCAAACGGTTTTTTCGGAATTCGAGGCAGTTTTAGGTTAAATCGTGATGAATAGGCGTGTGTAGAACAGTAAGAACTAGTGCTGCGTAGTGACTTGGCGAAGGACAAAAGCGGAACTGAAAAAAGAAACTCACAGGCGACATACCTTAAGCGGAGGCGATCTAACTTTGTAACTAACAAAAAAATTTGGGCGATTAACTCTTTTTATACTCAAAGAAAACCACGAAGTTTCAACACGCAATGATCTGCCATGATTTGAAATATCCGGATGTGGGATGCGTTGTGCCACTTCTTTATCTTCGTCCATTTTACCAATCCCTAATGGCAAATGGAAGATTTATACGTCTTTGGAAACACAGAATAGATCGGGAAAAAGCGTGGCGGCAGAGAAAAAACGTCCCTTTTTTTAGCTATTTTTTGCCCCCCGAAACACAGAATATGCTAACGAATCTTGCCAATAATAATTACATGTGTTAGATAAACTTATTTTATGGGGGGGGCATGTATGTAACATGGGGGTCATATATATAGAGATTAATCCCATCCGTTCAAATCGCGAAATCTAAGGTTGAGATCTTTCCACCTCATGGGGGTGTGTGAGGTCATGTATGGGCATGCACCCCATGTGACCACCGTCGGATAAAGGGACATTACATCTTAGCCCTTGGTTTTAGGGGAGAGAAGGTGCCAAGAAATTCTACCGTATTTATGGGGATAGCCAGGCCATTGAAAGATGTGCTTGGGCATTAAGATAGAACTCTAATGTGATTTGACGTAAGATGTGTGTAATTTTTATTGAAAGACACGTAGAGCATGAAAGTTCGATGGGTATTACATTATTATACAAAAAAGAGAAAAATATTAATGTTGGATGTGATACTAAAGTGAGGTGACATGCAAAATGCAAAGACATAAAGTAAAAGAACACGCTTCCAGAACTTTCTTTCCATTTCTAGTCCATTGCATTGCTTGCTTTGCGGGTCTTTGTCGGCTAACTGCGTCCATTTTGCTGGGTGCAATCTGCTTCCGGGCTTCTCTATCTGAAATTTTACCTTTAGTTCATTAGTGGTTGTTTTCTTACGGGGCCGGGGTTAACTTGGAGCAAGCTATCGGGTATAGATCGGTTTGATTCATTGGTGAAGGTTGGAGGACCCGACCGGCGCAAGACATCCGCATTTGTATTGCAGAAATTTGTTTGGAGTCGAATTTCACAAGAACACGTAAACAAATTAGGGCTTTTGCTTTTGCATTGATAGATGTTAGATTTTATTAAGAATCGACTGTCCATGAGAAAAAACATGACTAATCCGTTGGTTTTTTTTTTTTATGCAGCATTTATAGCAAAGCAGCATTGCAAGCAAAGACAGAGATTTGAACTCAAGAGCTTCTCTTATAGTCGAAAAAACGGCAAGAAAAACAACGCTAAAAATTTCCCTCGCCCCATTCGCCAGGACTATCTCCACCGGACTGTATGATTTTCGCCGCCGGAGCTTTTGGTTTGTATATAGGTCAGATTTATAGTGCCTTCTTGCGCAGGGATTTTGGGGATCACTATTATTCTACCAATCGTGTCAACTTGGTAGAGCTCTATCTGTAGGCATCCATGTTTACTTTTGAAGGTAAAGATTCAAGGCGTGCTCATAGCATTGCTGCAAAGCTTATTGGCTGTCTTTTCCAACTCTATTATTGATTTCCAGCCATCTGGTGCTTATGGCGGTCTTCTTGTGTTTGTAAATAGCAGTTAGCCAGCTGTGGACGAAACTCATCTTTTTTTTTTTGGGTACGTATTTTTATTGTTTGCATTTCTTTTTTATAGCTTTAGATCCGTTCTTTGTTGACAAGTTCATCTTGCCGTCTTTGCAATTAATTCCTTTTTTGAGTCTGCGGTGCAGGGATGGAGCCTGCATCATTTCCAAGATGAGTTGGGCTAGTTTCCAAATCGGAAAAAGCTTTTCGTGACAATCTTTTTCCTGTTTTGAAAGTCTTTTGTCTGGGCTGTAAACCGAAAGTCTTAGGGCACTGCATCTTTTCCGACATCACCGGATGCAATTATCCGGATCTCGAGCGATTTGGAAGGCAGAATTAGACAGCTCCCAACCTTTTTTTATTATAGCCCCAGATAAGGTGCATTTAATGCCCCAGTGAACTGACTTATTCCGATGGGCAAGAAGACATAGTGCAGGCAGCCATATCCAAGCCCCTAGTAAGGTAGTTATTTCCTTCCCCATCTTTAGATAGACTACGTTGCAATTATGGAATTTGCCTTTTCCATTTCCTGTATTCTAAAACATGTGAAGTATGTGGTTGATGTTTCTGTGACATTTGTAGGGAACTCTTAAGTCTTGGGTTGTCCATGTTCTACAAATTGTATGCTCTTGGATGGAGTTTTTAATCTCTGACTGTGAAACTGTTCTTGCAGGACAATGACATGCATTAGATGCAATTCCAACCTCTCGATGTTATCATTTGTTCAATGTGCCTTGCTTTCATATGTCACTGCAACGGAGCATTCTGCTGATTGCAAAAAGACAGGAGATGCATGATACATGCAACTAGAGGCATATGAGAAACAAGGTACAGACAGATTGCTTTCTTGCCAATTTGAGTTATATATTACTCCAGCAGCATCATTGTCATCCTGTGATGATGTTGGAGCCATAGAATATGATAGACAGACCATGGTAACTTGACATTATCATAGACAGCATTTTCAAACATTGTGGAAGTCCGTGGAAGCTTAGAGAGTCCATGAAACACACTCAAATCAAAATGTAGTTGCGTGGGGGGTAGTTTCATGGGGGATGCATTCCCAAGCAAAGAACTGGTTAGATTGGAGGTTCTTGCAAGCAAAACAAAAGTCTATCTGGTTTTGGAGTATGTCACCGGAGGCGAGCTTTTCGCAAAACAATACAGAAGAAAAGGCTGTCTTAAGACGAGGCAAGAAAATATTTCCAGCAGCTTATAAATGCAGTTCAATATTGCTATAGCTGTAGTGTTTGCCACAGAGATTTGAAACCTGAGAATTTGCTTCTTGATTCCAACGGCAATTTAAAATTTTCTGATTTTGGGCTCAGTGCTTTGCTTCGGCAACTAAGAGCTGATGGGCTGCTGCATACAACATGTGGAACTCCGAATTATATATCTCCAGAAGTGATCCATAGCAAAGGGTATGATGGAGCCAAGGCAGATTTGTGGTCATGTGGGGTCATTCTGTATGTTTTAATGGCCTGGTATTTACCCTTTCACGAGGCAAGTATTTCTAATTTATATAAGATCTTTAGAGCTGATTATAAGTTCCCCAAGTGGTTTATTTCCGAGGCTCAAGAAAAACTCAAGCATTTGCTGCTGCTTTTTGATCCAGTTGAATCTTGATTGAAGAGAATATTCTTATATAAGGTCCCATCGATTTTTGCTTGGACTGAGTTTACACCTTGGTGATATGATTTTGTGTACCTTCATTCACTTGTGCAATGGAAACTTTGTTGTAATTTAAACCGAACCTCCTGTTATTTGTTAATGAAGTACATGAGTGCACGTGATTTTGGATAATGTTGGCTCCCCTGGAAATTATTATCAAGATTGTCTAGGAACATGCCAATGTCAAAAGAAAAAAAGGGGAAAGATTATCCATCTCCAACATATATCCATTTCCAAATACGTGCTACCGAACATATGTGCTGCAATTTAGCACTTTCACACTTTGCCCCAGGTTAGCACCTTTACGCTGCACTAGTATATTAGCGAATGATCTTTGGATATGTACAACAATGGAACCATATAACAAATGATAGATTGAACAAGCTTTTCCAAGCAAAATGCAGGTAAGAAGATAATGAAATAAGATTGCCTAATGTACAACCGGGTCTCTCAAGTGCTCAAACTCACGAGGAACATGTTATAGACTACTTGCATGAGTTTGTCGTTAATAATCGGCTCTCTCAAGTGCTCAAATTCTCGCGTTAATCGGCTATCTCAAGTGCTCAAATTCTCGCCATTTGTTTGTTGCTAGTTTTGTTGTATGATTTTTTTTTCTATGATGTCAATACATTCATTAATTAAATTACGTTGATAAGTCAAACCTTGGACAACTTAAAATGGTGATCCAGATTCATTTGATAGCTAATGTTGCCACAAATTAAATGTACGACTAGTTGGGAAATAGACGGCAATGCCTTTGAAATTCATAATGACGCAAACAGCTTACCAAGCTCACTCTCTCAGGCGACATATAGCCCCTCTCTTATCACAGACATGTCACTGCATATTACATATGTCTTAACACTCTTAAAGCTCGAACTACACACCATAGCAACTGCAGATTTATCTTTATAGAGACTTGAATGGTCTAAGGGAACGTTCAGATGTCGTGAGAGAATCTAACGACAATCGTGGAAAATTTTATCTCGGACCTTAATTTTCCTGGCTAGTCTCAACATTAGAACTTGATGTCTTAACTTTCGTGCAAACTTCGAATGATCTCCGGGAATATGGTGGAATCTTCAAAGAATCTTATAAAATCTAGAGAATCTCAAGAGATTGTTTACAAAACTAGGGGAATCTAAGGGATTCATTTGAGAATCAAGGGGAATCTTGATGATTGGGAAATCTAAGGGAATCTTTATAGAATCTAAAGGACTCCAAGAGAATCTACATAGAATCTTGGAGAATCTAGAGGAATCTTGGAATAATCTTTAAGAATCTAAGGGAATCTTATCATACTCTTGGGATAATCTTCGAGAATCTAGAGAAATCTTATTATAATCTTGGGGAACCCTTATAGAACTAGGAGAATCTTAAGAAAATTCACGTGAGTCCCTGCAGAATATTGGAGATTCTAAGGGAATCTTTGTATAATCGTAGAGAATCTAAAGGAATGTTCATGAAATCTTAGGGATTCTATGGAAATTAGAGGGAATTTTAAAGAATTTAGTCCCAAACGTTACATCTCCTAACCAGTCTCAATTAGAACTTCATATCTTAATTTTTGAATAATTTCAGAATAGATACTCTATGAACTTGGTGACAAAATCTGCAAACCCGTCACTTATTTTATGGACAAAGAAGCAAAAGCAATGCCATGGATGGCATGTACACAAAAATGCAAAGCAAAACATACTCTCCATGCCATAATATATGCCATAATTTATGCAAGACAAATTGTACCAAAAATAGACGCAAGCACAAGATGGAAGAAATAAAGCGGCGATGGCTGCTGATTTGGGCTTTTATTGTAGACCGTCATTTCATACACCGACGGCCAGGATCAATCTCTATAAAGAAGGGGGGTGCTTGGCCTAGATTGAGGTGACACCATCCGGACCATCGATCTCAGATCTGGACGGCCACGAGGGCGCCACCCAAATCTCTATAAAGAAGGGAATCAACTTCAATGCAATGGTGGAGTGGAACTTGGGAGATCTTTAGAAATTATCTTTAGAAACTATTCTATTCTATTCTATTCTAAGAAATTATGATATTTCCCCATGTTTTAATAGATGAAGTTGGATAAATATTTGTTTCATATGACAATTACAATTAAAAGGCACATTGTGCAACTCATGCAATTAAAAGATATAATTGCTATTTTCTAATGCTAAACCAATGAATTTAAGCTCCCCAGTTGGAATAAAATACTAAAATTTTACTTCAAATGCTAATTGGAATAAAAAAAAGATAGGAGATCTTTATTTAAGAAAATAGCAACATAAAAGCCTAGAGGAAAGTTGGTTAGTTGCATTTTTTATAAATGGTAGTCACGCTATCTTAGCAAGTACGTCTGGAATCCGCGACCCACTTCCAGGCCGCGACCCACTTTCCATGGCAAGTATTTGAAACATAAAGGCATCAAGACCTGGCAATTGCATCGACAAATCAAATCAAGTGTCGGGAAGAGATCAAATACTGAATCAAATAGAAACATATCGCCCCAATAGCTCTAAAAGGCTAGTTCTAAGAGTTCACCACTGGCAGCGTGAAATGCAAAAACAACAGATCACAAGAACCTAGGGATCAAGAGATCGTGATTTAAAAAGAAGCCTAATTGAGAGGAAACCCTTGCTAAAAAAGAAAATGACACGATTTACTCTTATCGCCAAACGAGGCGCAAAACCACAAATTTATCAAATAGTATCCGGGCGGCAATGCTAAACTTTACCCTATCTGGGATAAAGTCACTATAATGTGCAGGGATCAATAAATAGACTTAAGCAGGTTCAAAAGAGCCGCTTCTAAGCGACATCTAGACAACATGGCGGGTATTGGTGAATCAAGAATATAAAATAGAGCTGCATGAGCAAAATTGTGCTCCAACAATAACTATTATCTTGGCATGAAATATCTACAAATGAGCCTTAATCAAACAATTTAATAATCTAAGTACGGTTTATCAACTATTCTTCTCTACAAATCTTTTACGCTAGTTTAGCCATTCTAGGCGCATGAGGCAATGTATTGGACACTATACATGTGTTCAAACATATGTGAAGGCATTTATACACATTTATTTGGATGTACACTCTAAAATGCTTGAGCAATGTACATTTGCAAAGTATTGTCACATCAGAGTAGTGCTTGAGACATGTTAATGTATAGCCCTAATTGCTTTGATGTTTAAGAGGTTTAGCCATGCTGCCTTTTCTATGAATGCATCTTGCATCATCTCGACTTAGAAATGACTAAACTGTTCAATCATCATTCTCTTCGCATTACTCACGCCATGAATAAGTAGCCGCAAAAGGAGCAGGTTCTTGATAAATAATGTTCAAAAAGCCATTAGCATTGACTCTCGAGCTTGAGCATTACCAAAAATATGCACCATCTCGTGAACAAACTACTCATGAGAAGTCAAGATATGCTCCCTTTTGCATTGATTCAAATAACCCACTTTAGAAGCGCATCTAGAATCTGCAAAAAGAATGGCCTATTAGAGAATGCGGTAACAATACCAACACAACACAAAATGCCAAAATACAGCCATTTTTCCAGTAACATCCATTTATGCATGATGCGGCATTCATCACGGCAAGCTAGGCATCTTGCAAGAAACTACGGTGTAATGCGGTAAAATATACCAACCTCAATATCGGGATGACACATTTCTCATTTCAAATGCTTGCAATAGCAAAATTAATACTATGCATGCATGAAGATCCACTTTAGGCACATGTGCACCCATAATGAGATTAGTGAGCGAACTTAATTCTTTCCAATATATGTTGCTAAATCTAGAGCAAATTCTAACCCCAAAACAAAATGCAACAACTCAATTTTACAGTCTCCACATTTGCATCAAGGACCTAAGCCTACATCACGTAACCACCAACCCAAGTGAAGTTGCCCTCCATGCGGATATTTACTAAAACATGACTCAACTTACCAATAAGCCTTCAAAATATTATTTGCTAACATTATTGTAAATTTTAAGAAATCTCGAGAGAAAATCATATAGAAAGTTGAATGGCCCTATAGACTCTGTGTCCCTAAAGAGGAGAAAGACAACGGTAAATGTCAAAACAAGCATTGAACAATAGATTGATTAAGCCATAAAACACATGGGAAGACATACATGAATCTGGTTCACAATGTTGAAAATCAAGATAGAAGCCATGATACAAAAAAAGAGTGCAAAGTACAATGCAAGCTGGATTGCATTTGACCCATGTCGGATATACTATGCTTGACTTTCTCGACGAGCAAAAAGAACCTAAAAGTTGCCTCAAAATAAATAAGCACCTTTCATATTTGGAACTCGTTTGCTCCCCTTCAATTATGCCACCACCACTGTTTAGACCACGAAGTTTTGTATACATAAAATTTGCATCCCGCAATCTATGCCAAGAAGGTTTCTATGAAGCCCTCGGTATGAGCAGACCCATTTACCTTGGGATCTTGGATCTTGGATCTTTTTAAGCATGGGAGTTAACTTACCCGGATGTGCTCCCTTGCCAACATTTGGAAGGCCCCCGCCCAAATGGGAAATGTGAGAATAATAGCCCACCAAACTTTTCATAGTCTTTATATATTAGTTTAAACAAAACATGTGTACTTACCACAAGATCAACGTCGGCTACAAGCGGATGCAAAGTTAAAGATTGCCACCGCCAAGTCTGCAAAACCATCCAAACTAGTATTAAATATTTGAATCATCTTTGTGTCTCAACAACTTTGAAGGTTTTGTAGACAAATTTACTGTGATGAAGATCAAATAGTACAAAAATAAAAACTTTGCATCGAATACACGAGACAACATCCACGGATAGTAGATCCAATCGAAATAACTTATCAATGAATTGCAAAGGCATCCCGCAATGATGCACAAGTTATCCACAAGAGCAAGTTGCTATCGTTGTGTAAGAAATAGTTTGAGCACAAATTCTCCCTATAATAATTAAAACGTAAGTGAGGTTTCGAGGGGATAGAGTATCTAACCTCTACTTGGTAAAATGAACCAATTCTCGAATATAATAAGACATGTTGCCTTCTTTGCTAAGAGCCACTTCAAGATGGCACATCTCATTCCATCGCATTGCAAGTGCAAAATAATAAGAAGCGTAAGCCTTTAAAATAGTAATAGTTAGATGAAAAGGGCATTTACCTATGCGCACATCGCATTTGATTTGCTATTCTTGAGGAGGAGAAATCTTCTAAGTAAGAACAAAACATTCCTTAACCCTTAAAGAGGGAAGGCGAAGAAAGTCCGACTTCAAGAATCCCATTTTGAAGTAGTGTATCAACCGGTTGGTCATCACCACCATAGCTCTCTGCTATTAGAGCGAGCTGCAAAATCCGGTTGCAAAGAGGTTACATCTTTTTCAAACAAATCACAATTTAGGATATTCATATCTTTTGTAAAATCGGGATAGCGATATCATGTAAAAGTCACAAGGGCATGCCGGATATATAACGCCAAATGTCAAACAACCAAGAGTCCGGGTTTGTAGAAAATTATGGCGAAGGAAGCATAGATGACACGGGCATAAGGCGTGTCATATGACCTCGTGACTTTAATAGCAAACTAGGAAAAACATGGGAAAATTTGTCGTATGGAGAAAATAATATAAAAACGAAAACATGATGTTCTCGATTTATTACCGCTTGGGTTTTTGGATCGAACTTGGTAGTCTTGACTATTGCATTAGCAGATCGAACTTGGTGGTGCGATTACAACTACAACACCATTCTTTCCTATTGTTTCCACTAATTCCCGTGTGTCCACGAATTCAAATTGATCATCTCAACTCCCTCATTCGCTTTTGTCAATCCTCTTGCCGGTGCACGAAGGTATAAAGTAAGAAACTCCATTTTCAAATCCTCAACGAGAATACTATGACATGCGGTTCATAAATGCAATGATGTGGATAACTTATGTTTTCGTGGAGCAGCCTGGATTAAAATAATAATAAGCGTACAATTTGGTCCAAAGAAGTTCCGTGATGTTTCAATGACAAAGATCATGAATATTTATGCTTCTCAAAGGCAATAAAGCTATACATAAGCCATTGTTATATGTAATAAGTTCAAATGACATGAAAGGGAGTACTTACTTGAGAAAGGCGGTCACTAAACCCATAGTCGAGAAACATAAAAACAAATGACACTAGCTAGTTTGCTTTTCTAACGCCTTCTTACTCCAAGTTTCATATTTGTATATAAGCTCGACAACATTATAGCGTAAAAGTGGACCGGATCCTGTTGCTATAAGCGTGAAATTTATTGGCTCAATCCTTTTAAGAGCGATTTAGAACAGGCCAGGAATTTGGTTTCATCAAGCAACTTTTCGACGAAAAATTCCACCTACCGGAAGAAAAAGGACTGCAAGAAAGTTATCAAAGAAACAATTAATAATAACAAAAAGCAGAGGCCAAAAATCTATGAAAGAGATGGCGTTTAAAAAAACGCCATTTTTAGTGGTGTTTCTTGGCCTCCAAGTTCTAAAACATCCTATAAAAGAACATTCATTCATCATATTATCCTATAGGAAGGTTGCAAATTACGTGAAACACCGATGGAGAGCCTTCCACGGGGAGACATGGGCAATGAGCCTTACCAATCCAAAGACCGGAACAACAGTTAAAGTAATCCTTGAGCAAGAGTAAATATCATGCTAGATCATTAACTTACTAACCGAATCGGCATAACGTAAATTAACGCCTTTTATTTGGCACACTTTGTCTTGTGAAGACTTGTGAAGATTGTTCTTCATAAAAGACATTAATCTGCTATGTGCATTGGCCTTGACCAAGTTCAAGGACCACTTCAAACTCTGATCGGGTAAAACTCAGAAATGGGTACTCACAAATCATGGCATCAAAGCAAGGCAACACGGAGAAACAAAACTAGAACGAGCCACTTATAACATTACAATACCAATCGCTAAATGATCGCAAGCCATCTAGCATGTTACGATATAGCAAAAGAAGAGGCCCAATGAATCTAGAACATGACCGACATAGCAAGCCGGGGAGGAGAATTAGATCCATATTCCGTGAGGCTTTCATACATAAAACCTCTTGCCGAGAAGTTCTAACGGGGGCAACCATATAAACATGGATGAATTTAATTCCAAATGCCTGTATTCACTCCATTAACATTCAGCTTACAAACTAAAAGCATGTAAATAGGTTAACTACCTCTTCATAATATCAACAAATATTTGCACCGTCCATCCCAAACAAGACAATGCCTATGGTAGGATTGCCATACCTTGCAAATGCAAGCTCTGTTTTGCCAACAGAGCATTCATTTGGAAGCTTAAGGAAAGACACGAAGTAACACTAGGCACACAATTTTCAAATTCTAATCTAAATATGTCGAATATGACAAAATGCATTTGTCTGCTCTAATTTTACAACAGAGTAATAACAGGGGCCTAGCTTCAACAAGGAAGCTCCATTTCTAAAACATAAGCATGCATTAGAAAGCTTATAGAGTAGCCTATAAAAGATGTTAGGTACATCTTTTCCAAATTCATAGTACAAATGGGTTCAAATGCAACAAAAACGAATCTCCGACTTTGATACTTTGCCATGGTTGTAGCCTCAAAAATAGCAAAGCAGACCATATGTGATCATTTGCCCATACCGGCCGACCCATTCTAAAATGCTTTATTCCAACCCATTAACGGTATCAACAGTTTTAACTCTAATTCTAGATCTTTCTACTTATTTTGCTCATCAAAGAATAATTGGATCTTAGAAAAAACCATACGGTAGTGCTTTGAAAACTATAGAACAATAGAAGGAAGCTCCATTTCTAAAACATAAGCATGCATTAGAAAGCTTATAGAGTAGCCTATAAAAGATGTTAGGTACATCTTTTCCAAATTCATAGTACAAATGGGTTCAAATGCAGCAAAAACGAATCTCCGGCTTTGATACTTTGCCATGGTTGTAGCCTCAAAATAGCAAACGGACCATATGTGATCATTTGCCCATACCGGCCGACCCATTCTAAAATGCTTTATTCCAACCCATTAACAAGTATCAACAGGTTTTAACTCTAATTCTAGATCTTTCTACTTATTTTGCTCATCAAAGAATACCGGTGGATCTTAGAAAAACCACGGTAGTGCTTGAAAACTATAGAACAATAGATAGAATCTAGAGATAACTACTACTGTTTTGCAAATTTTGTTCTCGGAAAAATTACCTTCTTAGTAGCCGGATATGCAATCGAATCTTCTTTGGAAGCTATCTTTGATGGGTATTTGAACAAAGACAAATATCTTGTCCCTTAAAGCTTGTTCCACACACTATGTTAAGAAACCGAAACCCAATCATATGTTTTCGCCAAAGATTGGTGGCCAAAACCGTCGGTGGGTCACCTTCGAGAGATCTTTGCTACTAAAGCTTTTACCTTAAAATTATTTAGCAGATTATAAGCTAGAGAAAATCCTCCCGAGCCCCTGAATCCATCTACGATAACCGCTTTCCAAAAGCATGCCGGAGATATAATTTCGATTTCTACTGCTCAAAGAAGCACCATCCGGGCAATTTTCGCCCATTTATTGCAAAGTTCGATTCGACTATGGCAGCTCCATCATGCCAGATCCAAACTTGGTGAAGCCTCATTAATATAACAGCCCTTATAACCCCGAACTTTGTAGCCAGAGGCATCGGATTTAGCAAATCCTAGGCATCCCAATAGAAATTAAGAAAACAAAAAAGGAAAACTTAAGCTTACATGCACAAGGTGCACACCATCTCTCCAATCGGCCGGTTCATAACCTCGACCCCATTTGCAAACAATGGTTTACCAAAGAGCTGGTAAAATTCGTGACTTGAAAAATATATATGGGTAACTTGGCAACAATGCTCTGAAAGTGCGATGAATATTTTCGCCTAAGAATGGAAATGAGCAGCCATCAGCAACAAAACCGAAAAACTCGAATGGGCTCCACATTGCCGCCATAACACGCATACCTGAAGAAATCCAAGTTTCGAGCTACGCTCCGGCAAGGGTGAGAAGAGGGATTCAATTTGGGGCTTTTGTTGTGGGCCGCCCAAACCGAGATGGACCGGTCGAGATGAAATGCCCCAAATAAAGGTCCTCGTGATCCGGGCCGTCGATCACCGCATTATTCGGACGACCCGTAATGATCTGGATTAAAAGCCCCAATTCTATCACCTTCCCCGCAACTTCCTATCCAAAATTGATGGCCAAGATTTGACCTTCCCTTTTAATCCGACGGCCCATATGAAAAGCCCCAAATAATTTTAATGGACGGTCTGGATAAAATGCCCCAATTTCGAGGGCCCAGATTAAAAGCCCCAAATAAGGGGGATGCTTGGGGTGTTACGAGGTAGGTGACCGAGTCTCCGTAGATCCATCTCGAGAGATGGACTTGAGAGATCAATCTCTACACCATCATCCAGACCTCCATATAATTGTATATATATAAGGATAATAGATATACTAGTAATGGTGCCCAGCGTTGCTAGGCATAAGTTGAATACATGTAGATGATCAGAGCTAGACATAAACTAACTTTCTACTCGAGAGATAAGCTAAATATTATAAACTTTAGAGCTTCTTTGTTCTAATATGAAAATTCATGGGCTAGAGACACGTCATCTTCGTTCCTTAGAAATTCATGGGCAAAGTCGGAGACATGTCGTTATACATAATCGTGACTTAGGATAGTGTGAGATTCATGCAATTGATAATGTGTAATTTGGGCAGAACTTTTGTGTCGTTTGTATCTATAATATTTGGTTTCAATTATCTTTGCTTCTATAACTCTTCTTCTACCAAGTCCCACATTGTCACAAAATGATAACCTTGGACTCATTTATTGGTCGATATGCAATTATTGGTCGATATGCAAGATACCTAGGCTCGAATTAAATAACATATCAATAACATATCAATAGTATATGTTTGATATTGAAATATTGATGGTTGCACTTTTGCTTAGCGCTTAAAGTGTGCACTATTGTTTGACTATGGCACTATGTGGTTATGATACGCTGTCAATAAATTTTACTATAGTTTCATAGACATCAAAATATATGTAAGTCTTAGGTTCACAGGCCCAAAATGACATGTAATTTTAATGTTGGGTGTATGTCTTACTCTCCTTTTAATTGTCAAGTTTGTGACAAAATTTAATTTGTAGCCATTTTTGTGACAATCTTTGAAACCATGCCACGCTTATCTAAATCCATTGCAAAACATTATTTTCTACTAGTAATGGTGCCCAGCGTTGCTGGGCAAATGTTGGAAACATTTGTGGATGGAAACCTATTCACCTTAGACTCATTAACCAAGTCCATCATATCTAGGCTATAAGTGGTGTGCATTTGATAACCTTCCCTTTGCTCTATCCTGCATATCCTTTTTTCCTCATTTTCTTACACCTTTCTTTTTTCCCTTTTCTTATTTTTCCTGCACATTTACTTTTCTCCTTCTCTCTCTTTTTTTTTCTTTTCTTTTTTACCCTCTTCTCCCTCCTCTTTTCCTTCCTTTTTCTCCTTTCATTTTTCCCTTTCCTTTCCCTTTTTTGGACGGCTTTTTTCCTTCCCTTTTCACCTTTCTCCACCCTTCCCATTTTTTTTCATGCTCTTTTTTTTCCTTTTCCTTTTCCTTTTTCTTTTTCTTTTCCCTTCCCTTTTCTCATGCCCTTTTGCATTCCCCTTTTCCCCACCTTTTTTTTTTTATGTTTTCTTCCTCTCCCTCACCCTCTTCTTCTTTTATCTCATGTCTTTTTTTTTCCCATTTTCTTCTTCCTTATTTCTCATATTTTTTTTCCTTTCCTTCCCCTTTCCGCCTCCCTTTTTCTTTTTTCCTTTTCCTTCTTTTTTTCATCATTTTTTTCCTTTTTTCCCTTTTTCCTTTCCTTTTCCCCCTTTCCTTTTTCTTCTTTCCCTTTCCCTTTCCTTTTCCTTTTTCCTTTTTTCTATGTATTTTTCCATTCTCTTTTTCCACTTTTTTTACTTGCCTTTTCTTCCGCCTTTCCCTACCCTCTTCCCCTTTTCCCCGTCTCTATTCCCCTTTTTTTTTTTTCTTTTTCCCTTTCCCTATGCTTTTTTCCCTTTTTTTTTTTACCCTTTCCTCACCTTTCCCTCTTCTAATTTTTTACATTGCCTTTTTCCTTCCTCTTTTCCATTTTTTCCGCCTTATTCCTCGTGTTCTTTTTTTCTTTCCCTTTCCCCTTCGCCTCCCATTTCTTTTCCTTTTTCCTTCTTTTTTTTCATCCTTTTCTCTTTTTCCATGCCCTTTTTCCTCTTTCCTTTCCACTTTTTTTTTTCCTTCTCTCTTTTCCTTTCCATTTTCCACACTCTTTTCCATTCCATTTTTTCCACCTTTTCACATGCCCTTTTTCCTCCTTTTCCCACCCTCTTCCCCTTTTTCCCTTTTCCTCTTTTCCTATTCCATGTTTTTTCTCTTTTTTGCTTTTCGCTTTTCCCTTTTCCTTTTTTTCCATCTCTTTTTCCCCTTTTTTTTTTCCTTTCCTCTTTTCCTTTTCCTCTTTCTCCTTCCACTTTCTATTTCCTTCCTTTTCCTCATGCCATTTTCCCTCTCCCTTTTTTCATGCCATTTTCCTTTTTTTGCCTCCTTTTTTTTTTCCTTTTCCCTTCCCTATTTTTCCATGCCCTTTTTCCTTCTCTTCCATCATTCTTATCTTCCCCTTTTTTGGGAACCATTTCCGTCTTCACCTTTTTCAGTTCCCTATTTTCTTCCTTTTCCTCCTTCCCTTTTCTTTTCCTTATTCTGTCCTCACCTTTTCCCTTTTCCTTTTCATAGTGTCCTTTTTCCTTCCCTTTTTTCTCCTTTCTTTTTCTTTCCTTTTTCGTGCTCTTTTCCCTTATTTTAAAGTCTTTTTTTACCCATGCCTTTTGCCTCTCACTTTGCCCTTTTCTGCCATTTTCCCTTTCCTCTTAAGAGATCGAGCATGGCCAATCCGGTGGTGGGAAGTTGTCGATAAATCTTGGCCTTCGAATGCAATCGGGGCGATCTCAACTATCTAAATTAGGGTTTGATTGAAGACATACGCTAAAACTTTATAATAAAGGATTTTTTTGAATTTTCGCAATTTTTTTTTTTTTTTTTTTTTTTTTTAATTTTTTTGAGCCGTCGCTCTTAGCGAAAAACGCTAAATTTTAGGAATTTTTGACGTATTTTTGATTTATTAAACGTCAAAAATCAAGCGAAAAATACGCATATACGCATATAAACATTATACAAGATTGAACCTATCCCTGTCACACTCTTAATACACTAGAGTTTAATGCGCTGCAAGATTTTGCAAAGGCCCTGGAGATTTCCAATTGGGATTTAAGCACTCAACCTGACCCATGTATTGGCCAGCTTAAATCCATCCAAAAATTAGGCTTTGGCACTAATCTACTTTATGGAAGCATTTCTGCTGAGATTGGAAGCATGAGCAGCTTATTGAATATGCACTTGGATAATAACAAGTTCAAAATGTAGGCCTTGGCACTAACCTACTTTATGGAAGCATTCCTGCTGAGATTGGAAGCATGAACAGCTTATTGAATTTGCACTTGGAAAATAACAATTTTACTGGTTCAATTCCATTCCATAGCAAATTTGACCTGCTTGCGAGACCACCTTTTAGCTACCAATTCTTCAACAGGAACCATTCCAGCGGAGCTTGGAAGATTAAAAGATGTGACTAAAGTGTGGCTTCATTCTAGCAATCCTCATGTTGGAACTGTGTTAGCTTAAGAAGTTGAAGTGTCCAGGTATTTACTGAAATACTATATATATTTGCTATTCTATCTCTTTTGCCATAAGCATCTAGCAGCTTTTGTGATACCGTGTATTCTACATATGTGCAGCAACTTGCAGATACAGCCTGCACAATCTTTGCTAGATGACGATGATAATCCATTTGATCGATAGAATGAATTTGCTAGCACATTACATTATCATGTTAAAGTGGTCTTTGTCAAATGATGGGCAGACTTCAGTTTACTCCCCTAAGATTTTAAACTAGAAATTTGCCATCCCTACAAAATCACAATATGCAATTTGCCAGTTACATGTATTTTTTGGTGGAACCACTT
Source organism: Isoetes taiwanensis (assembly GCA_021234155.1). Classification (NCBI taxonomy): domain Eukaryota; kingdom Viridiplantae; phylum Streptophyta; class Lycopodiopsida; order Isoetales; family Isoetaceae; genus Isoetes; species Isoetes taiwanensis. The sequence goes on from JAJEKV010000256.1 coordinate 417,145, forward strand.
CCCAGCACTCTAATGTTGCAAGTGGAAAACTCAAGCATCAACCAGAATTTTAAGGGCCTAACCCTCACTTCTTCAAACCTTTGTTTCATGATGTTTTTCCTTATTGAATTAAAGATAACTGATATTAAAGTTTTATGATTTACAGAGTACACAGGAGAAACAAAGTGTGTTTTTAGCTCATAATACCAAGAAAAAAATAAGTTCTTGCCTAACAAATCTGTATTGCAGCCTTAACCGGCAGTTCCTCGACTACTTTAGATCTTAGCCGTTAGATTGAGATTAGTTATTAGCCGTAACAGCTCATATTCAGCCTGTTTATCTTGATAAACCATCTGCTTGCATGTTTATCTTGATAAACTGTCCACCAAGCATCTCAGCTCTCAAATATCTCAGTGAAGACAAAGCTCTGGCAGGCCATCTTGAAGGCTTTGCTTAAATCGGAGCTCTGGAGCTCTGGCCGACCGTCTTGGAGGTCTTGAAGCTCTAGCCTTGCAATCTTGAAGGCTTCTTAAATCAGAGCGTAAATCGATGCTGGAATCGCTGCTTAAATCTTAAATCGTTGCTTGAATCGCTGCTTAAATCGCTGCTTCGCGTGACCCAAATCGGAGCTCCGGGATAGCAGTGGAAAAGGCATCCAGCGATAGCTGATGCAAATTTTCTTTGTCGCTGCTAAAGCAGTCTCGAACCCTGCCGGTTAAAAGGGTCAAACCCCCTTTCTCGCCCATTACGGCAAAAATAAATGGGCTCGCCCCTCCGGGCTCGCCTATTTATTTGTCGTAATGGGCTCTAAAGGGGGTTTAACCCCTTCTTCAATGACTACCCTGGTAGCCTACATTGCTGCCACCACTTCATGGGATGAGTTGGAATTGCCACCTTGGTTTGCAACAAAGCTTTTAATGTGTCCTATCTTGTTGGTCATTTTGTCATGTGGCCTTCGTAGTTTAAAAGGTGTTCATTTTGCTGCTATAGAAGTTCTACGCTTAAGTGCGCAGCCAATGGATCCCCCCCCCTCCCCCCCAAGTCGACTTCCATTCTGCATTGCAGGGACCTGCCACGACGGGTGGGTTATTCTAGTCATGCGGAATGGGGTTAGGCGACTTCTATTCCCGCATTGTAGGGTGGGTTATTCTAGTCATGCGGAAGTTAGCCGACTTCTATTCTAGGGACCTGTCACGTGGCAGTAAACTATTGGTTGCCAGCTAAAAACTGTGACCATATTTCTATTTTGGTTCTTTCACACTGCGAGATCTCGTAATTCAAGAGTCATCTATATGCAAGGGAGAATCAACTGCTTGGAGTAGAATCTTTCGAAAATCCCATCGATCCGAGCCCTCGGATCGCAATTCTAGAATGGGGCGAGCATGCATGTCTTGCATGCACGCATGCGGTGCATGCCTTCTCTGGTTGGGAGTTCGCTATTTTAGGTGGAGTTCTTCATCGACGTCTCATCAGTGCTTCCTCTTCTCTCTCATCAGTACCTTATTCTCTTTTCTTTGAAACCATACAGGGGAGGGGCTTCTCCCTGCTTGGATTGACCAATTTGGCGTCTCTTTCATGCTGTGGCATGTCCTTTCTCGGCCTTGCCTCTTCTTTAGCCATAATCCTTTGACCTTTGTCCTCGATCCCGTTTTTTGATAAGGAAGTCCTTTTCTATTCGGGAGGTTTTTGTTGTTTTCATGCGAGCCCCATTCTAGAATCCCATTGATCCGAGCCCTCGGATCGCAATTCTAGAATGGGGCGAGCATGCATGTCTTGCATGCATGCATGCGGTGCATGCCTTCTCTGGTTGGGAGTTCGCTATTTTAGGTGGAGTTCTTCATCGACGTCTCATCGGCGCTTCCTCTTCTCTCTCAGCCGTACCTTATTCTCTTTTCTTTGAAACCCACCCTCCCCTCTTCTTTGTTTCATGTATTTGTCGTGGCACGCTGCGGACCAACCCTCTATTTGACGAGGTTTTGTTTTATTGTCGCGGCACGCGTGATCAGCCCCCTCCACTTGTGGGAGGTTTGTTTTGTCACATTTTTCTAGTGTTGGTGATGTGCGTATTGTTGGCGGCAAGGCAGCGGCCGACTTCTATTCGTGGGTTTTGGGAGCGAGTTCTCATCCTTACGTTTGTCCAAGCCCCTTGCCGAAGGCTTATCACTAGGGTTTTTCCTCGAAAACCCGAAAGGGCGGGGTTTTTTAATCCCGGTGATAAGCTTTCGGCAGGTACACAAGCCAAACATCTTTTAGCATTGTATTTCATGGGGTCCAAGTTATATAATTGAACATTCCCTTTATTTTCTTCGTGGGTAGTTCACATGTGTACGGCTCCCACTATCCACCATTGTAGAAAATCTGCTGAGATGAATGAGGTTTTTGTTGGTGTCATGCGAGCCCCATTCTAGAATCCCATCGATCCGAGACATCGGATCGAAATTCTAGAATGGGGCGAGCATGCATGTCTTGCATGCATGCATGCGGCGCATGCTTTCTCTAGTTGGGAGTTCGCTATTTTAGGTGCGGTTCTGCATCAACGTCTCATCGGCGCTTCCTCTTCTCTCTCAGCAGTATCTTATTCTCTTTTCTTTGAACCCATGCAGGGGAGGAGCTTCTCCCTGCTTGGATTGACCAATTTGGCGTTTCTTTCATGCTGTGGCATGTCCTTTCTCGGCCTTGCCTCTTCTTTAACCATAATCCTTTGACCTTCGTCCTCGATCCCGTTTGATAAGGAAGTTCTCTTCTATTCGGGAGGTTTTTGTGTTTTCATGCAGCCCCATTCTAGAATCCCATCGATCAGAGCCATCGGATCGACATTCTAGAATAGGCAGCATGCATGTCTTGCATGCATGCATGCGGCGCATGCCTTCTCCGTTGGGAGATCGCTATTTTAGGCGCAGGTTCTTCATCAACGCCTCATCCGGCTAGCTTCTTCTTCTCTCTCCAGCATACCTTATTCTCTTTTCTTTGAACCTACCCTCCCCCTTCTTTGTTTAATGTATTTGTCGCCGGCACGCGGACGCCCCCTCTATTTGAAGAGGTTTTGTTTTATTGTCGCGTGGCACGCGTGATCAGCCCCTCCACTTTGGGAGGTTTGTTTTGTCACATTTTTCTAGTGTTGGTGATGTGCGTACGGGTTGGCGGCGGCAAGCAGCCGACTTCATTCCATTCGTGGGTTTTGGGAGCCGAATTCTCAAATTTTACGTTTGTCCAAGCCCCCTCACCTTCAAGGGCTTATCACTAGGGTTTTTCCTCGAAAACCCGAAAGAGCTGGGTTTTTAATCCGTTGATAAGCTTTCGGCAGGTACACAAGCCAAACATCTATTAGCATTGTATTTTATGGGGTCCAAATTATATAATTGGACATGCCCTTTATTTTTTCGTGGGTAGTTCACATGTGTGCGACTACCCACTATCCACCATTGTAGAAAATCTGCTGAGATGAATGAGAAGCCTATCTATCGGGAGGTTTTTGTTGTTTTCATGCGAGCCCCATTCTAGAATATGTTTGAGCTGCAGGAGTCGTGGAGTGGTCTGAACATCTAGTCTATTCAAGGCAAGAAAGTCAGGGTTTTTAGACTTAGTGCCATGTTCAAACGTTCAAGGTTGTCAAATCCGATGCTTGTCTCAACAATTAAAGTTTATGCATCGTGTTTGCTGAGTTGGCGGGGCTAAACAACTGTTATTAACGTTATTGATCCTTCGCCCGTGATCCATTACTGCCCACTACGGATTTTTAATGTTTTAAGTTGTAAATGTAAATAAGGTATTGTTCGGCTATGGCGACATTCCTTCATCTCTCTCCTAATCTACTATGCCGGAGTAGCCCTTCCCATCTTCTCAATTCTTCTACCATCTTGGTTTGCAGGTTTCCATCTATTAAGCCTGCAGCTATCCATGTTCATGTCCATGGCTTCAAATCTATGTCCACGGTTGTAGCCCAAGAGACAGTTTCAATTAAACCTGAAGCTTTGGTGCGCCCAACTCCGGCAGAGTCTGCTCGTACGTTAGCGGAATTATGTACAGAAGGAACCATCTCAACTCTGACTGAAGATGGATGGCCCTTGGGAACTACAGTACGATTTGTGGTAGATCCTAATGGGAACCCCCTTTTTAAATTGAGGCCTTCTTCTGTCCATACACGCAATCTCTTGGCTGACAACCGTTGCAGTCTTCAATTTGAGGCAAGCAGGATGCTTTTATTTTTAATTTTTTTACAATGAATTTAGTATGGATTTGCAGAGATTCAAGCTGGTAGAGCATTACAGAACGAAGATTTCAAAGATCTAAGAATGTTGAAATAAGTAGCTATACAGTAGCTTATCAGATAATGGCCTTATGGTATTTTGATTGTGGTTTCATAAAAGTCTATGTTCCTTGTTGACAGCTAAAATTACCGAGCCATAGGGTTGAATGCACGCTGTCAGGTTGGGCTTGTAGGGTGCAAGATTCAAACACACTACAGGTTGATAACTTGGTGATATGCAGATGTTTTTTGTAATAGCACTCAACATTTTTGCTACGTTCAATTTAGCATTTTCGGCAGACATGGGAAGATCAGTTTGGCATAGACTTTGGACAAAATGATTTACTTCACATTCTTAATGTGGATAGAGCTCTTCAGTCACATGATATCGGAGAGGTAGACTTCCAATTTTCGAAATATTTTGATGTGTGTGACCTCAAATTTGAATAAGCTTTGACATCTTTATATTAGGTATTTCCTGTTTAAAACTTTTGGTTAGGTTTGAATACTGAAAACTGTAGGAACAAAGAGCACAAAGAAAAGTTGTGCTTCATTCTAGCGCCTAAGTAGTATCTAATCTGCACATACTTGCTGCAGGAAGAAGTTTCGATATCTGGCCCAGAGTATGCAGAAGCTGAAGCTGATCCTTTGAAAAGCTGCGCAGCCAGAATTGTGGAGGATATAAATTCGAAACATTGGCAGGATCTTCCTAAGTTTTGTAGAGTATATGGAAAGTTGGACGTTGAAGTAAGTTTCTATCATTCCTTTTCTTTAGGAGCTGAAGTCTATGGTGCATGTTGTTATCTTGGACCCGGAAGTGCGGTGCTAGGTTTCAACAAAAATATCCTAGACAGTAACTTCCTATGTTTAAGGAAAGGTTGTGTATTGTTAATGAAACTATATAATGCTGAAAGACAGATTCTACCCCCCACATTCTCATATGTGCATGACAATACGGACTTCTTGATGTTTAGTCTGTGCATACTGCAGCTATTTCAATCACTTTGAACGGCTAAATAGTGCATTGAGAGTAAAAAGAATGCTAGATATATTATTGTGAATTCTTCTTGAGAAATTGAGCCTAACTATTGCAATGGTTATTTTGTAGATTGAACAAGCCAGCTTGACATGGGTAGATCATCTAGGATTTGATATGAGAGTTCTTACATCTTCACCACAAGAAATCAGGGAGATCAGAATACCATTCCCTAGGGAAGTAACTGATGAGAAAGATGCTCGCTCTTCATTGACAATGATGGCACAGATTGCATGGGAAGAAGAAAGACGCTACTTTGGTTCTCTATCCGGTAGATAATGTCCGGGGTTATATAAAGATATTATTTTGCAATTTGAAGGTGTATTTGCATCACCCAACCAGTGAACCATGACCTCTTCTTGGACCCTCTACCTTAAGAATCTTGGTGCTTTGTCATTCTTAAAAACCATAACAGCCTTTTGTACTTTAAAAAGATAAACGAAGTAGATTTTTGAGCTTGAAGCTCCTTTCTACATGGAAGCTGCTTTGTCATTGACAAGTAATTTGACAATCAATTGACCAGCGTATATATTTACTTTATTGTCAGCCATCCTTCTGTTGTATTTGACAAGAAAAGAGATTCATGGTTGAATCAACCACAGGCAAAAAAGGCAGGAGTGAAAAAGGCAGAAAATGAAAGTTAGATTTTGACAAATATGGTGACAGTAGTGCACGTGCAATGAATTCTACTTTGTTAATCCTCGGCTAATGTTCCATGAAGTACAAAGAAAATGCCATAGTTTTCCTAAGCTGAGGCATTTGACATCAAGCTTTGCCGTAAATTGCTGAGTGTTGAGCATGTTAACAGCTTTATTATGCAATTGATATTTGGTAGTAATGTTGAAGATCCAGTTGACCAATAGTGATATGCTCTATAGCAGAGTGATAATGTGTTTCAATATGTTTGTTGCAAGCATGAAACAGTGATAGCATGAAACGTTGGATTCTTCTTTGCAGGCTGTAAGGAGCGTTGATTTTCAGCAATGAAGAACATCTCTCGTATGGATGCATTTCCAAGATACTTTTGCCTAATCAAATGGATTCAGCAGGAACAATGCCTTCTTCACTACTTTCCAAATTTGATTGCTTTGGGCCAGGCCGTAAAGCCATTCAATATGCACCAACAAGAGAGCAATATATAGTCCCAGCTAAGGGGAACTATATTTTCAGCCCAATGTGGTTATACGATCATGCACCATCAGACTTCCACACTTAATGGTATAATCAGCTAGAGAACCACACGTATAAGGTTAAACAAGCTTCAACAAGTCTAGTAGCCTTTATCTAAACATATATAAAGCAGATTCATTTGTTCTTTCATGGAATATTTCCGTCTCAAACATATATAAAGCAGATTCATTTGTTCTTTCATGGAATATTTCCGTCTCAGGAAAAAGCCTAAGCACGACACGTGTGTTAAAAAAATAAATAAAACTTAAAAAAATGGAATAAAAGCTAGGATTTCTTGCTCTCCAAGCAACCAAGAAGGATGCGGGTCTGATCATATTTCTCGCCTTACAGGCCTGGGTTTAAGAGCCAAGCGGATGTCTCTTTCTTCCATTCCATGCCCTTATAGCGAAATCAGCATCCCTGTTCTCCTGGGCCTCCTAAATCCGCAGCCCTTTTGTGTAAACCAGGTAAGCGTTAGTTCAAGCTTAGTTTCAGAGTTTAGTTTCGTTGGGCATGGCAAATGTAAAGTTTATTTGGAGCTTAGCATTCTTCTCTCGGAGTTAAATTCGCTCCATATCTTTTGGTTTTTTCCGATCAAAATGCCGCTTCCTGGCCCCAAATCCGGCAGTTTTCGCCTCAAATCCGATTCACAAGAACAGTATAGAGAGAGATATGGATCTTTCTTGCTCTTCAAGCGATCCCTGATCGCCCAGCAAGCCGATAGATCTCTAGTCACTTCTCTGCCTTGCCACAAAAGAGCAATAGAGGCATCGGATGGCGCCTGGCTCCGGTCGCACTAATATGACCCCACTTTGGCCGCGATTCAAGCCGTCCGCAAGATTTGCATCCTCTGCTTGAATCGATCAGGATATGGAGTGCCTTCTTCTCCAGGTAGAGTGCCTAGAATCAGGCATCTGCTCCGGCAGCAAGCTTGCATGTTTTCCATCAAACAGATTCAACTTGCTAAGCCTCTTATTAAAACAGGTATGGAAAAAATTGAGAGTTGCAGAATGTGACTTTCCCATTTTGTCCTTCAGGCTTAGATGATCTTTCCAATTTTGTCAATCGCATCTTCATCCTTGCAACTTCTAGTTTAAGCTCTCTGTTTTCTCGCTGAATTGATGCATATTGGTCCCTTGGGGAAACGGCAGCACTTAGGTCTCCGCTTCCTAATTTATTCTCTGCCAATCATAGATGCTGCCATAGCTGCCCTTAGCCTTGCTCAAAATAGAGTATCTATACTACCCCAGTAATCTGCTATTTTGAGCTGCGTGAGTGCATGCGTCTTGAGAAAAACATGGTAAGCCGCTTTGCCCTTTGCTTGAAAAACAGGGTCGAGCCCTTTACTTGCCCTTTGCTTGATTCGGGCGCTCCCTCGGGTGCTTCTTCTACTCTGCTTTTCTGTAGATATCTCAGATCTGTAAAAAAGCTCAGCCATATATCTCTGAAGACTTCCTACTTCTGCTCTGCTTACCTTAATCAGCGATGCATTCCTTCTTTGCCGAAACTGCCCCAAAGCAAAAAAGATTGCTTCTTCCTTGCTCATCTCTACCTTGCTTCAATTGATCCTAGGTTTCGCTATAAAATGTGGCCAAAACACCTTCAGCCATATGGTGAAATTTAGGTGGTTCAAATATCTGCATGCTTAGTTTCAGTCATTCTACTGTAGGCAAGGCTCTGGCCTGGGCATTTAGGCTGATTTACGCAGGTCGATCTGCATCAGGTAACGTCTTCTTTGTTTCAGTTTTGGTGTTATACTCCAGGAATGCTAAAGTCTGAAGCTCCTGCCATATTTCTTATTCAGCGCTCTATTTGGATTGAGCGCAAAGAAATAGAAATACTATTTGGTAGTTATGATCAGGTCTGTTTGCTATTTTTGTCTTCTTTTCCCTTCTCCTTCCCGCTGGTTTAGGCATTTTTAGGAGCTCGATTCATTTACTTTCTTGAAAGCATGATCTGCAACTCCTTAACAGGGATTGGCGAGATGATTTTTGTTTACTTTCATTCCCTTTCTGTGCTTTCAATTCATCTCTACCTTAGCTGCAACTTGCTTCTGAACCTAGGCCTACTATTCTTATTCTCTTACTGTATGATCTGTCGTATGCATGCGCGTGCCCCAACCTAATTTGGCATCGACCATTCTCTCTCTCTCTCTCTCTTTTTTTTTTTTTTTTTTTTTTTCCTTTAAGACCATTGTCCAATACTTCTTGACCACCCTAAGGTTTGCAAATTTGTGTCATGGCACATGGACCTGCACATGTGATTTAATCTTAGACTCAAGAAGCCCAAGTTAAAGTTTGGGCTTTTTGTTTAGCACCGGCGATTTGTTTGTAGAAGACGACCTTATCTTCATTTGTTTGTAGAAGACGACCTTATCTTGATTGCTACATTCTGATATAGACCTTTTTGAAAAGAAGAATTATATAGTCCAACTGAAAAGAATCACAAGCACTAGGTTGCTCTTCTCTGAAAGAAGAGTTAAGAAGTTATGCCACCGAAAAATATGATCTAAGCCGGCACATAAAATAATTGCTGCTTAAAACCAAAAAATGCATTTCTAGCACATGAAGGCAAAGCATAATTTGTGCTTGGTTTCTATTGTGAATGTTTTGCATTTTTATGCTATTGGTGTTCATGAACTTAGATTATTGCATTTGTTTTCCATTTTCGTAGTTGAGAACTCCAATTGACTAGTTGACATTTGACCTTTGATGTGTATGAATCATCTATAAATTGAATATCAAAAGGTATAATGAACATATTTTCATGCCTACTATAATTGATCAGCTTCTTTTAAAGACTATACCTTCTTGACAAGGTTTGAACTATACATAGAACCCTCAAAATACAGGAAGATGCCGAAGAGAAATGTTTGCAGCAGCCAAGGGAGACACCGAACTGTCGCAATAAATTTCTTGTTATTATTATTTATTTGCCACTTACCTAACATCTAATATATGAAACTCTACAATGTTTTTTGGCATGGCCACCCAGCTTGCATTACTTAATGAGGCATATGGCTTCACATATGAAACTCTACAAATGTTCTTTGGCATGGACATCCAGCTTGGATTCCTAAATGAATCATATGGCTTCAATATTGTATAATGTCTATATTAAAACCATGTCTATATTAAATGTTTTTTTGCCTTTTTTAACCTTTAAACAGTTTCTAGTTCACAAAAAATCCCCAATAGCACTCGGACATCTCCACTTGCTACCTCCATAATCTATGTTAATGTACACCCAGAAATGTGGTGTTTTTGTTGATTTGTTAAAGTAGATACTAATCATGCTATAGAATATGTGCTCATTGTCATGCATCTATTTGGACATCTCCACTTTCCAGTTCACAAAACATTTCCACAATTTCCACACTTGCCACTTTCTAGTTGGACATCTCCACTTTCCAGTTTCTATTGGGACCTTTAAACGTTTCCAGTTCACAAAAAATCCCCAATCGCAGTCGGACATCTCCACTTGCTACCTCCATAATCTATGTTAATGTACGCCTAGAAATGTGGTGTTCTCGTCGATTTGTTGAAGTATATCCTGATCATGCTATAGGATATGTGCTCATTGCATGCATCTATTTGGGTGCATGCACACGAAAAAACACTAAATATCTTCCAACACTGGGTATCCTTGACACCCAATAACTTTTGAGCCGAGCATCTTATACACAAGGTGGCCTTTGCATCGAGTCAAACAAAAGAAATGTTCGCGGCAGCCTTGGCCGCCGCGATAAATTTCTTGTAATATTAATTTTGTAAATCCATTTACCACAATGACCTTTTCGAGGCAGTAAGATGTGATAGAGTTTTACCATAAAGTTTTACCAGGCATGTTATAACGTGCATTAACATTGGGTTATACCATGGAAATGTTAGTAACAACATGGCCACTAATCTTTACACCATTTATGTCACCATCTAGCAAGGATACAAGTCATATTTAGGCACACACAAGGTATAGGTGAAATATGCTCCCCCTTGCTTTCTTCAACAATGTTTTCATGAAGCATATTACGAAGATCCTTTTGTATAATTCAAGCTTTCTTGTATACAACTTTGGCGATAGTGGAGGAGGTGGGCACCATGTGAGGCGTCGTTTGTCGTTTCTGTGTGTATCTCTCTCCTCGGGTGTCGGATTTGGACGATTTTTGGTGCGTTGGAAAGCTCGGACTGTAAGCTTTCTGTCGGTATATGGCATCAAGCAGCCCAACATCGGAATCAGTGCCGGATTTGGGGTTTCCCATTTCGGCCTCTATGGTTAACCCTGGTATGTCTTCCTCAGTTGTTATTTCTTTTGTCAATTTTGCTTCCATGGCTTTCTCTTCTGTTTCTGCCTCCCCTATGCAATCTAGTGCTTCTGTAATTCCTCCTTCCAAAGAGCTACTCTAGAAGCAGAGATTACGGTGAATGATTTAGCAGGTGCTACCTTCCTTTTGAAGAAAGGAAAGTGTCCTGGAATTGATGGTATTCCTGTGGAGTTCTTTCAGGAGTTATGGGATTGTGTTGGCGATGATGTGTACGAGCGTTTCAGGATTTTAAGAGGCAAAGGCGTCTAGACAAAATTCTCAACTCGGGCTGCATTTCTCTTATTCCTAAGTGTAAGGAACCTTCAATAATTTCGGACTGGCGCCCTATCACCTTACTATCTTCTGTGTACAAGATTTTTGCCAAAGCTTATGCACAAAAGCTTCGGGATATTCTTGCTGATTCCATATCCTCTACACAGTCAGGATTTCTTCCACGACGATGCATATTAAACAATGTAGCTGCTGCCTATGAAGGTATTTACTGGGCTCGACTTCAGGGCCGTGAAATTGTATATTTGAAGCTGGACTTTGCAAAAGCATATGACAGTGTTGACTGGGCCTTCTTAGAGAAATGTCTCTTACGCTTTGGTTTTGGTGCACAATTCATAGCTGATGTCATGAGGCTTCATTATTCTGCTCGCTCTTCTATTCTCTTCCAAGGGGAACCCTCAGCATTCTTTCAGGTGGGCCGTGGCATCCGTCAGGGCTGCCCTTTAGCTCCATTGTTATTTACAGTTGTGGCTGAGGTCCTTGCCCAGGTCTTCTCTCTTGCCGCACAGGAGGGAATCTTGCATGGACTTCCTATGAATAATGGGTCGCAGGAGATCTGTAATCAATATGCGGATGACACTTTTCTTTTTCTGAGGGCAGATGAGCAAAATTTGCAGAATGCCATTTCCTTGTTGGATTCCTTTTCCCTAGCATCTGGTATTTTTATGGGTTGGCAGAAGTGTACATCACTATGGGCATTGGACTCTCTAGTTCCACCATGTGTAGCTACCTTTCCATGGAAGATCCTTCCCCATAGTAAAGCAACCAAACTTCTCGGTACCCCTGTAGGTGTTCATATCTCATCAGGATATGCGTGGGAGGGAGTGATTAAGGGCTTGGAAAAACACCTTTTTTGGTGGTCCACAGCGAAGCTTTCCATGGCAGGACGAATATTGTTGTGGCTAAGTCAGTTTTAAGCAGCACCCATGTGTATATGGCTTTGTTCATGTTGGCTCCACAGTCAAAGATACAACTTCTCGTCAGGGTTGTCAGGAATTTCATCTTGGGGGGAACAAAGGAGGGTGCTATTGTCAAAGTCAGTTGGAAAAAGTGCATGTTGCCAAAGCATTTTGGTGGCCTTAGAATGATCAATTTTCTTTTGCAGAGCAAGGTGATGATTTCTAAGTTCATTTGGAGAATTTTGAATAATGTGGATGAGTCCCCGGGTTCCCGCCTTGTTTATCAATCTTTGCAAATGTGCATTTCTTTTGGGTCTCGGTCTCTTAGGCCACTTTTTCCCTGGGCTCTATTCTATCCATTGACGGCATACCCTAATGCATCCCCATTTCTTAGAGGATTGCTACTTGCATGGGAGGCTGTACAATCGCTGTTTCATTTTCATCATGACTGCAAGTTGTTGGTGGATTCCATTGGATGGTGGTCCTCTGGTTGCTTCAGTCCACCCATTGATGCAGCGTCGATGGAGAGCAGCAGATGTGCATATAATATCTGATTGGTATAATAATCAAAGGCAGTTGCTGACATGGGAGGAGTTTAGAGCTAAGTTCCTCCTTTTAAGGTGGGATCGAGCTATTTGGCAGAAGGTGTCTTCAATTCTTCCTCCAGTAGCACAAGTGGATGACCCCCAGCCGTGGGTAGTTCATGAGTATGTCAAAGCAGATAAGTTGGTGAATTCCATGTACAATGTCTTGCTTGATGCTGACGTCTTGCCTCCTTCGTCCAAGTGGCCTTTGGTCATTTTCAGGGATCAGCAGAAAGCAGTATGGAAATGGGTATGGGATAAACTACTCCATCCCAAAGTATCTGTTTTATGGTGGCAAGTCACTCATCGTTGTTCAAGGCGTTAATATTACGGTGCACGATTTCGTCCGAGGTGTATCGCACTTTGTCCCTTATGTGCACAGAGGGACGAGATAATTGAGCATTGCTTCTTCCTATGTAGACATGTCAGACATGCTTGGTTGTGGCTTCAAGGCCTCTTTCATTGCAATTTGAATAGCCAGTAGGTGTTATTAGCAGTTTATAAAAGTAGTTGGGATAATTTGGCAAAAAGGGCGTTTCATTTGGCTTCTGCATGGATCATCTGGTCCATTTGGAAAAGAAGGAATCTTCTCATATTCAAAGGTCTTGCTTGTTCAGATGCACAGGTCCTTCTTGATGCCCAACATCGAATTATCAAAGCATTCAGGTGCTCATCAATTGCTAATGAGGTGAAGAGCCGTATTTGGGAGCACTATCTTCAGATTCATAATTACTTATGAGTTTTTGCTTGCTCTTCATATTGTTTAGATGTTGTATTTGAGTGGGGTGGTTTTGCTCTGGTGGACATTCTCTCCACTGAGTTATTAGTCCCCATTGTACTCTGTAACTTTCTCTGGATAATAAAGGCTCAAGTCCTTCAAAAAAAAAAAAAAAAGTTTGGCGTTGAAATTGATAAAATGTTAGTTCTATTGTGAACCATGCATTTTACTAGCTCCTCTAAATGATATATAAAGACAAGCAGATTTTGTGCCTAGAACCTATGGATTTTGGTCCTCTCCAAAACTAAAAGAAGAAAATATCATCATATCATCCTATATTATAATGTTACCCCGTATGTCTGTCCTGCATCAAACACTAGCTGCCACGTCATCAAACCCTAGATCTTGATCGATGGCCCAGATTCTGCCACGTGGCAATATGCTAGCCATTTCTATCTTCTGCCACGTGGCACAACATGGTGAATCATTGCAACCCTTTGGTCGGAGTGCCAAAAAAAGGTCGTGGCCATTATCGCGGATCGAGCACCCCTTGCTTCTTATGCCTTATTTGTTTATGTTTTTTACAAGATCTCTAATTTCTTTCCTTTCCGGTATAGCCATTGGCTGCTTCATGATTCTATGGATTTCTGGAGCTAGCAACTTTTAGCATGAAGCCGGCACTGTCGATCCCTTTTTTGCCATCTTTCTAGCGATCAGACAACTGGCGAGTTTTGTGCAGCTTCAATTTTTTCACAGTTTTTTTCTTTTGTTGCAAATTTTCCAATATATGCTTTGGAACTGGCAAATCATGCACGTTGCTCTCTTGATCGTGTCCAGCATAGGCCTAGCAATATTTCTTGCCAATGAGAAGCTGGAGTTCAAGCAGTTCCGAGATGGTATATCCGTTTGATCCTGCAAGCTTGCGAATGCAGCTCTGTAACATGAATCTAACAATGTGAGCTGGAAATGGTTGTCTGCTAGGTTTTAATCGGAACATGGTGGATCAGATTTGCGGGTCAAAAATAGTTGTTTGCGGGGAAGAGCAGTAGTAGTCTCAGACCGAAATGCCATCTCTGGGCTATGTTCTGGCTACATAGTCTGTGTATAATCCCATATCCTGTTGGGGTAGATGAAGGAGGCCATAGACATTTATGATTTGTTCTTTGGACTAACTTTACCCATATATTTCAAAAGAGATAGCGATCTTGCCCATAAGGAAAATGTGACGATTAGGTAGGCTCATGGAGATGCCAATAAACAAGAATAGAAATATGCTATGCATATAGAACTCTACTCAACAATGATGCAAGAATTAAACGCCATTAACCTGTCTTTGCGTACTATGCATTGCATGTCTTGATACAACAGTAGAGAAGATAAAAAGGGAATGGAAGAGAAAAAATCTTCTTTTTGGGTTGCCCCTAGGGGGGCAAACCCTCGTTTGTATGGGGTTGTGGCATATCCTGAGTATATGCTAGAATATACTCAGAATATGTTGTTGACTGCTAAAAACGGATTGTACCCTGTAAACTGGCGGTCGTTTGTGTTCTAAATCCAGGATGGTCCAACCGGTTAACCGGCATGGCAGAGAGAATCTGTCTCAGGCTGTAGCTGGTTCTGGGTTCTTGTCGGACTTCTAGGAATTTTTTGCTCTAAAATTTGATCAAGTAGGCTCGAAAGGTATTCCGGCGAATGGGGTCATGAAATCTTGAAGAAATCCTTAAGCTCCATGGATCCCCGATTGAAGTAAACGGACTCAATAACAGAGTTCAGCTTGAAGTTAGCAGCATCAGAGATGGTCATCAGAAGGAAAACAACGGTTTGCTCAGCTAAACAGGGTATTTAAAAAAAAAGGATCTGCAGGCAGAAATCTTCAGATTAGAATCATTCAAAGGAAATAACCAAAGGATCAAGAGCATAAAATTACAGAGATACATTAATTGCTGAGTCCAAGGTGATCATGCTTTAGATTGGGCTTCCGATGCTTGACTTACAGGAAAAGCTCTGAACTTCTCTGAAAACGATAGCAGGAATGATTCAATGCTCTTCAACAAGGTCCTGTTCAAGCCTGTGCGAAACAATCCCAGTATGTTCAGTTCACCGCAAAAGGTTGATTACCCGTTTTATAAAGAGTCAGTAGTCGAGATCTTCATATGATATGATTAATAGAAGAGTGTTTTTACCTTTTATGCAAGTTTAACTCCATCGCCAAGTAGATTGGTGATATCAAGCCAAATTGGAAATCTATGATTTATAGGAAAGCAGGCATGCATTGGCACATGCAAAAAGCCGGAATAAGCATGCGGAGCTCGAAGGCATGCAGTCTGGATGGAGCGGATTGGTGGTTGGAAGCAGCGTCATAGCTGAAGCTCCAGTTCTGCATCACCGGAGCAGAAGTGGTTGCCATGGCCATGGCGTTTCAGATAAGGTCAATGAATTTTCGTAAGGCCCCTAGCTCGAACCTTACCTAGAGGCGTAGGATTCGGGCAGATGTCGGCCGTCTTGCCCATTTCGTCCTCCCTTTCTTTTCGTATCGCAAGTATGAGGTAAGTGGAGACTGACATCTCAATGCCACACGTGCCTACCTACCTGCAATTTTCCCGTTGAAGCTTTATCTCAGCCGTTTATTGTGGTGATAACTTTTAAAGTAAGGTTTCCTATATATTCAAGGTTAGGTTTCTACATGAAGTGGCTTTTTTGGCCCTAGGGGGTGTTGACATGTATTTGTGGCCAAGGTGGATGTATAAGTCCCCTAGCCATTTTTTTCCTTTTATCTCCCTAGTGGTTGACATTTTTCACTACAATTTCTCCTTGACTTAATGGATCAAGGGCTCTAATCCCAATGTCATGGTCCATCAGGTTGTGGGTTCAATTTCGTTCTTGGTATTTGGCCCCCCCCGGTTCTTGGTTTTGTAATGAATGTGAAGGTTGCGATTGGATTGTCTTGAATGCTACAATTGGTCATGTAATATGTTATTTGATTGCAAAGGCTCAAGTGGCGTGTACACAAGTTCCTACTTCTTGCTGTATAGGATACAACAATGGCATTATATTGTAACAATGGCATTTGGCATGTTTACAACTTGTCGTAACAATGGCATTATATTGTAACAATGGCATTTGGCATGTTGTTAAATTTCCTGATGTTTTGTACCCAAAATTAATTGACAACAACCAACTTAAACGCACATATTAGAAATGGGATTAATACATTAGCAAAGCACTTAAACGCGCATATTTGAAACGGGATTGTTATATTACCAAAGCATGAATTGGTTCTTTTTTACCATTGGGTATTCTATTCTTAATATTTTTGTGCATTCACTAAGAAAAAAGAAGTATGTATTCATACAGGCCGTGTACAATTTTATTACTAATATAAAGCATTATTCATGAATGGCTAATATGTTTTAGACGTAACATAATCTTGTCAATCACAATTGGTCTAGGCACTGAGCTTTGCAAGCCTCTTCTTGATCCATGTACAATTCATAATAAAATTCCCTGTTCAAACCATTAATAAGCCTCGACATAAGAAATAACCGAACAAGAACCATGAAAACGAAAACACAACAAGAAACATGAAAACACACTCTCGGGCCACCGGAGGGCAACCCTTCGTGCACAGCACCTTGTTTATTTTGGGATTGCATTGGGTTCGTCGCGAGGAGAACGCCATCTTTACCGCATGCGGGCGCGTTCGCTAAAACTTTTTACTTTTTTTTTTGGTTTTTTTTTTTTTGTTGGGTTTGAAATTTTTGTTGGAATGGAAGCCCGCCATTAGTCGCAACTCAGAGATCCGGCATAGGGAGTTGAAACGATGAAAGCTCGATGGCAACGTCGATTCTTAGCTTCTTGCTCCCTAATTCAGGCTCAGTTGTCAATAGGAATGGGCAACACCAGAACCCAATACAAAACATAAAGAGCAACATATTTTCTTTCACGTCCGAAGCCCGTGTCTAGGTCCCCAGAAAAGCTCGCTTTCGGGATGTTGAGATATCCTTCCCAGAGAATGGGCGGATAGAGAGAAATGGGATTCTAGGGATGCTGCTATGGCTTTGGAGCACAGAAGGTAAAATTTTCATTTAGGTCCGACATAAACTGTGTGTTGACCCGTTTGCATTTCATGCATTTAAGCGGGATGCGAGGCGTGGCGTTTAGGATGCTACTAAGCATAAGAAGAGGTGCAACGGCTTAGGGGTTAGTAGACTTTTATAAGGAGAACGAGATTAGTTGCACTTGCAAGGCTGCCGCAGGCGGATTTTACAAGCAGGTCGCCAAAGCGTAAGAGCCCGAAGCCTGACAAACCTTAAATTCTTTGGGTAAGTTATATCTTTGTTCTTCATGTATTTTTTTACGCATTATGCTCGTGGATTGAAGCATATCTTATATATTCTGCAGGTACTGTATAGTTACGGATTGAAAGTTTTATGAGGTTGAATGCCCAACATTTTAAACCATCTCTTTGCACATCTTCGAGCACCTTGCAAAATCGGCAAATCTGTACAAGCCTGGTCGGTAAAGAAAAGGAGCTGGGAACTGGTGTTGATTTCTGTCCAGAGCTCAGAGCAGAAAAGGTTTGTATGCTTTGGCCGTTTTAGTCAAAAAAATTCTTACTACATGAAGATTTTTGAAGTTATTTTTGACGATTTGCCGAGGTCTATTTCTCAATAGGGACAAGTATACTCTAATATTTTTTTTTTCTCACGGGGGGGATGTCCGATGGAGCAAGGCAACAGACCATTGTCGGAGGTGGGAGCTTCTATGAGGCAGCTTATAGCCATTCTTTACTGGACCTACAACAGATCATCATTTCTTATCACGAAGTCAAGCAACCCAGATACTGCCCTACCTGTTTCTTGATTGAATAAAGCAGAATGAGAGCCCATGTTTTTGGGAAGCCAAAATGATTCTGGCATTGATCATGTATGTCATGAAGTGTAAATTGTTTTTTAGAACTAGATTCTTTTGCAAATGCTTTGATCGTTCAGAAAACTGACCTTTGTGGCTTTAATATAGATCCATGGTCGACAAATCCAATAAGAGTGAGCTACGAACATTAGTAATGGTTTGCCATCACCAGAGCAAGTCCTGGGCTATGATGCAAATCATGTGGTTCTGAATCTTTTTGCAAATACAAACTATGAGATAGTAACAGGGATTGGAAATGGACAATTTTTTGCATTATCAAATCCGTGAGTTTCAATGTGAGTTGCAATCAGACTCGGTAAGCTAGAATTTTGCAAAATATTTGTGTTAGAAATGAAGTACCAACCACTCTTGGCTTATGCAAATTTTATTTTTTGCAGGAGGTAATATCATGGCTCTGTATTTTGCATGGTTGCATGGTTGCATGGTTTGTCCTTCCTTTTTTTGTTCTATTTAGATTTATATAGTGATCCCTTTTATTATGTAGTGTGGTGGAGTTCACCAAACAGCTTGATGTGAGAATATAAAGTTTGCGCAGTAAGGTCAATCCATTTAGTTCTTGCTTTTAAATAGTTGCACATTGTGTAAGAATAGTAGCCAACAAGGCCACATGATGAAAGTCTTTTGTGGTCAGAAGCATGGAAAGCCATACAATTACCTTTACAAAATCATTGCTTTGCTTTGAATACACTGATGCCTTCATAAATAGTTGGAAAAGTCATCATGTTTGTAATATTTATTGTTCAAGCCTTCCATCATTTATATTTTGTTGCAATGCAAGAGCAGATCACAGGAGCATAGCCGACAGAAACGGTCTTTGAAGCTGTTGATCCATCGCCACAACCATCATACATTTTTTACAGAGGAATTGCTAGGCAGATAGAACCCTAACACCTAAACTCTGTTCTATTTGTCTTGCATTTTATAGAAGCTGCAAGTTTTACGTTTTTTTGAGCAGAGCAGTTGGGACTCCATCAGTGGGGTCATTGTGGGTCAATATGGTAAGCTTAGGCTCTTGCAATAAATAATGTGGCCTTAACTGTATTTGCTAAACTGACTCACATGGTTTGCATGGATGTTCTCATAAATATTCTCTGCAGAATTATGGTAGAATATCGAGATTTTATAAGATTTTTTCCTTTGCAGGCCACCACAGTCAGGTTTAGGATTTTCAGAGGCCTTTCATATTCAATGTGATGGATGGATTTAAGGCCCACAATAGCACCTTGGCTATATTGGAGCAAGCTGCTCAAGGCCACTATAGATTGCACCAGACGATGGGAGATGAGACGCGACAACATTCAATCGGGGTATTTTTATTTTTGTTTATTCTTATCCGAAGCGAAGTTGGAGTTATTTCCTTAAAAGCACATACATGCAGGTTGAAACCCCTTGCCTTAAATCCTCTAAAGAGCTTTTTGCCAAATTAAAATTGAACTTTGATGTCCTTTGTTTTCTCTTTGTTTGAATGCATCTCCATTTTGTTTATCGTTATGGGTTTTTTTGAGAGGTACTCGGCAATTAAGAATGAAGGAAGAAATAAATTGCTCCACCAAAATCTACAAACCGGGCTGCTGGCCTTTGTAAGATACAAGCTTGATGTTGTACCCTTGCGCATCAAAAATTTGGGCTATTGTCATTTGTAAGTTAAAGGTTTGGTGGAGAACATCCAAAGGTTGGTGCAACTTTGCCTTGAAGGAGATTTTTTTTTAAGGAATTGGTTCTGAGGGAATAAGAAATGCTTGGATGATGTAGCGGATGAACCATTGGAAGATTGCAAGGGGTTTTGTAGCAGAAGATAGAGCCATTTCCCAAGCCTTGATGAATATTGCAGCAAAGTTAATCGAGAAGGTTGGTGTGCAACAAAACCAAGTAGTTTAAGGGCATAATGTGTATATGAAAGGTGACGGGATATCTTGATATTTTATCATGGATAAAATCAGAACTTGGTGGCGGTCATGGTATCCTTGCTAGATGGTGATGCTTACTCAGATTTCAGTCTTTGCATCGGCCATTTCTTAACAATGGCATGGTTGCTAGCTATCCCAAAAAATATTATATTACGTATTTTTAGAAGCAGGTTGATAGGTCGGACCATTGCATTAGGCGGTGCTCTTCCACCATGAAGGATGCACAAGAAACTAGCGAGATAGTCACAAATCAAAGATCATATAAAAGGAGGAGGAGAGAATTTAAACAGATTTAGAGCCATTCAGAATTTCAGAAACTAGCTGGATAAGCCACAAATCAAAGAGCACATAAGCGGAGAAGGGCGAGAGAATTTGAAGCGGATCTAGAGCCATTTGCTAAGCATTTTTTGTCTCACTAACTTTGTGCTTATAATTGAAAGCAATCCCATGGAAGAGTTTATATCCTGACCATAAGGATTATATATTGGCACTTTGATTGTGTGTTGTAGATCTATTATCTCTGCTTTAGTATCAGCTTGGCTAACCATCCTTTTGCCTGTAATACTTACATTGGACCAGATGAAGGGGAATATCTCCTTTGGTTGAAGGGGAATATCTCCTTTGGTTGATTAATTTGATGGCAAATGGATGAGACCATCATGCTAGGATACCAAGCAAGAACGGTTTGCCTTATGGACATGACGACTGAAAATGTTTGCCATATTTGCATATGCCATATTTGCCCTTCCTCCTTAACCAACCCTAAATGGGAGTAGTGATTTGAGGAAAGACTATCTATTCTTCACTAAGTGTAAATGAAGAAGTCATCTCAAGCCCTATTTGCAGAATCTTATGTGCATAGAGAATCATGTACCAGAACTTTAGTTAACCCATTTGTTGCATCAAAAATAGTATTGGATGTTTCTAGAGCTTGATTCATTGTCAAATTTTGCAATCAGCTGTTTTAATCATTGTCGAGTCATAGTACATTTTGGGGCCTAATATAAGACTTAAAAAGATAGAGATATTCTTGAATGTGTTTGTGACCCTTATCTCCAACTTTATTTATGTGATTTAGCTACATGGACTGCAATCATCACATAATTTTATACGATCAATTCACGAAACAAATGTAAGTTGCTTGAAGAAGTTGAACTAACGGGTTCACAATTATTCAATGGATTCATTAGTTGACCAATTAAAAATAATTTATAAAATCAACATAATTCCTTATTCCTTAAATTGGGCATTACTTTAAGCCCAAATTTATGCCTAGGAGACCATTTATTTTTGAGTAATTTAGAATAGAAATGGGTCTTTTGCATTGACTCATATAAGCAACAATGTGTTTTTTCATTGCCTCATATAAGCAACAATGCGTTTTCAATTGAAACACAATGCGAGGTGAATTATAATTATTAGAGGAATATTTTGATGTGATGTTCATCTGTTTAGATTCAGGTTGTAGTGCATGTCTATAATGACAATGTCAATAGCATATCATTTGATGTTTTAGATGCAAATATACCATGATATGACCCCATATATGCACTACAATATATCGTATCCATTCCATTCCACCTACGCATCCTATCCTATTCTACCTGAGAATTTTATTCTGCCCTATATGTTCCATTATATCTACCAATTACATTCAAGCACTCTCTTATCTACACAATCTATTACTCCACCTAAGTAGTCCATGCCCATACCACATGCCACGACTCATGCCCGGCATCGCCGGGCACACGTTTCTAGTCATTTTAGAAATGCAAATGGGTAGATGGAATTATAATTTGCTATCTCTTCACATCCAAGATGGAATTATAATTTTCACACACCAGTAAGAAATATGTAAGTTAATCAGAAAAGATGATGGGCTTTTCCATGTCTTATTTTTTCTAGCAAAATTTATGGTTGTTGATAGTGTAGGTTGATGTTATTGGCAATGGCGTTGATGTTTTGAAAATACCTATTTTTTACACTTTTCTTTTTTTGGTCAATTGGCTCTACCTACAAACTTGCAATATGATAATTTGAGGATTATGTTTCATAATTATATTTTATTATTGTACTCTTGCTGTACAATCACATAGAATGCCCACCAAAGGTGGGCTATAGGCAAGATGCTTCTAGAATATTTCTTAGATTCCCTTACTAATTTATTGCCACGTCCCTGATTTTGTCCGGAGGAAAAAATAGAAAAGCAGATGTCCATAAAATTTTCAATGGCGACACATGGCAAGGTTGCCGCCAGCGGATCTTTGGCATCTTTATCCCGGGGGGTGCACTTATACATAAAGGGGGTATGGCATCTGCGTTCGGAGGGTAGCAAAAAACCCCCCTTGTATACGCAATTGTTAAAGGCAATTTGACCCCTCTGTGTATAGATATTGCTCCAAATCAGTGCCTAAAAACACCCCTAACCCCTAAGTATACGTACGCAAATGGTCCAAAAAACACCCCTCCGTTGAACTCTCATGGGTTATACGCTGATCAAAGGTGAATCCCCCAGGATCTTTATCTGTTACTCTGCGACAAGCATTGACAAGCAGGGCATTTTGAAGCAGCAATCTCAACTTTAAATAGAATGGAGTTTCTGCAGGTAGATGCAGGAGAGTGAAGGGTTTTGTTAAAGTCTGTATCAGGACAGATTTCCAGTGTTCAGAAGAGGAGAGATTAGGAATTTTTTTCTCTTCAACCAAGGAGTTAATTCAAAATATTTGCAGGGGAGAAGGCAATTCCTTCTCAAATAATTTGATTGCCGGATCAGAGAACAAGGGATTCAGTTTGGAACACAAATAATAGCATCCTAAAAAATTTATCTCTTGCAACTGAAAAGCTGCCAAATATTTGCTTCGTTTTGAGAACTGAGGCGAGAATGAAAGGTTTAGGGCTTGAAAAAGGTCTTCCATGCTTCAAGTAATCGATATTTTCAAGATCGAACTCATCTGCTTTTTAGTACACTCAAAGAATATGTGAAGATTTTCTTAGAAGGCATAATGGATATTGTCGCAAGCTTCCTTATTACAAGATTCATCGAACTGGAATTTTTGGAAATCTCTCAAAAATTGCAACAGGAAAAGAAAGTACTATGCAATGCCTTGAAAAATCCGCACAATTGGTATAAGATACAACCAAACACACTATCTGATCTAATGCTTATAAGGAAGGTGGATGATTACGGGGACAGAACATCTGCAACTAGGCATTAGCATCTTTGAATATGTGCTTGAAATGAGAGGCTCTACACTTCCAAAGTAGTGCTGTAATTTTATTGCCAATGCTTCCTTCCATGGGATTTATTCCACATCATTTTTGTAATGCCTTCATTTTGAATCTTCCAAATGTAGTGCATAAAAGAAACCTAAGTATCGGCCTATAAAAAAATCAAATACCATGTATGTGTTGAATCTTCGTATTGCTTGAGAAATTGATCAAGCTCCTTTGAGTGTCTTGAGTTGGTTTGCTTTGCCACAACAATGCAGTTGCTTCTTTCTTTAGTTTTATCTAAACTATATAATTGCTATAGGCAAGATTCCTAGAGAATATGCTCTAAGATTCCCTGTTTGTTTTGTGGCGTAGCCTTATCCGTTTGTAACACTTTTAAAGCTATTTTTGACAAGTGTCCAAAGGCTTATTTATTTTTGACACTTGGATAATATAGTTCAGATTACGTTTTTAACACTTTTAAGGGTTTTTTTTTTTTTTGACACATGTCCCAAGGCGTATTTAGTACCAATGAATTCTTTCTAACAACATTTTGTTATCCAACATTTTATTCAAAAACCTTGACATGT
The DNA here is from genome assembly GCA_021234155.1 of Isoetes taiwanensis. NCBI lineage: Eukaryota > Viridiplantae > Streptophyta > Lycopodiopsida > Isoetales > Isoetaceae > Isoetes > Isoetes taiwanensis. Next base: position 441,007 of record JAJEKV010000256.1, read on the forward strand.
GTGTTAAGGAAGGTGCCAAGAAGTGGCACTATAATTAACGTGGAAAGGGTGAGGTGGCACTATAGCATTCTAGAAATCTTCTCTTTTATGCGTCTGCTTTAAACAACCATATCCCACAATGGTTGAATCAGATCAAGAAGGACCCCATGCCATTAGATTATTCTCGTCGAGAGCTTTCTAACAACTGGTAATTTGCTATTGTTTCAATGCCATTATAACCAATGTAATCGAAATCGTCATGGAATCTTAGAGAACCTATGTGAAACATTCCTAGAATCTGAGAGAATCTAGAGGAAACTTGAGAGAATCTTTAGGAATCTAGACAAAATTTTAAGAGAGTCTAAAAGAATCCCTATAGAATCTTAAAGAATCCTAAAGAAGCTTCATAGAATCTTTGAGAATCTAGAGGAACTTTTATATAGTACTGGGGTATCTTCATGGTATCTGAGAAAATCTAGAGGAAAGTTAGAGCATCTAGGAGGATCTTGATGGCTCTTAGAGAATCTAGGGGAATTTTCATAGAATATTAGAGAATGCATCAAAATCTTAAGAGAATCTGGGGTAATCTTTATAGAATCTTCAGGAACCCAACAAAATCATAAGAGAATCTTGGAGAACCTAGAGGAATCGTACGAGAATCATGAAGAATCCTTATGGAACCTAAGGGAATCTTCATAGAATCTAGAGACAAAACAGAGTTCTAATTAGTAAATGAGCGGTGAGGGAAGTCGCTTCTAATACATAAAAATTGATAGAGAAATGTTTCTGGCCTTGGCGCGCGATAAATTTCTTGTAATAGTTATGGTTGTTTGCAACAATTAATATTTGCTTTTGAGTTAAGGGCTCTAAATTGTAGTGATTGTTAGCAACAATTTTCTTTCGCCCACATTAGGCGAGATAAGGTACAACAATGGTACTCGGTACATAAGCAACAAATGTCCAGATGCTAAAAGCCTAAAAACCCCAAACACTCATGTTGCGTAACATTGATACAATGAGCTTAGGCAACATCTCGAGCACCTGTACCTATGAAATCATTAGCATTTGCTAATGTATCTATTAGCCCCAACAAGCATGAAGCCCTATATCCTAGAGGCACATACAAGAACATCACATCATGAACACCTTCCGTATTGTTGTAAACTTATACAAATATATTATTAAATAGGTTTGGAACCAAAGAAATGTTCGTGGCGGCCTTGGTGGTCATGATAAATTTCTTGTATATATAAGGTTTTTAGGATGTGGGTTTGGTACATAGCCCCATCCATGCATGCCCATGGATGACCACCCTAATCCCATCTGTCCATTAAAAAGGGGAGTGGTCAAGATGCGTCCACCTCATTGGGGAAGCAAGCAAATGTCATGGGTGGAGTTGTGCATGGGGTATGCACCATGCCTCTTGGCCGTCGGATCAAAGGGGGAGGTAAAATTTTGACCGTCCAATGTGGCTGAGAAGATGCATGGAAGGTGGAATTGGGGCGTTTGATCTATAGGCCGTGGAAAATGGGAGCAAGGATCTTCACCATTGAATTTTTTATAACAAGATGTAATTTCCTTACATGAAGAAAAAGCAATTAATTTCTTAACTTCTAGGGTGTACATCGTCTTTAGATGGCCGTAGCTTGCAGCAGAGGTGTTGGACCAAGGTGGAGCCCATGCTATAGTATTCATTTTGTCGAGAACTTTCCCATGAGTATATGGCATTGTTTTGTCACTTTGGGAACCTGCACTGTCAGGGTAAAAGATCCCTAAGAAGTTTTGATGGAATCTAAGAATATTCATGGAACCCCCGATGAATCTAATGGAATCTTGAGAGAATATAAATGAATCTTTATGGAAGCTTCGACAATCTAGGGGAGCCTTCTAAGGGAATCTTATGAAAATTTATGGTGATTCAAGAGAATCTAGAAAATCTTCGTAGGATCTTAAGGAATCTAGAGTGATCTATGAGAATTTCAAGAGAATCTTTGGGAATCAAGGGGAATATAAAGGAATCTTCATGAAATTTTTAAGAATCTAGCAGAATCTTGATGGAATCTTGGAGAATTATAGGGAAATCTTCATAGAATGTAAGAGAATCTAGGAGAATCTATATAGAAGGTTGTGGAATTTAGAGGAATCTTGGAATAATATCTAGGGGTGGGGAATGTTGGGAAAATCTTGAAAGAATCTTTGGGAATATAGGAGAATCCAAAGGATCTTCAAGGGAATGTTGATAAAATCTTTGAGAATCTAGGAGAATCTTGAGGGAATCTTAGAGAATCTAGGGTAATGTTCATAAAATCTAAGGGAATCTCGAAGAATCTACATGGAATCTTGAGGAATCTAGAGTAACCTTGACATAATATTTCGAAATTTAGGGGCCTCTTATGAGAATTTTGGAGAACGCATATGGAACCTTAGGGGATATAGAGGAACATTAAGGGGATCTAGGGGACTCTTAGGGAAATTCATGTGAATCCCCCTAGAATATTGGGAATCTAGGGTAACCTTTTTAGAACTTTAGTGAATCTATAGGAGTCTCAAGAGAATCTTTGGTAATCAATGGAAATCTAAGGGTCCAAGGAGATCTAGGGGAATCTTTCACAGAACCTTGATGAAATCTCAAGGAACCTAGAAGGAACCTAGGAGAATCTTGAGCAATATGTGAGAATCTTAGAGAATTTAGCAAAATCCATGGAAATCTTTGTGGATCCTTAGAGATTATAGGAGAATCTATGGAAATTTTTGTGGAATCTTAGGGAATCTAGGGTGATCTTTGAGAATCTTAAGAGAATCTTGAAGAATCCAATGGAATCTCCATAAGACATTGGAAAATCTAAAATGCTATATTATAATGTTATCCCATATGTCCTTCCTGCGTCAAACACTAGCTGCCACGTCATCAAATCCTAGATCTTGATCGATGGCCCAAATTCTGCCACGTGGCAATATCCTAGCCATTCTTTTCTTCTGCCACGTGGCATAACATGGTGAATCGACGCAACCCTTCAGTCGGAGTGCCAAAAAAAGGTTGTGGCTATTACCGCGGATCGAGCGTCCCTTGCTTCTTCTGCCTTATTTGTTTATGTTTTTTACAAGATCTCTAATTTCTTTCCTTTCCGGTATAGCCATTCGCTGCTTCGTGGTTCTATGGATTTTGGGAGCTAGAACTTTTGGCATGAAGCTGGCACTGTCGATCCCTTTTCTGCCATCTTTCTAGCGATCAAACAACCGGCGAGTTTTGCACAGCTTCAATTTTTTCACAGGTTTTTTTTTTTTTGCAAATTTTTCAAGATAAGCTTTGGAACTGGCAAATCATGCACGTTGCTCTCTTGATCGCGTCCCAGCATAGGCCTAGCAATATTTCTTGCCAATGAGAAGCTGGAGTTCAAGCAGTTCCGACATGATCCGTTTGATCCTGCAAGCTTGCAAATGCAGCTCTATAACATGAATCTAACGACTTTTTTTTGCCAAATAATGCACGTTGTTCTTTCTCCGAAGCTTTCTTTTGGTCTTGCCATTGAAGCTCCATTGACAGAGTAGGTAGCCTTATGTTGTGTTTTACTGCATGCAGTTGTGGTTTGTGAGCCGGAAATGGTTGTTTGCTAGGTTTTAGCCGGAACATGGCGGATTAGTTTTGCGGGTCGAAAATAGTTGTTTGCAAGGAAGAGCAATAGTAGTCTCAGACCGAAATGCCATTATGAGCCATGTTTTCGCTTCATAGTCTGCGTATAATCCCATATCCTGTTCGGTTAGATGAAGGAGACGGCCATAGACATTTATGATTTGTTTTTTGGATCTTGCTAGCGATCTTGCCCATAAGGAAAATGTGACGATTAGGTAGGCTCATGGAGATGCCAATAAACAAGAATAGAAATATGTTATGTATATAGAACTCTACTCAACAATGGTGCAAGAATTAAACGCCATTAACCCTATGCACCGCATGTCTTGATACAACAATAGAAAAGATAAGAAGGGAATGGAAGAGAAAAATCATTCTAGAAATGAAAATGGGTAGATTGAATTATAACTTGCTATCTCTTCACATGCCAAGATGGAATTATAAAATTTTTACACACCAGTAAGAAATACGTAAGTTAATCAGAAAAGATGGCAGACTTTTCCATGTCTTATTTTTCCTAGTAAAATTTATGGTAGTTGATAGTGTTAGTTGTTGTTACTGGCAGTGGCGTTGACGTTTTGAAAACACCTATTTTTTACGCCCCCTTTTTTTTTTGGTGAATTGGCTCTACCTACAAACTTGCAATATGACAATTTAAGGATTATGTTTTTTTTGCATCTCTTATTTATGACCATTGATCTCTGGAATATTTTATGTTTTATGCCAGATCAAAGGCCATTACATTTTTTATCAACAATTTGCCTGCCATTTCCAATGGTCCAAACTGGACATATGGTTGCAAGCAAAAAAAAAGGGCGGAAGATCCCAAACTAAAAAAAGCAATGGTGCGTGGGCATTCTGCTCCGGCCTTCTGAGTCTACTCCGGCCTTCTGATATCCGCCTTCAATCCTCGCCTCAAACACCTAGTTGCTGCAAATCCATGAAGCTTCACTCGCTCCAGGAAGAGGGCTGAGCATGCCGAAATTTGCTCTGGGTGTCTCAAATCGACCACAAAGGCCGCTAACAATGATTTAGTCGGGATGATTTCGGATCACTCTCAGCTCAAAATCCCACTCTTCCTTTTCTGACCTGGAATCAGAGGGCCGATTTGATTCTTAAATTTGTGACGATTGAGGAAAATGAAATGGAGCATGGCCTTCTCAGCTTCATCCGACATAGGCGCTAATTTCAAGAACTAAATGAGCTTCAGCCGGAACCCTTGCTTGGAAGGCCGCCCCTGCCCAAAGAAGAAAGGGGCATGCATTCTTATCCTTCCATTCTCAAACCATGCATACAAACCACAAAAAAACAAAAACACATCCTAGAGCCGATTTTGAAATGTTACTTTGACTGGCCAACAAGCAGCTCAAATCACTCAAAAAATATAGTTTCGACTATGGTTTTGCATACAATACACCCCCGAAATCTAAGCAAAACCATGCATGAAATACGGTACCCAAATACCAAACGAACTAATTAGAAGCTTATTGGTATTGTACTCTTGTTGTACAATCACATAGAATGCCCATTGAAGGTGGGCAATTTCCTAGTATTTATAGAATATTAAAGAATCTTGAAGAATCTTCAAAAGATCATGAGATATCTAAGGGAAACTTGGTAGAAACTTAGAGAATCTTGAAGAAATCTAGGAGAACCTTATGAAATCTATGGGAATCTTGATGGGAGTTAGGAGGTATATGAGAATCTTGATGGAATTAAATTAACTTAATGGAATGCTAAAGAATTTAGAGGAATACCTATAGAATTTTCAGGAAATCTTAGAGAATCTAGGAGAATTTTGTATCTTTGTAGAATCGTAGGGAATCTAGAAGGATTCATAAGAATCTTGAAGAGCCTAGGGGAATCTTTATGGAATATTAAGGACATAACTTCTGATGTGTAAATTGGCTATTGAGTTTCAGTTTAGCGTCTATATTTACTGATACAATATACTATCTCAAGTTCAACACATGAAATATTTAGATTAGTGCAACTTTGCACTCAAACAATCAGCCGTCGGCCTCATACAATCCTTATATAGTAGGGGACAATATACAGTCCCTAAATATCAAGGGACTTGTATAGTCCCTAAATATCAAGGGACTTGTATATATACGTGGTAAGATTCTAAAGTTAAACTCTTATCCTCAAGGTCAATAGTCCCTAAATATCAAGGGACTTGTATATATACGTGCTAAGATTCTAAAGTTAAACTCTTATCCTCAAGGTCACGAGTTCAGTGTCTCATTGTGTGGAAGTGGCTATGATCATTTAAAGTTAGTGAGAGAAAAGCCCACTTCAGCCATGTGTAATGGTGAAGGCAAGTCCCGTCTAAATGTGTATCCCATAAGTTTCGACTTCAACCCATCCGAACGTGTGCCCCAAAAGTGGCTATGGTCATTTAAAGTTGTGGAAGAAGGGCCCACTTCAGCCATGTATGATAATGGAGGCAGGTCCTATTTAGGCATGTGTCCCACAAGTTTCTGCCCATATGGGCATGTCTCCCATAAGTTATAGCTTCCCCATTTGGGCATGTGTCCCACAAGTTTTTGCCCATATGTGCATGTGTCCCATAAGTTTTGGCTTCCAATATCGTGATAGAGGCATAGGTCGAAGTGATACAGATCTTTGGCAGGGAAAATTTTAAGGGACCTATAATTTTGTATAAGTATAATGAATTGGCCATTCCTTGTAAAATATGCCCCCAAAAGTGTAGCCTGAACTGGCCATTTTTCCTATTTTTTCCTAATGTGGCTGCAACCCAATTGGCGATTTTTGAACCAAATATCTAATAATGTGTAGCTCAAATGACGATTTTTAGCTAGATTCTTATTAACTATAGAGCTAGTTGCCCAAACATAAAGAAGTTGCTACCCTATATAAATGTGTTAAGTTACATGTTGTATGAATTTGAATTCATACCCCATGTATTTCAATAATGCCTGTGATTCTTTGGTAGGGAGAATCAATGGGATCTTAGGAGTCTTCATAAAGAGGATTAAAAAGTGCCTCGACATTTGATTTTCCAAAAAGCGGGATTATTTTTAGTTGGTAGATATATTTAGGAATAAAAATATCTAATAATGTTGGCCCCCCATAAGTGACGAATTTATGAGGGGGCCTCTTAATGGGTTAAGATTTGGCGAACTTAAGGCAGTACAGGATTTGGGCGTGGCCTAAATGGCCATTCCATAAGCACATCTAGTTCTCACTTGGGACTAAATTGGCCCCAAAGTCAATACCACTCCAATTAGCAAACATCTAATTGGCCATTCTAATGTCGTAATAGGCAATAAAGTGCCACAAAATGGCGAATCTGCAGGTAGTCCGTAGGTAAGGCATCCTACTCAAGCCGGCCGTCACATTTTGCCTGAACCTGTAATTTGTGGCCAAATGGCCCGCCGGGGCCACTAAAATTTTCGCTGACTGGCTACATGGAAATTAAAAATTTATCTATCCTAAATGACATATAAAGACCAAGTTTAGTAGAATCTCCTGTTCAGAAATAAAAAAGAAAATTGCAAAGACAATAGAAATATAGGGAAATTTACCAAAAGAACCTTAATTGTTGACTTAATTCCCAAAAAGCCCTTTGTATTTTTGAAATTCCCAAAATGGCCTTAATTCTTAAGTATTTTTGGGTTGCCCCTAGGGGGCAAACCCTCGTTTATGTGGGTATGTGGGTATATTCAGGTATATGCCGGCATATGCCTAGCATATCTTTGGTTATTTGCTCAAAGCGGCTGCATTTGTAAACTCTCGGTCATCGGCCCCATTCCTTTGCAGGGGTGTGGCTATGGGGTACGCTCAATTTAAGCGTGATGGAAGATCGTTACGCACTAGCATCCTTTGCTTTGGGCGCTTGCCGTAGTTCCCTAGAGGCGCCGACCTTGCGGTGGGTGCATTTCGTTCAAGCATTCTTGTGACTATAGAAAACATCGGGCAAGTTTTTGTTGATTGTTCTCACTTTCGGTCTGAATTATGTGTAGAAAGAGTTTAAATTCGTGTAGGGACTGACATACTATTGGAAATTGGAGGTTACCCTAATTTTGTAAATTTCTCGATTGTTGTCACCGTTTGCTACTCCAATTTCATGGACCTCGTGGTTATGCCTTAGACAAGGCATTCATTGCTCATTAGACTAGACTATCGGTAATTTTTACTTTCGGCGGATTTGCCCGATGCAGTTTGCACCCCATTTCCAAAGTTTTTGCAAAGCGAACATAATGCCGATTGAAAAAATTTTTCATCCCTTGAGGAAGGCTGTTCAACATTTTCCCCAAATAAAGGGAACCATTTGTCATCAATTTAACATCGATTGCCGGCTCAACACTATCCACGGGATATCTAATAGGGGAGATGCCACATTATTCCTTGAAATTGTTTGCTTGGATATTACGTTCTTCCCAAGCTTGAAATTTGTGTCAAACCCAATGGAGGAGCTATCACCATGCTTCCATCGCGGGCGGCATTAGAAATGCATTGCGGATTTTGTTGTGAAGGTAATCCGTACAAAATCTTTGTGATCTTTGCGACAAATTTGTTGGCTTTTATTGAGCTATTTTATTTGGCACATTTAACAATTAGCCTACTCTTGCATACAATTATTTTCCAATGTTGTGTTGCGAAATAATTATTTGTTCAGTGCGGGGAAGAACAAGATACCAGATTTGAGGAGCTAAAGCAAAAATATGGAACCCTTTTGCATTTCATGGCACGAGAGGAGAGAACACCTGATATCATACCTTTGTGGTAAGCCTTGAAGAAACAAGCGGATTGTATTTGCTTTTGATTTTTAAGTTCCTATAAGGCTTTTGTATATTAGAGTCCTTGCATGGTCGGTGATATTGTTTTCATCGTATTGTTCTCACGCAAGCTTCTTTGAACTTGAGAGTAATGGAGGTGATGGTGCTATATTTGGTGATGGTATATACTTTTCGGGGATCTTCTTTGTTGCATTAAGTTTCTCAAGGCTAGTGAAGGATGGTCACAATCTGTTTTGGGAAAGAAAAGAGGTATATTCTTGTATGTGAAATAGCAAAAGGGTGTGGAGTTGTCTATTCAAAGGCGGAGAACATGAACCATTTGGGACAAGAAAGGATCTGGTTATATAATAGTGCAAAATAGTGACCTCGTTAGAATCGGTATGTATTTTTGTATTACGAAGCATATTTGCATGCCCAAACCATGGGTTTCAGTCCATCCACACAAAGAGAAGAGCAATCAATGGCAAATATAAGTCTTTGCTTGCTTTTCGAGACGAAATGCTTGCAAAATTATTGTTGTTACGTATTGTCTCTTGCTTCGCTGATTGGCTTGGTTAAATCGGATCTGACCAAGCATAAAAAGCTTTCAAGATCATCAACCGGTTTTATTGATTTATAACATGTTTGCACTTATGAATGGTGTGTGCATAATAAAGTTGATTAAATGACATGGTAGACAAACATAGGATAAGCATTGCAAACTTAGCTTGTCAATAAGTCCATTAGGGTATCACAAAACAGATGAAACATGAAATATGTTGGCAATGTAATGACCAGCTTCAGTTTTGTTGAATACTCGGAGATCCATGGTTAAAGGCTTTTTTGTTTCATCTCAAAAGAATTGAATTGAACGTATTTGTTTTTGAATTGAGAATCCTATGTAATTTGAGACGTTTGTGCTTTCTTCGGGGCTTCTAAAAGCCCAAATTGAAGTGCAGATTGCCACATCCTTGAACCCTAAAATAATTCTTTTAGAGTTTTATGTAAATTATGAATTGGGCATGATGTTTGAGTCCAATTTTTTGGGTTGCCCCCAAGGGGAAAACCCTCATCCATGTGGGTTTGTGGCATATTCCAAGTATATGTCAGTATATGCTCGAAAACATGACTTTGAAGTGTGATTTAAGCCATTTCACTCTCGGGTCACGGAGGGCAACCCTCCGTGCACAGCACCTTGTTTCAAATAGCCCTTTGTATTTTAAAACTCACCAAAAAGCACGTATTCACAATAGAGGATCATTTTCTAAGAGGAAGTGTTTCTTACAGATGACAATAATTTGGAATATAAATTTCAAAAATCATTACATAAATATGCAACAGAAATGTCAAATAGAATTTCTGCAACTACCTTCATTATGCCTGACATTACCACAATGTGTGCACTTGTACACACGCTTTTCTCTATCCATGTCTTTTGCCCTATCCCGTTTGCTTTTAGGCCTGCCAAGACGATGACATGTCATGTTGTAGGAGGTAGCAATACATTATTTTCAAGAAGTTCAATATTTGGAGAATAGATACGAACATCATATAAATAGCAAAATGAGCTCTATAAGTAACACGAATGGGTATAAAGCAGCTTCTCCACAACATGCCCAAAAGCTTGTCCTTCAATACGATTTTTATAAAAGCATTAAGTTAATTATCTTCGATCATTTCTAGTATTAAAATGATAGGCTTATCTCTAGCTTTTGACTATTTAAGAAAATACTTAAGAATTAAAAGTACTTTGAGAATTTCACAAATACGAAGGGCTTTTTGAGAATTAAGCCAACAATTAGGGTTATTTTGATAAATTTCCCAAATACTTATATTCTAAATTATTGTCATCTGTAAGAGTCCTCTTAGAAGATGATCCTCTATTGTGAAACACTTCCTCTTAGAAAATGATCCTCTATTGTGAATACGTGTTTTTTTGGTGATTTTTAAAATACAAAAGGAGTATTTGAAAAAATACTTAAAAATTAAGGGCATTTTGAGAATTTCAAAAATACAAACGAAGGAAGGAAGGAAGGAAGGAAGGAAGGAAGGAATGTATTTTTATCGTCCACGGAGACCAATCAGTCTATGGGACCCAATACAAAAGCGCAGCAAGCGGATTACTACCCGGATTAAAAAACCCCCGCCCCGAAGGGTTTTCGAGGGAAAAACCATGGCAACAATCAGCCTGCTGACAAACTGTTCCAATATACGAAATGCAAAAACACACAAATATATACATTCATGCACCTCACCCGTAGTGCCTGATCAGCGGGCAGCCAGGCAGGGGCAAAGGTGAGCTCGCATTCGATTACCTTTAAGATATGCGACCCCAGCACCGTACTAACGGGTGTGTTCATCGGCAAATGTAGGCAAGTCGGTAGGTACTAAGGAGCGTATCTGGCCCGTGGATCAATGAATCTTTGGGCAACTCTGGAAAGTGTGAGATTCATCCTCAATGGCACCCGTTTGACAGCATTGACATAGCCTGTCCTGGCGAGGCTCCCCAATCCACCTGCCCGTCTCGATGCGAAGATGGTGGGCTTTTTGTCGCGAATGGAGGCAATGAGTCCGCGCCACCGGGGGCAACCGGGAACGCGTAGAGCCGCGGGCCCCGGGCTAACACACGGGGTTGATGTGCTCCTTGTAATGGGCCGTTTTGACCGCTCTAGAGCGGGGTCCCGAGCTTGCCAAAGGAAGCAAGCGCCCAGTGTACTCCCCGCAAGCCGCCACGATCGACCTCTGTGTCCCACCTTGCAGACGGCCGACCAGGTCCACCGCGACGCACTGCTGCCGCGTTCCATCCGGCGAACCAGCGATCTCTCTTACGCTCCAGCGCCTTTGAGCGGCCAAGGGCCCATTGCCACAACGTATGCCAGGTGCAGGAGCCGAGCATCACCCGGGCTAATTGAGAATTAAATCAACAATTATGCCAGGTGCAGGAGCCGAGCATCACCCGGGCTAATTGAGAATTAAATCAACAATTAAGGTTATTTTGCTAATTTTCCCTAGAATATATTATCGAATGAAGAAGCCCTACTAGTTAATGAAAGAGCTCTCCCTAAAAGCAATCCAAAAAGTGTGTGAACTTGTATTGAGATTTATAGTAACTTGTGAATTTCTATTGAGATTTCTGCTGTTTGTATCACTGCCAAGATTTCTGCTATTTGTATCACTGCCATTATTGGGAATGTTTCATTTAGGTCTATTCCGAGATTTTTATATTGCTTAATGAGTTCTTTACTTGCATTCTAAAATGCTTTTCGAGATTTTTATATTGCTTACTGAGATCTTTACTTGCATTCTAAAATGCTTAATTAATCCCGTTGAAAGCAAAGGCGGCAACAGCTCAGCATTTCAAGGTTGTAGGCATTGAAAGGAAGAATAAAAAAGCATGCAAATGAAAATCCCATTAGAAACAGCAGTGTTCCATTAGCAAAAACTGAGCATTCCCCATTGGCAAAAGATCTGCTCATAAAAACAGTAGGATTTGTTGGTAATTATAATATGTGAGACAAAATAACCCAATGGTTTATAATGGACAGATGTAGCTAAAACTGACGGTTGCTAAACTTAGCAGCTCCTACATGTCAGGGATATCTATATCCGTGTATTCTCTGATAGTTTCAATAAGATTTCCAGACAATTATCTCCGTTCTTCTGTAGTTGATTCTTTGTTTCTTGAAGTTGAATATGGTATCAGAGCAGAATCGACCTTGAGGACGTACTGCAGGGAAATCAAGATGAAGATTGAGAATTTAAACCATGGGAACGCCTACTTTGGTTTATTAGAGTGCGTGCAAAGCCGTGTGTGAGAAAGGCACGTGGGGAATTGTCAACGGTGATGAACCAAAGCCCGAGGTGCATGTGAGATTTGTCAACGGTGAACCAAAGCCTGAGGTGCATGTGAGATTGATAGCTTCTACAGAGACTCAGGCAGGGAGTTCTGAGGTTGAGGAAGTTAAGGCTGATGAAGTTGAGAAGCATGCCTTGGCTAAATGGATGCAGAGAGACTGGACGTCAAAGAGTAGGATCCTTCGTTACCTAGATGATACCTTGATGCCTCAGATTGCAGAAGCATCCTCAGCCAAAGCAGCATGGGATGAACGAGGAAGTCCTGAGGGAGGAAACATTTTTCTACTCAAGCAAATTTGTATGCAATTGTTTTAATACAAAGTTGAGAGAAGAAATGAGTATGGAAGAGTACATTGGGACTATCCGGCAAGCAAACAAAGAAAGCAACCTGAGTGGTATGAACAAAGCATTAGATGATGATTTGGTTGTAGGAGCTTTCTTGTTGGGACTGCCTAGTTCGTACAATAATGTGAAGAACATTATTGGATCTGTTGAGAAGGTAGACCTGGAATGGGCATGTCAGCAGCTGCTTTTGGAAGAGAAAAATCAAAAGGGCATAAAGAAGAGTTCCTCTAGAGACTTTCAAGCCTTGGTGAGTGGAAGAGAAGAAACTAGAAAATGCTACAATTGTGGTCAAACTGGACACTTGGCTAAAGATTGTGCAGAACCAGATAAGAGGAAGAAAAGAGGACCTGACAAGAGAAAAGATAATGGAAGAAAGAAGGAAGCAGCAGCACATAAAGCAAAAAAGGTCAAGTCTTATGCTTCCACATCTGACTCAGAAAAAGAATCATCTGAGAGCAGTGATTCCTTTGTTTCTGAAAAGGCTTTTGTTTGCATGGTTGAAAGAACCAGTGCAAGCAAATTAGCATGGTATAGGATTCTTTTCATTATCTTAACAGATGCCTTTCTGTTTTTCAAACATGAGATTTTTAAAATGATAAAGGCAGTTGTAGAATATTTGCAGTCCTGCTTTGACAGTCTTTTCATGATACAAGCAGTAGGATATTTTGTGGCACAAACTCCATATGGAATTTGGTACCTAGATTCTGGAGCCTCAGATCATATGACATCCAAACGAGAACTCTTTGTGGAATATCAAGGTGTTAAGAACAACAAGGTAAAAGTAGGCAAAGGAAATCTTGATATTGTTGGAATTGGAACGGTTAAGCTACAAATGCCTACAGGAGACGTTTGTTTGAAGAAAGCTCTTCATGTTCCTGACTTGGAGGCAAATCTTTTGTCTATTTCTAAACTGGATGATGCAAGTTTAGTGGTGCAATTCGGGTATGGAAAGTGCCTCATCAAAGACAGAAGAAGAAATGTGTTAGCTATGGGCAGTAGAGATGGAGACTTGTATAAGTTGAGCTGGTCTCAACGAACAGCCCTGACTGCTTCTGTTTTGGACAGCACCCAATTGTGGCACGAGAGACTGGGACATCCTAACTTTCCGCTCTTAAAAGAAATGGCAAAACAAAAGTTAGTGGACGGTCTACCGCAAATTGGAAAACCATCAAAGTTGTGCGAAGGTTGCATGCTGGGAAAAATGCACAGGAAGAAATTTCCAAAAGGGAAAGCACATAGAGCAGAAAAATGCTTGCAGCTGGTCCATATGGATGTCTGGGGTAAAGCCAAGATTCCATCTGTAGGTGGTGCCAGGTATTTTCTCTTAGTAATAGACGATTTTAGTAGAAAATTGTGGGTCTATTTCTTAAAGAGGAAATCAGAGGTGTTTGGTTGTTTTGTTATTTGGAAAAGACACGTGGAAAATCAGTCTGGATGCACAATCAAGCAAATTAGAACAGATCAGGGAGGTGAGTTTGTCAATAAGAAATTTGAAAGACTTTGCATAGAATTTGGTATTAAGCATGAGAAATCGGTGTCTCACGAGCATCAACAAAATGGGATTGTTGAACGAAAGAATCAGACTGTTCTAGAGTGTGCACGCGCAATGCTTTTTGGAAATGACATTGACCCCTCCTTTTGGGGGGATTGGAAATGACATTGACCCCTCCTTTTGGGGGGAGGCAGTCCATACAGCAGTCTATTTGCTCAATAGAATACCGACAAAAGCATCTCCAAAGGCTGTCCCAGAAGAAATGTGGGACGAGGCGAAAAAACCCCGATATGGTTCATATGAAAATTTTTGGCTGTAATGCATATGCTCATCTGAAGCGAGACAAGTTGTCAAACAAATCGGTACCTTGTATGTTCGTGGGCTATTCAGATGAAATCAAGGGTTATCGGTTGTTCCTCCCTTCAAATAAAAAGGTGATCATTAGAAGAAGTGTTCGTTTTGATGAACAAAATTTTGATTTTGGAAAAGGGACGGCGCAAAAATGTTGTGCTTTGAGTAATTCTTCTCCGATAGTGATACTAATTCTCGATGATGAAGAAGGTGAATCTGTAGATGTTCATGGGGAGAATCTTCCGGAAGTATGAAGTTGAATTTCCCTCGAGAACCGAGAGGATAGTGATGGTGAGCTAGATGATTTGGTGTCCATTCTCGATCTTAAGAATCCGGAAGAAGAAGTCGTACTAAGGAGGTCCAAGAGAACTAGGCACCCTACTAGTCGTATGCAAGACTACCTCACTTCACAGGGTAAGAAGACGTCTGGATATATTGCCTTTCATAGCACCATTCTCGCTTTGATGAGCCCAAAACCTTTTCCCATGCCATGCAAAGTACTAAGAAGGAAGAATGGTCGAAAGCCATGAGTGAGGAATTTCAGTCCTTAGTGGACAATGAAACATGGACTCTTCTGAGATCGCCTAAAGGAAGAAAAAGTGGTAAATTCTAAATGGATTTACAAAATTAAATATAATGAGCATAATCTTTGTTAGCAAATACAAAGCACGATTGGTTGCCATGGGATGTTCTCAGGTTCCCGGTGTGGATTACATCAAACTTTTGGCGCCAGCTTGCTAGGTCGAGTCCAGAATCCAGACGAAAGCAAGTGTTAGCAAGTATGGCACTCGGGGAATTATGATTTGCAACAAATGGACATCAAGACGGCATTTTTACATGGTACGTTGCAAGAAGAAGTCTATCTTAGACAGGCTCCGGGTTTTGTACAAACTGGCCAAGAAGGTAAAGTCTATAAGCTGCACAAGGCAATCTATGGGCTCAAGCAATCCCCACGGCAGTGGTATCATACCATTCACAAATTTTTCACGCAACAAGGATTTGCAAGGAGTCATGCAGACTGGAACATTTACTGCAAGAGGTACAATGCTTATGTGATTATTATTGTCTTGTATGTAGATGACCTGATTTTGGCAAGTGATAATTCCGATTTGATGAAAGATACCAAAGTTGCTTTAGCTGCCCGCTTTCACATGACAGATTTGGGCGATTTGCATTACTTTCTTGGTATTCAAGTTAGTAGAGATCCTCTGTCCCACAATATTCTTATTCATCAATCTAAATTTGTCTATAACCTTTTGCAAGCCTGTCATATGCATGGTAGCAAGGGAGTTGCTACCCCGGCTGTTTTTCATATGCCTGCTATTTCTCTTCCACCTGCAGCAAATGCTCTTTCCGTAGCATTGTGGGCTCCTTGATGCATTTGATGGTGTGCACACGTCCTGATATAGCTCAAGCCACTATTACTCTCAGCCAATTTCTTGACAGTCCTGCACCAGAACATTGGTTGGCTTTAAAAAGATTGCTTCGATATCTTCATGCCCATGCAACCTTTGGTATCTGCTATCAGCATACATTTTCTCCGCCCCTTGTTCTTCAAGCCTTTGCAGATGCCGATTATGCAGGGGATCCAGTAGCTAGAAAGTCTAGAACTGGCTTTTGTTTCCTTACGCAAGGGGAGCGATGGATTGGTGCAGAAAACAAAAAATTTGCGTGGTTCTACATGTGAGTCTGAGTATATGGCTTTATGCAGCGCAACTAAGGAATGTATTTGGCTCAGGAGATTGCTTAGAGAACTTTACGTGCCTCAAGCTAAGGCTCTTCATTATACATAATGATAATTTGCTGCAAAGATCTTTAGCAAAGAATCCAACAAACTTCTCGAAAGCAAAGCACATTGAGGTGCAATTCCATTTTACACGAGAAAAGGTCAATGAAGGACATGTTGTCATTCAGCATTTAAGAACTGACAAAATGACTGCGGATGTTTTTACTAAAGCTTTAGGGAAGAAAAAATTTCTTAAGTGCGTCGCAGAACTTGGAATGGTGCAGGTTTGAATATCCTTCAGATGCTGGTAAATTGTAGCAGAACTGAAGACATGATTCATGAATGGTTCACTTGTGAAGCATTCATTCAGAGTTTAAGGGATGCTGCAAAGTTTTTTGAAGACTGTTGGAGGGATGCAGATCTTCATATTAACAGAATTTCTTTTGCTGTTTTGTAGTTTAACTTTCATTGAAGTTTCGGTGAACATTTCTTAGTTGAACTACTGATTGAAACAGGAGTGAAGGGTTTATTTTGAGGAGTGTTGGTAATTATAATATGTGAGACAAAATAACCCAATGGTTTATAATGGACAGATGTAGCTAAAACTGACGGTTGCTAAACTTAGCAGCTCCTACATGTCAGGGATATCTATATCCGTGTATTCTCTGATAGTTTCAATAAGATTTCCAGACAATTATCTCCGTTCTTCTGTAGTTGATTCTTTGTTTCTTGAAGTTGAATAGGATTAACAACAAAAGATCTCCCAAAATTACATAAACATGAACAAAAGATCATCAAAGGTGAACGGAAAGCACAAAAACGCTAAGCAACAAATCAAAATGAAAGTGAGACAAATGAACAGATTTTGGCTACTACAGACCTCGGCCTACCCCAGGTTCTTGGTTCTTAAAAAGAAATAACAAAAACTGAGATAAGCTATCAGCAGACAGCCACCACAACTAAAGAAAAAACAGATTAAGCAGGAGCAGCTAGATAAGCTATCAGCAGACAGCCACCACAACTAAAGAAAAAACAAAGGATTAAGCAGCAGCTGCTGCCGGAAAGAGGAGTTACCTCTTACTTCATAAAAACAAAAAAACCGGCATCATAATCCGAAATCTGATTGTAAAATCATCTGTTGGGATTCTTCCAAAAACAGAGTTTATACACAACTAAAATCGGCGATTCTACAAAGGATAACAACTAGAAGGGAAACAAGACCTGCATTCGCAAAAGAAGGGTTTGATCTTACAAATAAAAGGGTAGCGGCATGATTCGGCGAAAGATCTTGGAGCGCCATTAGCAGAGAAGGCCAGGCGGCAAGAGGCCAAAAAGTTCGCCGGAGCTAACTTCAGCTCCTTCTATTACTGTAAGATGTACTATGCAAGCAAGGCCACTGCCCTAGTGTTAAAACTCTATTGCTAATTTGCTAGTGTTAAAATACTCATAGTGTACAGCTGGCGAGTGCAGAAGGAAACACCCTGGACTGCACGAGAGATACCTTTGTGTGTGGGTGCATGCACGACACTTGACGAGAATTGCAGGGCCACGATTGCACGGCTCGACTATTAAGTCTCTCAGTGCATGCATGACACTTGGCACGATTGTAAGCTCGACTACACGAGACACTACCTCAAGATCCCAGGTATATGCGCAACAGGGGGAGACCATATTCTACTACACGAGACGCTACCTCAAGATCCCAGGTATATGCGCAACAGGGGGAGACCATACCCTACTGACACTTGGCCAGGGTCCCAGGTATATGCGCAACAGGGGGAGACCATACCCTACTGACACTTGGCCACGATTGCAGACTCGACAACACGACGTACCTCAAGATCCAGGGTATATGCTCAACACATGGCGCCCATACCCTACTCGCACCACCACATTTCACCTTGCTTTGCATCTCCCAACACAACACCACCATACCCTACTAGCCGCACCAATCGCCTTGGTTTTCATAAACAAATGCAAGTGTGCAATAAGGCAAATCGTAGTGGAGGATGGAATCAGCCTCTGTTCTTTCATATAAATAGTTCTAAGACGCATAAGCGCCTCTAAAGAGTACATGGGTATAGCTCCCACTATTGTTCTATGCTGCATTGCAGCCATGTTCTTGGTGTTGCCTATCATATTGCCCCCTCCTGCCCCTCCTCCCACCTTCATGTTATTTCTTCCTCTATTAGCTTTTGCTCCTATCTTGGTGCTCGCATTCATCTGCCCATCCAAGTTGAAGCCAACTACTTTATTATCCATCACGGCCACTCATTCGGAGTCTGCAGAATCTGGAGAAGGCGGTTTCTTGAGGTACATACATGCAAATCAATGTTCATCTAGAAATATGTATCTGTCATAGAAATATATGGATGTATCATTCAAGAATAGAATAGAATAGATTTTTTAACGTCCACGGAGACCAATAGGTCATGGCATATTACTATCATCTTAAGTGCATCTTAATCGAGCATAAAGTATCTAGTGATATACATGTACATGTACATGCACATGTATCATGCTTGAAGGCATATTACTATCATCTAAGTGCGTGCTAATCAAACACAAGGTATCTAATGCGTGTTAAATCACTTTTCATTCTTTTTCCAACTATTACATTTCTTCTTCTATCTCTTTTTTTTTTAATTCTTAAGCATTTCCAGTGCAACACGTCTCTTAGGCATGTTGTGCTCCTACCTCTTGGTAATAACCCCATGTAAGTCAACTAGGAAAAACGCATGCTTATCAAACTAGCCCTTATATTTTAACAATATTCCATGAGAAGTAGAATATGAAAGGTAGTTACAAATATCATCGAACCAAAACATTTTAGTAAACAATACTTAGGTAATAAGGGTACATTAGCAACCATTGTTTGAGTTAAAATGCTTTTTACTGTTAAGTTACCTTTAATTGGGTGGTTGTGAAAGAAATTTGAAAAAGGATCGAGAAATTGCTTTGAAAGTTTGGATTTCCTTGAAAGTTTGGATTTCCAGGTTAAGTGGAAGAGATTTGTACATCAAAATGTTTTTGGATTGCCCCTAAGGGCAAGCCCTCGCTTATGGGAGAATGTGGGATATTTTCGGCATAAACCAGAATGTACCTGAATGTTCTAGATGACTGGCCTAAACTTGTTGTAGCCGTCATTCTGCCCGTAGCGCCTGTTGCTGGTCGAGCATTGCCGTGCCTGTTCAAACCGGCATGCATTCTTGAGCATTCCTCCTCAGTCATCTTCAATTTCTTGTGTTGATTTTATATTTCCTTATATGTGCAGCTATGATGGAAGAGAAGAAAAGTGTGGTGATGACCTACAAGTTGCTGCTCCAAAGGTTTGACGTTGGTGCAGGTATAATGGATCGTATGAAGAGGGATTTATGAGGATCCAAGCTTCTGCCTATTATTGTGAACAAATAAGAACTGTAAGTGACTGTTTTGGATCGTTGATTAGGAAAAAAGAAATATAAGAATTCATTGTGTGCAACCATTCCTGAGATAACCTTTTGGTTTCTTAGTTGTGAGAGAGTGTCTTTTGTAAATTGGATTGTGTTTGAAAACCTTCAACCTGAATATTTTCTTCTAGGCAAAAGCATGACTGTTTGCATGGCAATATTCGATGCTGTTCTGGATATTGTGGCCTTCAATCCTTGATTGTTGCCTCCCCTAATTTATCTATTATATAAGATAATAATAAACGTGGTCTTGAAAACATGCACCCATTGTAATTTAAAAGTGTGATTTTGTGATAATCCATCTGAACTCATCGTTCCATTTTTTATAGGTGAAACTTTTTTTACAATATGCCACATTTCAAGGTAAGACTTGATCCTGCTCTGGGTAGTTGGTATCGAAATTTGAAGCGTGCTAAGATATCTAATGTTTAGTTTTAAGTTTTATAATCATATTAGGTAGATGGTTATATCCTATTATTATCCTCGTTAGGACCGTTGCCGAAGTCTCCCTTGCTTTGGTACGCTCGCTTCATGTACAAAGTGTTGAAATTCAATAATAATTTGGTTCGATTGAGTAGTTCCAAGGAAGAGCTGTTGGATAGGCATATTCACCCCTTATTCCTTAATCTACATCGTACGTAAAGTTCCTCGTTTGTGGGGTATGCAAGTATAAGATTTGGTATACTGTATAACTAGATTTGCAAAATACTATAAGATTTTAAGCAAAATACTATATGGTGTTGATTTTGTACGTGCAAACAATAATTAAAAGGGCTCTCGCTGCCCTACGTCACCCCCCGTGTGAATATGCACCCAAATCAAAGGGGGTTTAAGGGGGATTTTAATGTAAATGTGTTGAACCCAATGGTTGTGTTAGTTAATGTTAATT
This sequence comes from Isoetes taiwanensis, assembly GCA_021234155.1. Classification (NCBI taxonomy): domain Eukaryota; kingdom Viridiplantae; phylum Streptophyta; class Lycopodiopsida; order Isoetales; family Isoetaceae; genus Isoetes; species Isoetes taiwanensis. The sequence goes on from JAJEKV010000256.1 coordinate 461,469, forward strand.
TTAATTATGTGTTGGTTATTATACTAAAAAAAATTTTGGGCTCTTCGGGCCCTAAGAAAAGCAAACATACGAAAGAACTTGAAAATTAAAGAACAAGATAATGTAATTTAATTATATACGCTTTAAAAGCATATTATTTAAAAATTTATTAAATCATTGAAGACAGCAAATGTGTTAAAGCAATTTTGAAGCACTCAAAATAGATAGCGGCTTAAGATACGATGCATGTGTTGGTTGATTTGCCTATCAAACAGTCTGCAGAGGGCAGTTAGTCTGTTATTTGTGCACGTAATTGCCTCCACTGATCCATGTCCAAATGAATGTGTGCATCAAGTATGAAGTTCTCAATTGAGTTCAGTGCGTTACGGATTTGTTGCATAGATGATCGCATGTCATTGATGTATCCAACTATCCACAACGACATAACGTCAATAGGGTCCTCGCCATATGGAGGTGCTGGTTGTGATGATGGCGGAGGGACTAACTGAACTTGAGCTTCAACTGTTGGGCTTTCTCGTACGTGATGCCTTCTGCTTGTATGACTCCCGTTCGTTGTTGAGCTTGCGCCTCGTCTATTTCGTGCCATTCTCCTCATTGTAATATCTGGAACTAATATCTACCATTAAAAAAAAAACACAATTGTTAATAACTAGTAATTTTAAAAACAATATGACAAACACAACCTTGTAATACTAATATGTAGCAAACTTGTAATACTAATATGTAGCAACAAGGGTTACATTTTTTTTTGCAAGGTTAAAGGATGTTTTTTTGGTCACTTTTCGATTTAGGGCAGGGTTAGGGTTTCGGAATTCCACAACGGCAGTGATGGCAGTGTGCATACTCGAAGACATGCTTATGGGGGCCGGATTTTTCTGTGCTCTTGCGAAATCAGGGGGTAAGGATCGTCCTACAGCAGATCCAAGCTGCTGGATCGTGTGGCAGCGAAAATGTAATCAGATGGCCCTAGCATGCAGATTTCGGCTATGGCAGGCTAGATTGGCCTTGGCATGCAGATTCCGGCTATGGCAGGCTTCAAGATCTGTGTCCATCTGCACTTCAGCATGCTAGATATTTGCCTGCAGGTTTTGTGGCGGCCAAAATGTAATGGTTCGAAGTTCGATTGGCCCCCGCATGCGGTCCATGGCTATGGCAGCTAGATTGGCCCCGCATGTTTTTTTCGGCTATGGCAGGCTACATATTCAGGGAGATGCTAAACAAAAGGAAAAGTTTAGGAAGATAAACATGAAGGAGAGCTTCAAGATCTGTCTCCATCTGCACTTCACCATGCTAGGTATTTGCCTGCAGGTTTTGGATTCCAAAATGCAAGACCAAGTAATAAAACAACAGAATAACAAACAATCCTTCAAGATCTGTCTTCATCTGCACTTCACCATGCTAGATATTTGCCTGCAGGTTTTGGATTCCGAAATGCAAGACCAAGTAATAAAACAACAGAATAACAAACAACGGATCATGAAATATCTGCCATTAAATATCTGTGAAAAAGAATGGAGGACGGATTTTGTTGAATATCTGTTTTAATATCTGCCATGAGATATCTGTGAAACAGAATGAAGGACGGATTCTCTTGAATAACTGTGAAATAGAATGAAGAACGAATTTCCTTATGAATATGTAGCTCATGCTCATGCTAATATGTAGCATTAAAATAAGATTACAACAACAAAACATTGTTAGCAAACAAGAAACAAAAATCTTGCATACCACAACTGTTGAATGAATTGTTCAACAGGACGGATCGAAAAACCAGCAGAAGAACTTTTGAGAGAAGAGAACTTCTCTGGTTTCATGCATATGCATATGAATAAGGAGGACAAGATAAGAACCGTTAGATTGTTGAAGCTAAAAAAGATCGACGCTCCAAAAAAGCCGCACTCTAGAAATACTATTTAGTATGGCCCAATGAATACAGCACTGAAATCATAGGAAAACTATGCCAAAAAGCGTACAAAATCACAAAGAAAACCCCCTGTTATTATGCTACATATTGATCTAGGGGGTTTTTATAGGGAAAAGGCCATGAAACATGTACAAAAGCATATATTCTTTACTACGTTCAATTGTTAGATCTGAGCTTTATAAATCACAGGAGTATCCACGAGATGGTTTCAATTCAATACTCCGCTGGAGCATCAAGTACCAGAGGTTATCGAGGTATTCCAATAGACCCTTCACCATGTGTTCAGCATTAGATCACATTTGTTTTAATCAATTCTATAATCCTAAGCATTTTCTGCAATATCTGTATATTGTGGACCTTCTGTCAATCTTGAGATAGTATGACTTAAGTGTTTTCCATGGGGCTTACGGCAAGGTTTTCATACAGACATGGTCTCATCTTTGCGTTCTGCGGGCTAGGAAACCTGCAGTCAAGCTCTTTATACACTATATATGTAATTTTGATCACCAAGAAGACAATAGGAGCTAGCTTGAAGACCTCACTACAAGAAGAAAGGGGTATTAGCATCAACCATAAAGTCAGAGGGCTATTGTTTTTTATGATTTTGGAGGTAAAAATGGCATTTTGCTATTAATTACAACTAGGAAGCCTAATTTCCATGATGCTTCATTATAAGGACATAATAAACAATTAGTGGAACTTATTGGAAAATTACATTCATTCTAAATCACATAAACGTTCCTTCACCTGTTCATGGCGGCACCGCTCAAACTTTCTTCTGGAGGCTTCATCCATGGCAACAATAGCAAGTATTTCTTCCGCAGCCATAGCAAGTGCAACACTGCAACAGGGTTTCAAGCGCCATAACTGACACCAGGTTTCAAGCACCATAGATGAAACATGGGTTCAGTAGAGTTTCTGCTTCCACACAAGTTTGCAACTTCTTATATTCTTTTAGGTTTAGCTATAGCCGTCTATCAGAGCGGAGAAGAAACCATGGAAGGTAAAAGTAGTTAATGCAGAGTATTTTCTTGCTCTAAATCATAGTTTTCTTTGCTCTGCTTGCAATCGAGCTTTATTCTAGTTAGTTGTTATATTTTCTTTGCTTTGTGATGTGTTTTTGTGGGTGATTAGTTTGTAATCCGGCAATGGATTCAGTGCTTGCCATATCAATTTTAGCCGGCAGAGAAATTGCCTACAGCGTGTCCACAAGGTATTAGACATAATTCTCACTAAATGTTTATTATGCCCGAAAAAATGCAATTGTAGATCCTGTTCTCTTTTGCGGGGTCGAGGTCAGTAAAATCCCTTGCCACCTGGAATGACTTGGAGCAGGTGCAGAAAACCTTCTTAGCTCTCACACTTGGGGTAAAGTGCACAGTTCCTTGTTGTAGAAAACAAGTTTATTGCCCCTCCAACATACCGCATTGGACTGCCACACCATCTACTTTCAGAAAATGGTCGATATGGGCAATGCCCATCTCCCCAACCTTGGGCCACAATGCCTTAAAGCTTTTTGGAAGAAGAAACGAGTCTAGTGGTTCTCGCGATGGAACGTGGAGGAGCAGAGGTGCATATAGGTCCAAACTGAAGAGGACCACCACCATTTGTTGCAGTACCTTGATGCTTGCTTCATTAGCAAATTTTAGGATGCGAGCGCCCTAGAATAAGTTAAGATGGCACACTAAAAGCAGTAGATCAATTCCACACTGACACGAGGTCCACAATCCTACCTACATACACATCTGCCCATGAAGAAGCATAGACTGATAGGCTCCATTGAACGGGGGCGCATCACCTTTGCATTGAGACAGGTAGATGGACTCCGGAGGCATGCGAGGACAGGATTTGTCAATGTTGTTAGTGTTAGTCTTGCCTAAACAACCACTATACGAATGCTATGGGCTCACAGGGATCATATCTTCAAGAGATCATGGATAAACGCACTCGGCTATGTTCTCTGGCACGACGCTAAGTTGTATCTTAATACATCATTGTATAGTTTATCAGCATGTCTATTACTACCAAGGTTTTCCCCTCGAAAACCCTTTGAGGTGGGGTTTTTTAATCCTGATAGTAATACCCTTGTTGTTTTCTCTGTTTGGGTCCCATAGACCAGTTGGTCTCCATTGACAATAAAAATACATTCTATTCAATTCAGTCTCTCGATGATACTTTAATAACAACACTTTTTTGTTGTAAAAAGTACTATGCAAAACAACTTTCTGTCGACATTAACATTTTAACCACAATTTCGTTATTTTGAAAATTTTCAGTGTTCGTTTTTTTCCAACTCGGTTTTTTTTAACCTATATTTTGAGTTAGAATTTGCGACCTGTGATTTTTTTAAATTTGAATTGGTGGGTTCATTGCACTATTTTTTATGTCTAGCAAAATCATGGACAATAAAATCACGGGAAAAAAGAGAGTGTAGACAAGAAATAAGATGCTAATAGTTTTCCATCAAAAAAACATCTTTTATAGTAATATATACAAGATATGTATATGTACAATACACACCACAAATATGAGTGCATAACTATTGATAATAATTTTTTACAACCAGATCGACATCTGGAGCATATGCTTTTCCTTGTAAATCTGGTCTACTTCTTAAGAAAGCAGGAACTGTGGGGGCTGATATAAGGGAATCAAACATCTCAGGTGTTTCAGCTGACATCCAATGCTCTTCATCTTCATCCTTTGGGTGCCATGATGGAGGATCTATGTTGTTCTCTACATTCAAGTAACACTATGATGGGGTCATCATCCATAAGACATATATGGTCTTCCTGAAATCCTTCTATCACCTCCAAGGCTTCATGTATGCCTTTGATGAAGATATCATTTGCGCTATGTTGTGGCCGACGAGCAACTCCACAATTCCCTTGATCTAGAATGACGTGAAAGGCACAGAAGTCGTATTTAATTAAAGTGGGACTCATTCCATTCCCACTTTTTTTGGGAACCCTGTTATTTTACACAAAAAGAAGCACCCCGACCCAAAAACTGGCCATAATTGGAATTTTTGTCTATTAGTGTGCATCCAAGCTTTTCTTCTAGTTTTCTTGGATAGCGTGTCGAGAACAAGAACAATGCAACGCAAACATAGGAATTTCATTACAGCTTGAAACCAAAGTTCTAATTGAAAAAGATTCTTAGTTGAACATTTTGGCTCTATTTTCTTAGGTGGGTAGACAAGAGATCACAAATTCCAACAAAAATTAAGCAAATTGTTTACTTAATCACCCAAAAATACTAGTTTTGAGATACCCTATATTTATAAATGGGCTCATTACAATATATATTACAGTGGGTGAAGAGACCATAGTGGTGGTATGGGCACAATGATTACACCCTTTTCACACATGAACCACCTAGTGCAAACGGCGCGTGGAGCTCTCTCCTAGTCACGGAGCAACTTATAGACGATAGAAATTTGTATGAGGAGTTCCTTTATGGGCCACGTGCTTGTATGTCCAACTGATGTCACCACCCTCTTCTCGGCACCTTTCTTCAATGAACTGATCTTTTCATTGCTCCCAAGCATGTACTATCTGGTCGAGATAAGGACTGCAAGAGACAAATTCAAATTAGTCAAGTGATGCTACATGCAAAAAAATAAAATAAAACACAGATCTTAGGGCCATTTTTTGGAAAATACAGGCATGAGAAAGGCATTTCTCGAGGGAAAAAAACACAAAACGGGAAGGCCTTTCTCGACTCATGAGTCGAAAGTCACTCAAAGCTTAAAAACGCGAAGTTTTAGGGGAAAGACCTTTCATTTCGCAGTCGAGAAAGGCAGCTCAAAGCAAAAACGAAGTTTTAGGGGTCGAAGACCTTTCTCGACGAAGTCGAGAAAGGCAGCTCAAAGCGAAAAACGCAGGTTTTAGGGGTCAGAAGGCCTTTCTCAACTCGCGAAAGGCAAACATTTTAAAGTGAAAACGCAAGTTTTAGGGTTCGAAAAGGCCTTTCGACTCAGCGAAAAAGAAAGGCGACCAAAAAGCTTAAAAAACGCAGTTTTAGGGATCGGAAGGCCTTTTCGACTACAGTCGAGAAAGGCGCTCAAAGCCGTAAACGCACGCCTTTAGGAAGGCCTTTCTCGACTTGCGAGTCGAGAAAGGCAGCTCAAAGCGAAAAACACAGGTTTTAGGGGTCAGAAGGCCTTTCTCGACTCGCAAGTCGAGAAAGGCAGTTCAAAGCCAGAAACGCACATTTTAGGGGTCAGAAGGCCTTTCTCGACTCGCGAGTCGAGAAAGGCAGCTCACAGTAAGAAAAGGGCAATTTCAAAGCTCAGAGTCCGAGAAGGTCGAAAATGAATAACCTTCAAACATCCTATGTGTTTTCTATGAAAAACTACCCTCCCCATAAATTTCCTACGTATTTTCCATGAAAAATAGACCCTCCCCATGTATTATCTAATGGACACATATCCAATGGACCCTCCCCCTTTCTAATGGACCATCTTATCTTCTTATATTATAATGTTTTAGTGCAAGTAATGGACCACGCCCTAGATCTAACGGCCACAAATGACCTGCCAAGATCAAAGGGTCCAAACGAAGCCTTTTTTTTTAGGGTCCAAACGAAGCCTTTTTTTTTTTAATTTAGAAGGTCCAAATAAAGCCCTTTTGTCTAGAAGCCACGAAATCCCATTGTTATCACAATTTTTAGAGCTTAACTATGGCGCCCGATGGCGAGCTATGGCGACAACGGCAACTTGCAAACGGATATGGGCCTCTTCATACATTTACGTCGCCCGGAGTGCATCAAGGTTGATGCACTTCATCTAGACTTAAGCGTGAGCCCGTAAGAGTTAGGGCTGTTTATTGAGCCATCAGCAGAATCGGATTCACGTTTCCCACCTTTTGGCCGGGCACAAGGTCCGCATCATCGAGGTTCGGAGGTAAGCTTTTGTTTCTTTGCAAGAGTTCGACACGCAACCAATGCTCTTGGTGCTGTGTCATTTTGCACCCCTCGCCATCCGCATCTAACTCTGTTTCTATAAACTTCCAATTCATAATGGGTTGCCCATCTCCGATTAATTTGGCGGTCAATCCCGTTGCACCATTGCTTTGTAAGTGATGCGAGGTTGAGCGGACATAGCTCCCCGAGAAAATGAATAAACATAAGAACGAGCATCTTCCATTGGTGAACCTTACCATTGGTAAAACCATGAACTCATAGCATCTTAGGCATTGGAATCTCAGCCTTAGCCTTCGGAAGGCTGTCGAAGCTTGTTGTAAAAGAGGGTTGCATATGCCAATGGAGATGATATTTTGCGCTTCGCAAGCAAGAACTGCAAGATCCATGCTAAATGGGTGCGTGATGATATTTTTCATTCCTTCTTCGTAGAGGATTATGTTTTAGGATCTCATTTTTTTGTTTGGAACCGCAGCTCCTACTCCCACAACGGCATATTGTATTCATCTTTTGGGTGTTGCTTGCTACGCTTTTGCAGGAATCTTTTGGCTCCATGTGGAAGAAGAAATTAAAATGTGGAAAAGGAGGTCTAGAGAATGATGGTGACCTCATTCTTCCTTCATTTGCTTTGTTGTAGTTGTGCAAGCAAGGGCTCCATTTGTTACGCAATCTAGGTGTTCCCTTTTTTCGTTCTTGAGCACACATGTTTCTTCTTTCATCGAAAGCGGGTAAATGAAAACATCACCATCAACATATGTGAAGGCATGGCTTAATGTAAATCTGGCGAGGGAGTTGTGGTGACTGCATTAATTGTTGAACACTTGAAACTTGATGTTTGTTCAAGGATTCAAGTAACTCCGCGACTATAATCATTATCTCCGATATATAAGCGCTCTTCTATCTATTCTTTGAAGAAGTATGTTTTTCCTCTTATGTTGGGACTCGATTTTTCAGTCCCAAAGTGGAGCTCAATATTGACTTGAATATATAATTCTGCAAGAATTTGTTTAGGAGCTTAATCATGATATCGATCCGGTAAGAAGTTGATCTACTATTTGAAGCATTGATAGGCGGACTACAAATGATGCTAATAGGCTTTTTTCGTTGCTATTTTTTTGTTCAAAATGCATCGGCATCACATTTTCGGAACAAATATTTTCTAAGCCATGTTCTTCTTGCATGAACACTCTATAATTTATTATGATCTACTCTCGCAATTTGTTTTGATGTACAATGTGTTCTTATGTGTGCTCTTTGATATATCTGTTTATGTAAATTTGTGTGAATCCTTATTGAAGGTTTATCCCGACAAATTTGTATCATCATGGAAATTTCAAGTGGGCATCCGGGTTAAATGGAGGTAAGGTTTTATTTGTAATGGTTTTGTTGCAATAAATGTATTCTCTTTTATGCATTCTTCTTTGTTTCTTTTCTAGCGCTCATTTAGCAAATATAAAAAGGATGTAATGCATTTGCTTTTTTATCTTTGAAGGAGGTATTGCAAAAGGTGTTTGTCGGCGACATTTGCTTTTTATCTTCGAAGAAGGTACATGCGCAAAAAGGTGTTTGTGAAGCAAAGGGTGTTTGTCCGATTCTTTCGCTTGCTTTTTGAGGCAATAGCTAAAGCTTATATTTGATTGAGAAGGGAAGGCAACTAATCAATAAAGTGTGTTAAATAATTTGTGGTATATCGTGGTCCATTTACCTTATTGTGCTTTTACAAAGAAATTCTCTGGTTGTATGGCTGGAGGTTATTATTATATTGCCGCACTGATTACAATGTGGTTTTTCTCTGAATAGAAAAAGGGAGGTATGGCCTTGCCAATCCGACTCTCTTTTTTATTCTATCTTTCTGATTGTTGAGTTGAATTCTCTGAGACAATATTTGAGTCTCTAAAGCGTAGATGCAAGTGAAGATGGAAAGTCATATTCAAGTCTTTTAGCTTTGATAGCTCTATCCACTAGAAGAACTATATATACCATAGTGAAGATGGAAAGTCATATTTAAGTCTTTTAGCTTTGATAGCTCTATCCACTAGAAGAACTATATATACCATATCTTTGTGTTTCGACATAATATTCAGGATTAAACAGAAGTTCTTCACAACATTTCATTTAGAGACAAATTTGAGTTGACTGTCACAAGCACCACCTTTATTCTGGATTGGGTTTTGCCACAAAATATCACGCTCCTATGAGAGACATAATGCATCCATTTTATTAACCACAAAATGAAGGATGTAAATTACCTTTTACCACGCAAGACAATGGTCTTTACAAAATCAATTCTAGGGAAAGGAGGATGCAAGAAAGCTAGAGTTTACACTAAATATTCTGAAGGCAAGTCTCCAACGCAGACCACCTTGAATAACCTAGATGACCAGGGTTGTAAGCATGCCCACATGGCTGATATACTATGAAGATTACAAGTTCTGCATTATTAATCCACAGCTCTACTCCCCACCACACAGGTCAGCTCAAATACAATTGCAAGCTTCATTGACTACAAATCTCAAACAACTTTTGTTTTAACTTTTCATATTCACATAGCCACCCCACGAGTGGGACAGCCAAACAAGGTCTTCCCAGCCTCTGTTCACTTCCCTTTTCTTGACCAGGGTTGTAAGCATATGCATACCCACATGACTGATATAACATGAAGATTACAAGTGTGCATTACTAATGCACAACTCTACTCTCTGCCACACAGGTCAGCTCAAATACAAATATACAAATACAAACTTCACTAACGACAAATGTCAAACAAATTCGTTTCAACTTTTCATATGCATATACGAGTTGCCCCACTCCACAAATGTCAAACAACTTCGTTTTAACTTTTCATATGCAGTTATACCATGAGTGGGCCAACCAAATAGGGTTTTTTCTTTAGACAAGCTATCTATGATTTCAAACAAATACAATTGCTTTATTATCCTTTAGGCCTTTGCCGATAAGCATGTCCTTTTTGTTATAGCAGTTGGGGCAATGTTATGCGGCATTCCATGAACAACTGTTTATTGTCCTTTAAGCCATTCGCCAAAACTAAGCATGTTCGTTTTATTATAGCAGTTTAAGGCAACAAAATATTTTATAACTTAAGCAGCACTCCATGAACAACTGCATTATCTTTCAACACTCCATGAACAACTGCATTAACAGTCATCACTCTAGGAACAGGTCATGAAAAGGCAGAACATGTCATGAAAAGGCCAATCATGTTTCTTTGTTAATCAATTGGAGAGGGAAACCACCAATACAAATGTAACAAATACGATTGCGTATGCAAGTTCTGTCTTACATGCTAGGCCAACATAGATGTAACAAATACAAGGAATGAATTGTGCAAATACAAGAGGAGTTTGCTAGCACGACATTAACAAAAAGGACGGTGCCCAGCAACGCTGGGCACCACTATATGAAGAGGGGACCATTGGTCTCATATTTAGCTATGTAAAGAGTAATGCCTAATGCACATGTAAATAGCAACATATGCACCTATAATGCACATTATAACCTATGAGAGCCTATTAGACCTATGCATTAAATCTATTAATATGCATTAGACCTATTAATATGTACTTGTCCCCATTTTGTGTCTTGAACCTTCAAAATGGGTTAAACAAGGTGTAAAGTATATCATGATCTTCGCAAAGTTAAATTTTTACCTTAGAATAAGAATATATGCCTAGAAAACGTGCACCATCAGAACATAATGTTTAACGTGTGAACATAGTAGCACACACATAAAAAGAGGAAATTGGGGACACATCAAAATATAATCCTATATTATTAGCATTTATTTTACACTTTCTTTTTCAACGTATTATTTTACCCTTTTTTTTCTAATACCCCGCCTTTTTTTCCCGCCCATGCTTGAATTTTAAAATTATTTATTTTACACTTTCTTTTTCAACGTATTATTTTACCCCTTTTTTTCTAATACCCCGCCTTTTTTTCCCGCCCATGCTTGAATTTTAAACTTTGGTACATACCTTTGAGACAGAAGTTCATTTGTACCACTTGGAAGAAGCTCCCAACGCCATAGCTCCCACCGGCTTGATAATCAACCGCTTGGCGATTTGCCCATTCAAGCCGGAGGATCCGATCATTTGCTAAGCACGAAGGGCATGTTCCTTACATTAGCGGTGGTAGGGTTTGGGCGCTCCACACCTGGGCGGTCACAAACATAGCGCCCTTTTTCCCCGTGTTGAAGGCTTAGGCTATGGCCCATCAAATCACCTTCGAGCCCCAAAATCTCCTCTTAACCTACCTCGGATGGATTTATTCCATCCAGATCTAAAAAAAGATCCAAATTTTTCTCGAATTTGCCAGTAATTTGATACAGCCATAAAACGGGGGGAATCAAATTGTGAGGAAATCCGTAATTCAGAGGCCGTAATCTCGCAAAATCAAGGAGATTCAGGCGCTAGATTTAGCCCTATGCAGGCGGAAGCAAGCTTTAGAAAGGTTGAGCAGCAGGGGCATGGGGATAGATTGATTTTGAGCGATGAGGCAATGGAGCATTCGTCGCAATGTGGTAAAAAAGCGAGAAACACCAAATCCGTCTAATAGACAAAGAATGTCGCTGAACCGCGAAATCTTGGGCCATAGCCGTTTCTTGAAGCTTTTGATTTGATTTTGGGCCTACTTCCTGCTCTGCCATGCCGCCCACGACTCCCTGCCGGAGCAGAGCCTCCATAATACGAGCTTTAGAGATGAAAAACAGCAGGGAATCCGGCCTTTGCTTCCGACCTTTGCTTTCGGCACTTGCTTCCAGCTTCAGAGAATCCGGCCCTTGTTTCCAGCTTCAGAGAAACAAGAAATTCATATCTCTGAGAAGAAGAAGCTCCATGAGAAGAAACCTTACATTAATCTAGCCGCCACAGCTGCGAAAGTGGCATTATGCGCGGTGATTCAAGGAAAAGGTACCAAAGGGAATCAAAGAATCGAAACGAAATAGGTGAAATATAAGGAAATCGGAGTTAAAATAAAAGAAGAAGCGCGAAAAGAGATCCGAAGCCTTCTTTAGCGGCCGCGGAGAAATGGCCCAGCTCCGGCAATGGATTATCCATCGATCCGCCCCTTCTTCACACATAAACGAGGGAGCCCTCCCTGTGGATTTGAAGCCGTGGCGCTGAGCCAGGATCACAAGCCGAAGCAAGGTATGATAATGCCGTCCACGCTTTCACTTTGCTGCAAGATGTGGAAATGTGGAAGCAATGAGTATGTTATGTGATTTACCCCTTATCCACGGCATCCCGTGTCGGTTTCCCTCAGGTTATAAGCATCAACTGTACGCTCCATCAAAATTGGAAGCTCCATCAAAATGGTGTTTTCCATGAAAATGGTGTTTTCCAATTCTCGACTCACTAGTCGAGAAGAGGAGAATGATTTATATTTTTTTATTAGTTATTTATTTAATTAAATTGATTAAATTATTGTATAATTAATTAAATTAATTATTCTTCTCCCTTGCCCTTGCCCCGTCCCCCTTGCCCTTCTTCTCCCTTGCCCCTTGCCCTTGCCCCTTCTTCTCCCTTGCCCCTTGCCCCTTGCCCCTTGCCCCTCTTCTCCCTTGCCCCCTCTTCTCCCTTGCCCCTTTCTCCCTTGCCCCTCTTCTCCCCCCCCTCTCTCCCCCCTTTCTCACTCCCGTCTTCCCCCCCCCCCTCCTCCTTTCGATCTCACCTCGCTCAACTTTCTCAACTATTTATTTGGGAAATTCTGTAAGAAAATATTATGAACCAGTCCTTGTTATATGATGTGAAATTTTGATGTCAATATGAGTCCCATTTTCAGTCCGAGTCCCAAAATTCAAGATTTGTCCCACTTTAAGTAAATACGACTTAAAGTCCTTTAGCTCAGGAACAACTGATATAATATCGAATATGTTAGATCTCATCGTGGAGGACCATATACCAATGCATGCTCTGTTCTTCAGATGGGTTAACAATTTTTGTACACCAGGTCTTGGATAAACCCATTTGGTATTTGTCTCTAGAAACCCAGCTGGAAAAAGAAGTATACATGGTGCTCTGTTTTGGAGAAAGTCTTCAAAAGAACTCCATTCAAGTTGAAGAGGATTAGTTTTTTGTTGTTCGATGGCGTTTCCTCTCTACACATTACATAGTGGAGGTTAGCACTTGCAAACAAAATTGCACGCAGCATGAGATGTATTTCGAAATACCAAATTGAATAGATTTGCATTGTGCGTAAGCCAGCCATCCGAAGTAAAATTTAAATAAATGAAAAATGCAGTAACTGGTGCTGCGTGCGAGATAACTTATTCTTTTATCTTTGTTGAAATTGCGTCTTACACTTTTCTGGATGCCCTATCTTCTTCTTCAACATTGATAGGCGAAGGACTAGTATCAGTTTCTGCAGGAATAGGAGAAACAATCTCTTGAGCAGGTTCCTATTTATTTACCTCAAGAGTGGACTCTTCCTCCTGCAGTTCCTTGACCAACGTTTCCTGAATTTCTGCATCCATTACTTTCAAAAACCTTGGTGATAGAGTCTTAGAGACAATTTCACTTTTTTTGGACATAGACTCTTCATAAGAGGCAGTCTCTTTAGAACTGCCATCCTCTGCCTCTAACTCACTAAATTCTCTCCCCCTGTCCTTCTTGGCCATTTTTTCTCCTTCTTTTCTTTCTTACCAAGATAGTATAGTTCATGCTTCTCCACATCGGGATAGAACAGCTCTAGGAACTCGTTTTGCTGCTCAGTGGCCACCTAGCTTTGGATCTTTCTCCCATGTTAAAGCTTCACGACCCATCTTCCCGTTGATGAAATAATCACAGATTAACTCATCTTATTATATAATGTTTTGACGTGTGTCCATTTTTCATCACACCCTAGATCGGGTCATCTAGAATTTGTTTGAGGAGATCGACAATCGTGACAAAATCCTATTTTTTTCTAAACCCTCCCAATATAACACCCCTTTTTCGAGCTCTGGCCAGGTCTTCATGACTCATCTGGCATGTGATGGAGTCAATATTTTTAGGATCGAGAAGCCAATATTTCAATCGTGCCTCTCCCGATGTTGCCCTCAAGAGACCAAGAATTTAGATGCCAAAGAAGAGGGTTGTCTGCAAACTAGACCACGTGTTGCAATTTATGCCTTGGAGAATGTATGCATGTATATTATACCAATTAATGGCTGCATCATTGAGTATAATGTACCCACCTGTATGTATTATGTGGTAGTACTTTTCATGTGGTAATTAACTAAAGCTAATATAAACAATAAATAGATTTATATATTAATATACTAGTAATGGTGCCCAGCGTTGCTGGGCAAATGTTGGGAACATTTGTGGATGGAAAGCTATTCAGCTTAGACTCATTAACCAAGTCCATCATATCTAGGCTATAAGAGGTGTGCATTTGATAACCTTCCCTTTGCTCTATCATGCATATCCTTTTTTCCTCATTTTCTTATACACTTTCTTTTTTCCCTTTTCTTATTTTTCCTGCACATTTACTTTTCTCCTTCTCTCTCTTTTTTTTTCTTTTCTTTTTTACCCTCTTCTCCCTCCTCTTTTCCTTCCTTTTCTCCTTCTCATTTTTCCCTTTCTCTTTTCCCTTTTTTGGCTTTTTTTTCCTTCCCTTTTCACCTTTCTCCACCTTCCCATTTTTTTCTCATGCTCTTTTTTCCCTTTCCTTTTCCCATTCCTTTTGCTTTTCTCTTTTCCCTTCCCTTTTCTCATGTCCTTTTTGCATTCCCTTTTCCCCACCTTTTTTTGATGTTTTTCTTCCTCTCCTCACCCTCTTCTTCTTTATCTCATGTCTCTTTTTTCCCATTTTCTTCTTCTTTTTTTCTCATGCCTTTTTTCCTTTCCTTCCCCCCCCCTTTCAAGCCTCCCTTTTTCTTTTCCCTTTCCTTTTTTTTCATCATTTTCCCACCCTTTCCCTTTTTCCGTGCCTTTTCCTCTTTCCTTCCCCCCTTCCTTTTCTCTTTTCCCTTTCCCTTTCCCTTTCCCTTTCCTTTCCCTTTCCTTTTTCCTTTTCCCTTTTTTTCCCATGTATTTTTTCCATTCCCTTTTTTTCCACTTTTTTACTTGCCTTTTCTTCGCCTTTCCCTACCCTCTTCCCCTTTTCCCGTCCCTATTCCCCTTTTTTCTTTTTCTTTTCCCTTTCCCTATGCTCTTTTTTTCCCTTTTTTTACCCTTTCCTCATCCTTTCCCTCTTCTAGTTTTTCATTGCCTTTTTTCCCTTCCCCTCTTTTCCATTTTCCCTCCTTATTCCTCGTGTTCTTTTTCTTTCCCTTTCCCCTTTCGCCTCCATTTCCGTTTTCCTTTTCCTTCTTTTTTCATCCTTTTCTCTTTTTTCCATGCCCTTTTCCTCTTTTCCTTTCCACCCTTTTTTTTTTCCTTCTCTCATTTCCTTTCCATTTCCCCACCCTTTTCCATTCCATTTTTTTCCACCTTTTTCACATGCCCTTTTCCTCCTTTTCCCACCCTCTTCCCCTTTTCCCTTTTCCTCTTTTCCTATTCCATGTTTTTCTATTCTCTTTTGCTTTTAAACTTTTCCTTTTCCTTTTTCCATCTCTTTTTTCCCTTTCTTTTTCCTTTCCTCACCCTTTTTCCTCTTCTCGTGCCACTTTCTCCTTCTTCTCACGATTTCCTCTCCCTTTTCCTCATGCCTTTTTCCCTTTTTTGCCTCCTTTTTCCTTTTTTTCCTTCCCTTTCTATTTTTCCATGCCCTTTTTCCTTCTCTCCATCATTCTTATCTTCCCCTTTTTCCCTTAGTCACCATTTCCGTCTTCACCTTTTTCTCGTTGCCCTATTTTTTCTTCCTTTTCCTCCCTTCCCCTTTTCTTTTCCCTTATTCACATCCTCACCCTTTTCCCCCCTTTTCATTTTTCATAGTGTCCTTTTTCCTTCCTTTTCTCCTTTTTCTTTTTCTTTCCCTTTTTGTGCTCTTTTCCCTTTCCTTTTCCCTTCTCCGTCTTTCCCTTTTACCCATGCCTTTTTGCCTCTCACTTTGCCCTTTTCTCTGCCATTTTCCCTTTCCTCTTAAGAGATCAGAGCATGGCCAATCTCGGTGGTGGGAAGTTGTGCGATAAATCTCGGCCTTCGAATGCAATCAGACGATCTCAACTATCTAAATTAGGGTTTGATTGAAGACATACGCTAAAACTTTATAATATAAGATATTAGGTACATTATTGTCACACTATCTTGTTTGCCTGGCGTTAGGCGAGAGTTGATGATATTATTTGCTCTTTTCCTTTAAATATGTTGTCCAACCCGCGCCAGGTGTGAGATATATAATTTTATAACCTGATATATACAAAATTAAAAAAAAATTAAGAAAATTTTATATGTATAGTAACTCGAGTCTCAAAACATCCACTCTAGAAATGACTTAATGCATTATATACACATACCCGGGTGCAAAATCGGTACTGGGTAGCAGAAATCACCGTCCGGACGCCGCTTACAAGTGCTTAAAATCGGTGTGTTTTAAACACGACGTGCGTGATTGAAGTATTGACATGTAGGGTCTTGGCAAATCGGCCAAAATGAGCCGAGAATCATGAACATGTTTGGTCTTTGGAAACATGAATGCTTAGCAGCCATATATTCTGGATGGCGGGCTAACCCATCTTGAATTCAAGCAAAATGGAGGGACTAATTGTTTCCAAGAATTGCCTGAACCGAAATTCAACAATTTGCCCTCACCAATTTTGCAACACCAATAAAATCCGGGATAGATGAAACCCAATTCCTCTCCCGTTCAATTTCTGAGCCATTGATGCAGCAAGGAAAGAGATTAGAGGCAGAGAGATTGTATGCAAAGAAGGTAGCAATGAAGAATAATTCCCCTTCTAAAGATTAGCCTTCAAAGAAGAATAAGAAATTGAGGAAAGTGACCATGAGAATAAGAGAAATTTCAGGAGAAATTTATGAAGTATTCAACCAAATTAGTACAAATGTTGATGACAATGACAAAGGGCATCCTTTGCCAGTCTTCTTTGGAGGGCAAGGGATTTACCAATTTCTTCTATAAAGAAATCTAAGGAGGTTACTATGGCCGAGCAAATGGTGAAAGAATTTGAAGGAAACAATGCAAGAACATAAGTTTGAGAGGAATCATGACATGCTTCGTGCAAGGAAGTCCACCACGATAATGGCAGCAGGTACAAATGGTGTCAAGCCATTGAATCAAAGAAGTGGCAGTTACTTTCGGCATCCCCGGAAAAACAATTTCAAATGCTTTTCAAAGAAGGGTGCAAGCTAACAAAGGGGAAGGACCTTGGTCAATGTTAGGGAGGAGGAAGCGGATGGATAGCATGTTAGATCACAATAGAGAAGCTGTTATCAAGTTCAGGGCCGAGAAAATACAAGAGTTTCTCCATACAAGAAAGACATGAGGAAGTATGTATCGAGAGGCGGGAATAAAAGATGGAACATCCAATTCACCTTCTTGAAGTCAGCCAAGTAAGTATTCATCCTATATTGTAGGGTTCATTATATGTAGCATTTATTTGGCATTCACCACGATTTCCCCTGGGTTGCAATTCTACTCGAGGGTTTAGAGAGGAGAATCCTCATATCAAAATTGCATTGCGGACTTTTTGAGAGGTTGAAACCGAGTTTTGTAAGGAGGATCGCGTGAGAGGCATACATCTTTGTTGCATTTACCACTTGAAATTTGAATACATCATGCAAGGATTGAACAACTGCGAAAATCGAGGTGGAGTTCATGACAATTGCAAGCGCCTGCCTGTGAGATTTGTGGCACGGCCGAGAATGTGCAGCCAAGGAGCATACAATCAAAGTGTACCGGTGATTTATGGAGACAAGTGGTGCTGCGGCAAAGGTGATGATGAGGAGTGGTTTGATCATAAGCGCTTGATGTTGGCGTGTAAAAATGTGGGTTGGATAGAATTAGAAAATGTCCACGAGGAAATGGATGGCACGGGTTCGATTACTAGTTACTTGGAAGACATTTGAAAAGCAACACGTGGACCGAGGGCGGAGAATTCGGGGGATCAAGAAAGGCTTTGAGGTACAAACTGTCTTGAGATTAGTCTGAAGGAGAGAAGTCCCAAAAAGAATTTCAAGAGGAAGTGAAGAAGGTAATATCAGATTTTGTTCCCACAATTACATAGCACATTGGCGGGCCAATCGGTTTAAGCGATTGTGTGTCATCATTTCGAGGAAGATACAATTGTATGTTATTGACTTTTTGAGAAAATTACGACATCAAGATCGAATGAGCCCCGGTCAATGCAGCGGCATCTGGACCAAGTTTCTATACTTGTTCACATAACATATAGACATGACAAAAGTCGATATTCTGTTCTGTCTGCGATGAGGAAGAAGACTGTCCAAAGAAGAAAAAAAGAACGAGAAGATTGGAGCGGGTCGGGAATAGACTCAACAATGGTAGGAAGATCATAAAAGAGACTCACTTTTACATTTCGATGATAAAGTGCATGACTCATTATTTGTGGAACAACGCCTACAAAAGCATGTTGCATGGCTTAAGGAAGGAAATAGAGTATGAGAAGCATTGGGTTTGGAGTGATGGCTGCTCATCACAATTCAAGTCAGGAAAACCTTTTTTTTTCTTAGGCAGGTACTTCACAATCAATGACAAGGAAATAGTGTGGAACTACTTTGCCACTGCTCATGGTAAAGATGAACATGATGGTGCAGGTGCTGTTATCAAAAGGCTGCTAAGTAAGGAACAACTCAAACCCAATGGTGTGCAAGCGAGGCATGCTAAAGATATTGTAAAATTTACGTTGTACATATTTCAATTTGATCTACGGTCGATGAAACGAGATGAGATCAAAAGATATTTTTGGGAAATTGAACCTGCTGTTGTGGCAAACATGGAAGAATATGAAATTGAAACACTCAAAGGCACAAAGAAGATTCACTGTATCAGACCTGTCAGCAGGACTAGACCAAACAGGCTTGCTCATAGATGCACAATCATGTTTACCTTTCGTTTGCATGGATCATAATTGGGACTCCTGCATCAATCTGAGTGGTTGATTTGGAAAGTGGGAGGTAACTGACTTAAAACAGGAGTTGAGAAGAAAAAGGAGACTCTTGAACAAGCCAATGAATGGATCGGTAATTTGGTAGAGGTAGGTGACAATTTTGCGCGTGAATGCGGAGGTAGAGACAATTCTGAGGGTGTGGACTTCTACATCCTCAAGTGCAAGAACAAATGCACACTTGAAGATTCATACAAAAAGATGGATGGGGGCAAAATTTGGAGTGCATGAGGTTATCTTAAGTGGATTGTATTCTTGGGTAATTTCAAGTATATGTTGCTCACTAAACAACAGAAGCCTCAGTGTAATTTGACCATGTGGTAAGATATCCTAAAATTGATATGGAAAAATAGAAGGCATAGACATGTCTGAGAATTTCACTGGGGAGACCCATGAAAAATTATGGCGGTCTCCCAATAACAATGTAATTGTTTGATACTTACTTGAAATTGATGTTATTCTTTTCAAGTGATTTGTTGTTCCGGCACCTAAGCACCTAAGCACATATTTTTATACATATTAACAATAGTGAGGATGCACAAAGGGTGGTGTGCATGGACGCGTGCCGAAATGAAGATTGAATTGTAACATTTGTGACATTGGAATAACATTCAATTATTTATTTTGATACCATCACTATCCCAACATTCTTGGCAAAAGTATATTGTCAAGGCATTTCCTCGATGTGACATGTGTCAATTCCAATGGTCATACGAATATTTAAGCCTGGTTACGAATTAATTGTTACGGCGTGTGAGGGTTTTCATTTCTTGGTGGCGCCTAAGCATAGGATTTAAGCACTAGGCCCCTAATCATAGGATTTATGCTCTTCTTACGCCCTCACGCTACCGCCTTAAGCCGCCCAAATCCTCTTCTTACGCCCATTCCATTCATTTCCTTTGCAATGGCCTCTGCATGCAGCGGAAACCAAGCACCGGAGTATGTGCTTAAGCAGGTGCCCGAAGATGCGGACGTCGCCTCACTTATCTGAGGCAGCTTATTTTTTGAGCGGTTTGTCAGTTGACGACCTATGAACCGAAAGACCGAGAGGAAGAAGAAGGTATTATTTTGTTTTGCAATTTCTTTTTGTTTTGTTCTTCTTTTGTTCTAACATTGATGATTTTCTTGTTTACAGAAGTCGAGCAGGAAGTGGAGCAGGAAGAAGAGGAAGAAGAGGAAGTGGAGAATTCTGAAGAAGAGGAAGTGGACAATTCTGAGGAAGAAGAGGATGAAGAGGAAGAGGAGGATGAAGAGGAAGAAGAGGAAGAAGAGGAAGAGGAAGAGGCAGATGAAGAAGAAGAAAAAACAGTGGTTTCGGTTTACATTTAATTAAGGCGCCCCACCAAGAGGAGGGAGGCGGGGTGGGGAGGAGAATGTGTGGAGTGAGCAGGAAAGCCCTGAAAGACCCCCCGAAGACACCAGCACCTAAGCACACCACTTGAAGACACCATCCCCTGTTCAAAGACACCCCCACAAGACACCCCCCCCGAGAGTTCTTTGGCTGAAGGCCTTTTTTTTGTAAAAAATTTTGTTAATATAAAAAGATTTTTGTCTCTACCACTTTACGTATCGGATGTTCTTTTAGTTCTTTGTTTTTGTTCTTTGTTTGTCATTTTCTTTCTCTATCAAATGTTCTTTTAGTTTTCTATCAAATATATGAAGTTTTTGTCTCATCTACTTCTTTTCTTTCACATTTTGTTTTTTCTATTAAGTAAAGAATGAATTCATTTGATGTTCTTACTTCTATTATCCATGCGGTGGCAAAACATTGAATTCTTATGCAGTCCATATTATGCTTGAATGTAGCGATTGCTCTAAGCTCAAACACTAAGCACTTTAATTAGTTTCGGTGCTTGTGAGTAAGCACTTTAGAACACAAGAACACACATGCAATAAATAGCTATCTTTAAGCAGGTTATATAGCATAACTTGATAAAGCAGCGCACCTAGTACTAAACATATATGTTTTACCTAGTGTTTTGGCAATTTTTGTTTAAGCACTTGGTAAGTTTTAAGCATCCCTTGCAAAAACTTATAAGCAAAGTACGCATTGAACTACAAAACAATATATAGCAAAAACATTCTTAAATTAAGATAAAGATGGTACATGAAAAGTGTAGGATTGAAGTAGCCTAAATAAATGACAAACAGGCCAATAATCATGGAGAATGACAATCGTCATCACCATAAACCTTCTCAATTCCTCCTTCACAAACACTGGAGAGGCGCAATTTGTTTTTCGAAAGTCTTTCCAAGCATAGCTTCATAATCTTTCTATCGTCTTAGGCCAAGGCTTGTATCGTGTGTGTTCTTCACCCGGTAACTTCATTTTTTCCTCAGTCTTGGCTGCGGTATTTCTTCTATCTTTGGGGTGAGTCTTGTTAGCACTTCATCATGGACATCCATCTTGAATCACGGTACCCTTAAAAATTTCGAGGGGCTGCTAAGGTAAGTCTTGTATAATGAATCATCAAAAGCAAAGTCTTACCTTTGAATCTTGGGTATGACTCATATATTTTCCCAAGTGGCTTCATCATGTTGGGACGACCCGGGTTTGTTAGGGTGGTGGCTGGTACGCACACATTTTCTGTCCCCATACAAATTGAAATCTGTCCCTCAAATTTGGACATAGTACTTGCGACACATCTTCCACATTAGAGAGTTGCATTGATGACCATATACCAACACAACATACGTAACAAAGTCTTCAAGAAGAACACCGCTTACGGTGCGAATATCTTTCTTTACGCTAGTGTATGTCATTTCAATCACGCTTCCAAAGCGTATGTGTTGTACCAAATGTTTTTTACCAACACACCATTTAAATCCAAGACAATGGTTTATCTTTTCTTTGCCAAATCCATGCGTTGGAACATCCACGAATACCTACAAGCAGGGAATTATGTGAATTCATGAAGATTTGAAAAAAATGGGTTGAATGTTTTTACCAACACACCCATTTAAATACAAGACAATGCAATAATTTTGTTTAAAGCAACACTAAGTTGTGGCCTTCTTGGCCCGCAATATCGGGGGTTATTAATGGTGCAATCATGATTGAGATCGGGCTTCTTGAGGGGCGATACGCATTTTTTGAACACGCCCGATATGTGTACTTCTTGTTCTTTTTCTTACTTCTTGTTCTTTTTCTTGTGAACAACTTCTTTGCTATCCTCCAGCTTACCCCTCTTTGTTCTTACGCCCTTTCCTTTTTGTCAAATATTCAGCCAAGTTGCCCTCATCAGATGGAATTACTCCCTCAACTTCCTTAGGTGCGATTGTGTACAATCAGATTACGTTGTTTTTCCATAATTGGTGATGTGTTTTGGCCCAGTCTTTGTGTTCTGACTTCTTCTATAGTTTCTTGGACTGACTTCTTGGACTGGTGGTGGTGGTTCTCACTTTTTGCATTCAAATCAGTCACAATTATTTGTACTCCTATAGGACTTTCACGGTGTTGTGCATCTTCAAATGGCACCATTGTCCTTCTTTGAACCCTCAGCGGTGAGACCTCAATTGCGAGGACGGATTAACACATCCTTTTTGGTGTACTATTTGAAGCACACGCAACATGGCCAAAACCTAGCTCGTCAAATACACCCTCGGCACCTTTCGGGGCAACCATGAATACATTGTCCTCCTCTCAAGAATGAACAACAAGCTATATGATACTCATGTTGGCAATTCGATTGCTAAACTTAAACTGTAAGCTTTAGTGAATTCGGACCACATCTTAGAACATGTATAAAATGGATCTTCCACTAGCAACTTATCTCGTTATAATAGTAGAGATGCTAAATGTTGCGAGGAGTATCCATTTTCAGCTCCTAAATTGTTTATGTAGAAATCACGAAGTCTCTGTTCTTCTTGAGAACTTTTAACTCCTCCTCAAGTTTGAGTTTCACGTTTGACCTGCTCATTAATAGATGTAGGGTTCATTGCTTTTTGTACCTTGTTCCTTGCCAAGTTTCCATCACGGACGAGTCCGCTCCAAATCTTTAATTTCTGCCTCCAAGTCACATGTTGGATTAAGCGAACTCCTCTGTTTTGTAGCCAAATCATTTGTGGCTTTGTCTTAAAAAGCTGTTTTTCAGCCTCTTCCAACATCATTTTCTCGTAATTCGCAGGGCCTTCTCATTGCCTTTCAGCTCACTTCCCTCTCGCCTTCAGATTCTTTGTGATAAGTAAAACTGATTTTCCAATCTCTGTCTTTGCATTCTCTAAGGTTTTATGTTTTCATCACATGCAATCGATCTCATTTGATCCATTTGCCACCTTTGGCTTTGTCTTCATTTTCAGTTTTCCTAACATGTGCTACAACATCGCCTCATTTTTTACTTGTCTATTGTTGTGGTATCTTTGACATTGCCACAACAAATGCAGCCCAGTTTACTTTGTGTTCCTCAGGTGCAAGTATTGATCTAGTGCAATTTTCAAGCGCAAAAGCAAGGGCGGTTGCTTTCTTACTTCTTTGTTGTGACAATTCTTGTAGATTTTCGGCAGAGTGTTTCCAACTTTTCTTGAAGATGCTCCTTTGCACAGTGCCATTTTATCTTTCCCTTGTTCAACTTCTTTGTCCAAACATAATCCCAATCTCGATCCGTGACATTATTTTCCAACCAAGCTTCTTCCTCGTGGGGCTTCACCCCCGAATTGCACAGACCTCTGATGGTGTGAAAATCATCCGCGCTCCATGCCTCCATCATCAACAGTGAAACACTGATCTGAGTTTTCGCGCCCAGGGGAAAAGGAGGGAGAAGGGCGTGACGGGCTTCGACGTTCGCGAGTTTCAGCACTTAAAGTGCTTAAACGCTTCGCCAAAAGTTGTACCCCACTAGCGATTTTACACCCACCCGTGCACGGCGCGCGAAGTAAGAAAATATTTAGCCGAGAAATAAAAAGAAATATTTGATCACAAAGAATTTATTTTATGCTCTAGTAGGATTGGTAGCAGTGGTGCAGGTTCAAGAATTAATGTTCTTTGAACAAAGTAATCCAGCCTATCTTCATCCAGATTCGTTGTGAGCAGAAGGCAGTTCATTTTAGCCTCCAGCATTGCATCATAGTAACTTTTAAGAGTCTCCAACAAATTTCTTTGTTTTGAGCTCAAAACTACGAAATGGCTCAAAACAAAACGGATGCCCATGGAAGAAGCTGCATGCAGCACTACTTCAACAATGTCTGCATGGATCTAGGCATCTGATAAATATGCCGCTGCAGATGTGGCACTTCCAGAGAAATTTCTCTGCTTAGGGGCTGGAATCATATAATCGAACCTATTAATCAACCTATCAAAATCCCTAAATAATGTGGATTTAGGGATATCTCTCAGAAATGTCTTGTCTTGGGCTTTGGTCAGCATCAGCTCCAAGCCTTGATTATGGACGTGAGCATGATTGGTAGCACGACCTCCACAAACCCTGTTGTGCAACCCATTGTGCAGAGAGTAATTGTGCAAATAAGGGAAGAGATATTTGTAATGCTTGAGCAAAAAATTGTCTTAGCTTTTGACATATCGCACGTTCAGTCACGCGCAGCGCAGTACAATATATAGATTACCAATAAATCCCTTTTCTGTTTGTGATATTGTATAATTTAATTTGTTTAGGGTCTGGGTTCGGGAACTCCTGCAGGACAGCCCTCTGTGAGGACCCTTGGATCTAACAGGAGAATCCGGGGGAACTATGTCACGCGGGATTTGCAAGAAGAGAACAAGAAGAAGAAAACAGAACAAGAAAGAACAATGAGAGGAAAATGATAAGCTTCCTTGATATCAATGATGAACATACATGAGCTCTCGCAATCGAGAGAAGACTGAAACGAGACAAGACTCAAAACTCATCTAGCTCTCATGTGCTAGCTCTACTCATATATATCGTACAATGGCCTCTGGCCCAATATAGACACTCTGACTGATCTCGGTGCCGACTCCTGGAAGGAGGCATGATTTGCAGGAATGCTGGCGGTGCCTCTTGAAGTGCCTAGAACCCGCCGACACCTGACGCGGTGGACGGGCCATCACTTGTCATGGGCCTCTTGGTAGCGAGACCCGTGCTTTTGGCACAGCGTGGGTCACGCTGCTTGGTCTTGTTGGGCATTTGACGGCCCGACCCGTGGTTGACCGGGGATCCTTGTTCTTGACCTGGTCCGTCAGAGATGCATGAATAGTCCCCGTATCAGAGGCACGGGACTAACACTCCCCACCAAACGACACCCGAGTGAAGAAAAGGAGGAAGTGTTTCGAGGGAGGGAAGCCATCGGTCCGAAAGTGATCCTCACGGGAGTGAGGGCCGGCACCATTATGGTACTTTGCCAATGAGATCCCGGGCGTATTTGAAGAGCAGGAGGAGTGTTGAGACAAGGGCAGGATCTGTATCAATGAGAAAACGAGATCGCACCATGTCTTCAAGGGCAGCATGGGCGTCTGAAGAAACAAACTGGCATTCCATGAGTAGGCAGGTCTGGAGACCGAAGGGACCGACGCGGCATTGGATTGCGATGAAAGATGGGGACGCCGATTTAAGGAGCTGAAAGCAAGATGCATTGTAGAGCAGCACAAAACCCCGCTTGAAGGTGGACCAAGGATCTGGTGAGGTGGCGGCATTCTGCAAGAAGATGTCGAGACCATGAAGCGCATCAGCATGGTGTTGCCAACCACACTCATTAGCAATATAGATCCAATTCGTGTGGGTGTTATCAAGAGTGGCACCCTCCTCCCAAGTGGAGCGGCCGAACAAAAGCGGGATCCCACCGAGATCCGTCGAGATCTGAGGTGGAGTCCATCCAAAGATGGCCATCCATGACCTTAGTCCAAAAGGGGAGACGCCAATTAGAGGTCGGGGAACCCGGGTGGAGGAACACCCGTGGGGATGCATAGGAGAGGGAACCATGCCCGTGGGCGGGTTGGGGTTCTTGAGCCCCGAATTCACCGACAAGGGCGGATCAAGAGCTTTGCACCAACGGTCCCGAGGAGGCGAGAGTTGAGAGTTGTGGGAGGGCTATCCCACCGGGGGAGGGCCTTGCTATCCGGAAGAGCACGTAATTGATTGTAACCTACGAGGTTTGCATATAAACTTGTGCATAGGGAAGATCTTGGGATGTCCAGATACTTCCTTTATCTGTTAAAGACACCTCCGCTTGCCGAGAGGCAAAATGATGAGCAAGCTCGGGCATGTACTCTTGATGAAGAGCGTGTGTCCGAGCATGATCGCCTAGATAGGGTTGTTATCCACAAGCAACCATTGAAGATTGGGGTCAGCCCCGAAAGTTACGCGGGTGGCCCATCCCAAAATCTTTCCCCGTATCACCCGGATAGAAATCATGAAAAATGTAGGCCATGGGCTGAAACTTTCTCAAGGTGATGAAACCGGACTGCCTGGTGAATGAGATCAAAGACCAAAAGGCACAAAGATAAACCTTTGTCTTCAATAGAGAGGTCCGCCAGACCGAAGAAAATCTGCAGTGCATAGGGGAACATCTACAGACCATCAGCCCCATGCCACTTCGAAGAAGAAAGAGGTGGCGGCGGCAACCACATAATCCGCATAACGAGGAAGGAACAGTGGAAATCAACAAAGTGCAGGTTGCTAACGATGGTAACATAGCCGTCAAGTTTGGTCCGAGCCTCATCACCGACCGAATAGCTTGTCAGAGCTGTTGTTCAAGGTCACTTAATCCGGTTGTCCTTTTCCGTATATGGTGATGATCACGGACCCGTTTCTGAGAAGGGTTGACCTGTGAGGAGGATTGCCCAGGAGCATTGAGTCGAAGCACGACAATCTCTGCGTCATCCGTAATTTTACGTTTTTCAACCTCCATAAGCGATCTTGAAGAGATGTGGTCGAGAGGTTCACAGGGAAAGCCGAGCGTCAAAGAGGCAATTTGAGCGGCCACGCTACCGTAAGGTTTTGAACTTGAGTGTTTGTGAATTGTCACAAAACTCGAAAGTACAAGGCATCTAGCTTAGCAATATCTTTCTCCTTATTACCGTGAGGGTATCTTTTGGACTTGTTTTGCTCCAATAAGTCCTGAATTGTGCTTTGGAGCTGAGCCTGCTGATCTGCCAGTAGGCTGGTCCGATCATTTGCACTTTTGAGATCTATAATGGCCTGTAATAGAGCCGCGTGTTTTGTCTTGAAGTTGAGCCTCCAAAGTTTGAACTTGTGCAGTTGGTAAAATTGAAGGTCACTTCTGCGAACCACTTCGAGGCCGCCAGGCCTTTTGAACCCCATTCATAAGAGCTTCTTGGGATTCAGATCTTGAGAACAGCAGCTTGAGCATCCTGGCGATCATCGATACAAAAGCCGATGAGGGTGCCGTGGGTGGTGGAGCCCGGCCGTTGCCCGGTTTATGCAGGTTTGTGAGACATGGTGTGAACGGAATGCTTGGATTTTGTAGCGGAGGAGGAGACAAAGGACATGTGAGTGCGGAATTTTTACATGACCGTAAGAAGAAGGGCGGAAGTGCCGAGGCTTGGTTATTTTGATGAAGGGACCGCCGAAAGTGGAATCTTGAGAATGAGGAGGTGTGGGAGGAAAGTAATGATGATGAGGGCTTGAAGATGGCCTCCCCACGTAAACTTTCGTGAGATAGAAGTGGCAAACAAAGACGGTCCACTTCTTGGAGAAGACCGGTAGAGAACAAAGAATTGGGGCCAATCAATGTGGTGGTTGGAGTGAGTAGCATTGATCACCATATTATAGAAAGGCTTATTGATATGGGTGTTCTTGATAGAATACCCAATGAACTTGGCGCCCACGCAAAACTTAACAAAGGTTTCATGGGGCTTGTCAATATTTGTCGCGATGCACATTTTGCGTGATAAGCGGGAGCACCAAACTCGCAGAACATCTAGATCCCCGTATGGCAGACCAAGATAAACAAGGGGTTTGCAAAAGGAATATGGAATACCCGTAAATTAGGGTGGTGGGTCAGCGAAATGGTGGTGCCATCGACCACAAGTAGTGTATCCATGCGGTTGACGATTGAGCAAGGAGCAAGCTAACTTGGGTGGGGATTTGGAGCCGGAAGTTCCATTTGTGAGAATTCATAAAGCTTCTCAAGGCGTTACGCAACTTCGCGATTCGGGCCAACAAGGGCTTCACGTAAAGTGGGCGTCAAGAAGGATGAGACTAAAAAGAGCCGGTTCTCTGGGAGCAGTAGTTTGAAGTGTAGGAACTTTTGGTGCAGCCATGGCAAAAGAGCTTCGGAAAAGAACGGTAATTCAAAGGCGGAGAGCAAAGAACAGAGGACGAAGGCGCTGAGAGACGAAAAGGTTTAGGGCGCGCAAATGGAGGCGAAGAGGCATGATGAGGGCGAAACTGCAACCATTGATGGTGCCAGATGTCGAAAGATGCCAAGGAGGCGATGGAGAGGCAAAAATTTGGCTAATTCCCCAAACAACAAAGGGAGAAGCAATGAACGGTGGAGATGAGACGTGAGAGAATGATCGGATGTGACAGGTGGCCAAAGGACACACATTAATGGTTGACGGGTATGAAAAGAAAGAATGGCATTTAATGCTGACAACTCGAAGTGGGATATCATTAAAACGAATGTGGCAGAAGGTACCATGCCTAGATATGCGGCGGGAGAAAAGATTCTCTTTTTAGAAACATCCTTGCATTGCAAACACGTTGGCTAATTTTCTGATTGGTCCACGTCGACAAGGAGTTCCTCGGTTGGCTATATAAGACGAACCGGGAGTGAAGCGAAGACATCCGATGGCGCTCAGTATGTCTGCGGCTGGTTTGCATGATAAGTGCACAATGCCTTCTAACTGCCTGGAATGGATTACTTGTAAGATGGATCGCTGGACCCTCGGCGGTGCCACAATCGCGGCATTGCCATGGGCCGGGTGGTGTGGGCATGGCTGAGCATGCCGATCCCCATACCAAACGGGATGGAGGTGATTCTCGCACCGCTACTGGACCCCGAGCAAAATCTGGTACCACATCCTCAAGATCACCTCCGAACCCGAGTAGAGGGTTTTTCCTCTTAGGACTTAGTAGATAGGGCTCGGGAGCCCATTTTTGTATATAGGGCGGTGCCCTCTATAGCGGAAATTGGTCAGGCCCACATTTTGTAAAAAATCCACCTATAATATAAAGTATGCATTTGTTTTTAGTCACTATCTTTGTGTTTGCATCTTGAGCGGCATCTGTTTGTTGATTTTCACT
This sequence comes from Isoetes taiwanensis, assembly GCA_021234155.1. Lineage (NCBI taxonomy): Eukaryota > Viridiplantae > Streptophyta > Lycopodiopsida > Isoetales > Isoetaceae > Isoetes > Isoetes taiwanensis. The sequence continues at coordinate 490,519 of JAJEKV010000256.1, forward strand.
TTACGTGGTATGAAATGTTTTTGGTGAAAAGCCATTAACCCGATGTAGGTAATGGAGTTCCATCTATTAACTCGGCCTATTTGGAAAAATTTGGGTCGAACCACTTGAACAATTTGATAAGGGCCCAACCATCTAAACTTTAGCTTACCCGGAAAATTTTGTACCGAGAATCATAAAGAAGAACCAAATCGCCTTCTTTGAATGTTTTTTGTCTTGAGGGCGTTTGTCATGTAAAGATTTTTGCAACTGTTGTCCATGCAGAACACGAATATAAGCATCCCTTCGAAGTTCATCCAACTGTTCCAATTGATATACCCATTCTTTGAGTCTTTGCTGCAGGCGGATTATGAAGCGAGCGGTTGAAAGCGGAGAGTTGGAAGGATGTATTCAAAGCGGCATGAGAGCTTCTTGACCATAAACCAATTTAAAAGGAGTGTGTGATCTCGAAGCTATTTTGAAACAAGTATTGTAAGCCCAAAGAAACGGTAGGAAGCTTGTTTTGCGATCCGATCAGAAGCGGCCACAAATTTTCTTGAGAATTGTGACCGAAGTTTTGTTGGTGCTTTCTGCCAAACCATTGCCTTGAGGGTAGTAAGGTGTGCTCTTGTGATGATGTATCAGGAGATAATCCGTCGGCTCCTTAATGGTATGATTGATAAAATGGACACCACGATCATCGACCAGCTCCGTAAGGGCAGCGAATCGCGGATGATTTGTTGATAAAGGACCCCTCGGCTGTGCTTTGCGTTGTTGTCTGGAAGTGCACAAGCTTCGCCTCGCCGCTTGGTAGCGTGAAGTCGCTGAGAACCCAGAATGTAGCGGGCACGGGTGTGCAAGCAGAGGATCGATGGGTCCCACAAAAATCCATTCTCCATTTGTGAAGGGAAGTGGCATGGCGATCGGGCGTCAAGGGATGGCGCCCCCGGGCGTGGAAGGCGTCCCACGGGCCGGCAAGCATCACCGCGCATAAGGGCGTGTGCGTGGCCGTCTTTGAAGAGCGTGGGCCAAAAATAACCAGCAAGAAAGGATTTTTTGGCGTGCCATGGCGTCACCATGATGAAAATGACCACCACCTAGCCCTTGATGAGCTTCTGGGACAATATCCGGAACTTCATGAGGTAGAACACGTCGTCGAAGGATGGTATCCTTACCCTTTTGTAAAGATGTCCCCTGCAACCATGGTGTAGTCCACCCGGACCTGCGGGAGAAATTGATGTCGGCGAGATTGTCGCCTTGGCGTGAGAGAGCGTCGGCGTCCTCCGGGTGGAAGAGCGCTTTGTGAGGAGGTACTGCTGAAAGTCATGGAACCAATGTGGTGTTGCCGTGACTAAAAAGAGTTGAGCGTCGAGGAAAGGCGTCCCGAGACTCCGTGGAGAGGATATCCGTATGGATCGTGAAAGATAATCGGGACAACATGAGATTTGCGCTTTGTGAACAATTTCAAAGGTGCAAATTCTTGCGTAAGAAGGACCCAACGAGCAATGCGACCGTGGGCGTGGATTTGTTGATCAAATAAAGAAGTGCTTGGTGGTCAACAAAGAATTTGATCGACCGCCCAAAAGATAGTGACGGTGTTGGACCACGAAAATTAGACCCAAAAGCTTCACGGTGGCGAGTAGTTGCGCGCCAGAGAATTGAGTTTTCTGCTGGCGTGCATCGTTTGGTTTGTCGGTGTGCACATCATATTCTTGAGAAAGAACAGCTCAATAGCAAACGCCAAACATCGACATGAACATGAAAGGGCTTGTCCCATTGAGGAGGAACAAGAGAAGGGGCCCGAGTGAGCAAAAGCTTCAACTATTGGAAAGCGGCTTCCACTGGAATTCAAGCCCGGTGGATTTATCACCCGCGGAGTTTATGAATAGGATCCGCAATGTTTGCTAGTCCAGGAATGAAGGTGGAGTAATAATTGACCTTACTTAGGAAAGAGCGTGTCTCCTTGATATTGGCTGGTGCTTGAGCCTTGAGCACACAACTGATTTTGGCAGGATCCATGGTGATACCTGCTTTGCTGACAACGTGGCCTAACAGAACACCTGAGGTGACGCAAAAGGTGCATTTCTCAGGATTGAGACTAATGCGGACTCATCACATTACGAGAAAAAGGCGAGTTCCAACTTATCCAAATGGTCAGCCATGGAACTGTAGGCAGAGAAGTCATCTTGAAAAATTTGCAAGAAGGGATCTTCCTTCATAAAATCATGAAAGACTGAGAGCATGATGCGTTGAAACGTGGATGGAGAGTTTGATAAGCCAAAAGGAACCACCTTGTAGGCAAAAGTGCCCCACGGGGTGGTGAAAGTAGTTTTGAGTTGATCAGATTCTTTGATTATCTGATTGTAGCCAGAAAACCCATCCATGAAGGAGTACATCTCGTGTCCAGCAACCTCTTCCAGAACCTGGTCTGTGAAGGGAAGGGGAAAATGATCACGCTCCGTGGCCTGATTGAGTTTTCGGTAGTCCACGCAAACGCGGATCTTACCATTGTGTTTGAGTGCAATGACGATGGGGCTCACCCATTCAGAATGTTTGACCTCATAGATCAAACCTGCAGCAAGGAGTTTGTCAATTTCTGCCTTGGCGATCCACGGTAATTGGGGTTGAGCGATGCTTGTCGCCGTTGCTATAATGGGCGTGCATCGATTTGGTAGGAATGGTGAGTTCCCCAAGGTTTTGTTGATGCCAGAAGATCTCTGTAGCTCCAGGCGAAAATGTGTTTGAACTTTTTGAAAAGCGTGACGGCCCTGTTACGATAGGGGGCCGGAAGATTGGCAGCAATGCGGACAGGCTGATTGTTGCCCACGTCCACTATCTCGACTTCTGGAGTCTGAATATAGGGTATCACTTCTGTGTCCTGGACAATGTGTGCAGGAGGTTGAAGCATAACAGGATGCGTGGCACTCTGCGTGGTAAAAAAGAGAGGTTGCTGAGTTTCATCAAGCAGAGGTTGCTTCATGACAGCGTGTACATCTACAGGAGTTGCAGGAGAGTCCACATCTGAAAAGTGATCAACCCGTTGAATTCGATTGCAAGGAGCCAAGTAGGGGTCAAGCAAAGCCGCCACGTGACCTGGTCCCGGATCAAGAGTCATTTCTCCCAAGGATCTGCATATTCGGTAGGGATGACGAGGGGTGCACTTCGCAGTGGAGCTGAACACGATAGATATTTTGAGCTTCCTCGAATGTGCGGTTTAGGGAGAGAGGGTTCAAAGATGGTCAACGGAAATGATCTTGCCTCGTTTCCAAGTCCATGGTGGCATTGAGGTGACCATCGGTGATGACTAACTGATCCGCGGGCCCGCATAATGGATACTCTTGGCCTGGGCGGAGAAAAGGTCTACCAACCAACATTTCATAATCACACGGATCTTCTCAGCCTTCCAAACACCAAATTCAAGGGGAATCGGAGATCACCAATGCTGAAGAAGAGGCGTGGCCTTTGAGGTCTTGTAATATGGCCATTAGCCAATTTGATGTCATATGGGGCCTGATATAATTGTTTGATGCCCATTTGTTTGCGAGAGTTTATCCGTGATGAGATTGACGCTACCTCAGTCAATTTGAACATGATTGACTTGTTGATTGCCCACGTGGCATGTACCGTGGGTGTAGAGGTAGCAATGGCCCCAACTAAAGCGGTAGGGAGTGGTGCTTGGTCCTTGAGAGCGGAGACGAGTTGCAAAATGGTTGCCAAACTTAAGGGAATTTTGATTTTTGCCAACTCCTCTTGGAGTTCCAAAGGCACATGAGAAAAAGGATGCTGGATCCGGTCTTTGAGTCGCGTGTGGTAATGAAGCAAAACAACTTCTTTGAGTAGATCAACCTCGGCAGCAATATTTGGATATGTCGAGGCGTGGAGGTTGGGATGTGGAAGGTGTATCTTGGCGTTGTTGAGCTCACGGTGGTGGCATGAACATTTGCCGCGGCGTCGCGACTTTCGGCGGCTTGTATGAGATTCAAAATGCTTTGGCGAACTTTAGGCATGACATGCGGCATGAGTTTCTCCAAGTTAGGGTGCAAAGTGAACCTTTTGTCTTCGTCATGAGGAATGGTCACCATTTGCAAAGGCGGGGTTGCGTGCCATGAGGAATAATGGTTAAGGGCGTGGACGCCCTGGTGCAGTGGGGAAACCAAACCAACCAATTTGATAATTTGAAGCCCGGAGGATTAAGTGCTGAAAAATTTCTTCGTACTTGTTGATCCATCCGAGGTTGATTGGCGGGAGCTGGTTGATAGCGTGATTCTTTGGCTTCGAGGTGGCTTCTTAAGAACGGGGCGTGGGCCTTGTTTGCCATTTGCAATCCGAGTTGGTAAGCCGTGGCGGACCGATGTGAATGCGAATATGGGTGCGGGGAAGGCGCACTGAACTTGTGGAAGTTGAGGACACGCCGTGGTGGTATGACCCCATTCTTGGCGGTGATGCGAGCTTTAGAAGGATCAAAAGGAGGGCGTGTGTTGGGTCCCCGTTGTTGCTCTATTGGCTGATAGACTTGATTGGGTTGTGCACGAAGTGGTGGTCAACTAGTGATAGATGCGATTGTTCTTTGAGGTGTTGTTTGCACTTGATAAACTAGTTTGTTGCTTGAGCGGTGTAGGATGAGTGAAAGTGCACTCTTAGGTGGCAGCATGATGCACATGTTGCATCTTTTACAATGAGGTAGGCCATTGGTGGAGTTGCACTCATTAAGCCAAGTGGCCTTGGTATTTGCGATATGGCACGAATCGACTGCGGCCCGTGGATTGGCGTGTTGAGGTTGGGCGGCGGTCACGTGGAACCATGACGGGTGGTATGAAGGAGCTCTGAGGACCCGCCCGCGGGAGGAAACATTGCCCGGAAGTGATTTACAAGGTCGATAGCCCGGCCTCCAAAGTCTTTGGGCCGCAGTATTGATCATGAGTCGGATAGCTGGAGGAAGTCCTTGGAGAAACCGGACCAAAATCCGGCTACGTGTGGGGTACTCCTTGAGTTTCTTGGCGAGAATGTGAAGACGATCTGCAAAATCCCGAGGCGGACTCGTGGGCTCTTGTTGAAGGTCATTGAGTTGCTTGAGATGAAGTTGATCATCATCAGTGGTCCCATAGTGAGAAAGAAAAGGTTCTCATTTCGACCAATCTTGTTTCCAATGGCTCTTGTTGGACATGAGCCATTGATGAGGAGAGCCACGCAGTGTGGTGGAAAAGATGTGGAATTTCAGTTGAGGGTGCGCATGACCATTCAGGACAACCAGAGCCTCAAATTCTTCCATGTGGGCCTGAGCACTTTGGTCTAAGGGTTTGCCTTTCGTGTTGCCAAAGGTGGGATAAGTCGGTTTAAAGTGCGAAATGTAGAAGTGAAAGTGCTTGGCTGGACAGGAACAGTATAGTGATTGTATTGAGGTGGAGTTGGAGGTGGCATGGTGCCTGAAGGACCCTGATGAAGGGGTGACTGCGGTGGAGGTACTTGAAGGTGCCCGAGCATTGGTTTTGAGGTCCGTAAGGTTGTAAAGCAGGAAGAGCGGTGGGAAATGTAGGGAAGGGAAATTTCGGGAGGAGCAAAAGAGACATGTGGATATCCCCGCCCACCGGAGGGAGATGATGGTTGGGAAGGCAGCGTATACGGAAGAAAGTTGGATGTAGGTATGTTCCGAGTATGAAAGTAAGGTTGAGAAGGATGGTTCGATAGGGCTCCCCGACAAAGGATGAGGGGGTGATCGGTACGTGAGCAATGTTTGCACGCTTGAGGCGGGAATCTGGACGAGACATGACACGAGGAGCGGTGGCGCCGGATCGAGCCCCTCGGACCGAATGTGCCTCAATGTCATGCTGCATCCATACATGTCGCGATCAGCCTTCTCGGCGATGCATGCTTCCGCGAGATGCCGCCTCGGGAGAGAGGAGTTCTTCGCGGAAGTTTTGAATGCACATGGCGGCTGTAAGAAAGGAAGATCGAATCAGACCCGCACCAAGCGATGTTGTTTAGGGTCTGTCTGGGAACTCCTGCCGGGGACAGACCCCTGGTGAGGACCCTTGGATCGCGGGGAGAATCCGGGGGAACTATGTCGCAGCGGGATTTGCAAGAAGAGAACAAGAAGAAGAAAAGCGAACAAGAAAGAACAATGAGAGGAAAATGATAAACTTCCCTTGATATCAATGATGAACATACATGAGCTCGCAATCGAAAGAAGAAGCAGACAAGACTCAAAACTCATCTAGCTCTCATGTGCTAGCTCTACTCATATATATAGTACAATGGCCTCACGGCCCAATATAGACACTTTCGGCCCTGATCTAGAGTCTTGAGCTCTGGAAGGAGGCGATTCTGAGAATCTTTGGCGGTGCCTCTTGAAGTGCCTAGAACCCTTGGTGGCCCGCCTTGAGGAAGGTGTGAGCCATCACTTGTCCTTGGCGCCCCTCTTGGTACTTGAGACCAGGGCTTTGGCTACAGCGTGGTACAACTGGTCTGCGGGCCTTTTGGCGGTGACCCGTGGTTGGCCCAGGGATCCTTGTTCTTGACACAGT